>OX387336.1:12957443-13379943 GCA_947562085.1 Eudonia lacustrata
ATTAATCATTAAACGCCATCGTCAAAATTAAACCTAAATCTATATGAAATGATAAGAAACCTATCGCTTGTCAATATCGTGTTTACCGCGCCTACGGGGTACAGGTGTTGGCGGGGACGAGGTAAAACGGTCCTCGGAAGGGACGCGGGCGGTTTAGTGGGAGAGCAAGCGAGCGCATCGCGTGCGGCGGACTGCGTGCTACTTCGTCCCCGCCAACCCCTGTACCCCGTGGGCGCGGTAAGCACGATCTTGACAAGCTATTATAGTCTACTCATCGACGCTGTTTCACTGACACACACACATACTGTACCTACGTACTATCGCTTCGCGCTGGCAACGTTGGATAAGCAAAAAGAAAAAGAGCGCGCATACACGTGGCAAATTTTTATTTACTTTCTTATCGTGCTTCCTTATATGGCAACACTACCCAACACTGCACAACCACAGTATAAATAAGTACCTATAAAGTTACAGTATTTTAACTGGGCCGTGTCTTTGGATTGACTACCTACGCCTGCTCGGCTCGGTACGTAAACACGCAGTAGAGCTGCCTGTTTGCCTGTGCCATACTAATTTTCATTTTCGTAAACGTAATCGAATGAATACGGATTGTGCAGTTATACTGATCTGTGATTTGTAATAATGTTTTTTATATTTGTGATTATTAATCGTAAACCATTGTTAGTAGGTAGGTACAACGTTTTTTTTATCTTTATGAAGATAAACATTTTCTCATAATTACATTTTGTTCAAATATGCAGTCGTATGACAAAAAAAACATTGCTGCTTATTACACATTACCTACATACCTGATAGTTCATAACGAAACTGAAATAAATAGTGATTTTTTTGTGATAACTACTTGATTTCATCAAACTATACTAACTAACTACATAATAATACAATAAACAATCAGTGATTAATAAATAATAACAAAAATGCATCGGTGTTTTATTTCTCAAGAATAGTCTATCGCTTGTGTCTGCACCTGTACCGATCATAATGCCATCAATTTTAGAAGGTTAGCGTCATGCATGGCGCGGCCGCTTATTGATATTCATCTTAACTTGGTCGGTTTATCACTGTATTTCGCTTCATTTACCATTTTTACTATAAATCTTTAAATAATAAGTGGATTGGGCTGAAAATTTTCACATGGCTAGTTGAATGAAGGCACTAATTATTTGCTTAATAAGTGATTTGCTGGTCCATACCAAACTCATGTAAGCGACGACCAAAATAACCTCACGGGCCAGTGACATTTAAAGTGCCTAACTCATTAACGACTTGCAGTAAGCTTTTAAGATTTTAATAGACGTTGTAAGGTATTATAAGGTACGAATCACCATCAGAAATTAGTCTCTAGGGTTAGTATTTAGGGAGCTAGGACCGATTATCCTTTTTCTTCAAAATAAATATATCTTCAGAACGGTGCATTTTTTTCAAATTCTGCTTTTGCTGAAATAACACACAAATTTATTACATTGTGTGTAAAAAAAATCATACTTGTGCGCCTCACCGTTCGCGAGATACAGCAACCACCCAAAAGTTACCCCAGCGGTATTTTGAATAACTTCGGAATTATAAGACGCACAAATTTAAGACTAACACGCACATTTACAGCGCCCCAAGATCTATCTTCCTGGGTACTTTTTTTTTTGATAAGTCCACAGGAAAAAAAATGTGCCGCTGGGGTAACGTTACCCCAGCGGCATCTGTTTTTCGCGAATATCTCAAAAACTACTGGACGCACAAATTTAAGATTTCGCGCACAATTACACGAGATGGAGCACTAATTATTCTATATCAAGAATCCAAGAAATTCGACAACATTCCGCTGGGGTAACGCACCCGATCATGATATTTCTTTAAATTTTATTTGTTTAAAAATATTAATAAGCAAAATCGGAACAAAACATGATACAACTTCTAAAAAACTCAGAAAAAAACCGTGACAGGTGTCTTTTCCATAGAGATACAGATAAAAACGCTACAACAATAAATAGGTAGTACCTAAACTTAGAATAAATATTATGTTGTCTACTAAAAATAATACATACTTAACCCGTCTAAAGGTCTCATAATATGATATAACTTTTTGTGTCATACATAATGTTCATATTAATTTAATTTATACATGTATATTTTTTTAATTTTGAATTTAGTCAAAAGGTCGTATATTTTGCGTACGATTTCGATTACTCAATCGTACCTACATCGTACAAGAGCCCATAAGGTCGTATAAAGACATTTAACATTTCTCATTGCCCTAAAATTTTTGTTGTTTGTTGTATGGGAGTAGGGTTGCCAACCGTCCCGCTATACGCGGGACGTCCCGGAGACCCTTAACAAGACGTCCCGCTCAGGGTGTGAGCGGGACGCTAAATATCCCGCTTTTAGCTACGCACGACATCAAATGCGCACGACTATCACTGATAGCCGCGGCCGGCCGGCGGCCGGTCGAATAACAGACTGGAAAAGCGCTCAACGCTCCTGCGTTCTGTGAAGTCTGAGCTACAAGTTTAAGTAATTTTTTCTTATTCATGCAAAGATTTTTAGAAATTTGTACTTAAAAATAAAAAAATCCTGAAAAGTGCCAAATCTCAAGAAAAATACTCATTTGAAAGTAACTTACAATTTTCACAATAAAGTGTAAGTTACACTATAATTATAGTCTGTAACTGTTTTATTTTTAGTAAATGTTGACTATCATTTATCTAACAAGGTATTTGATTCTACTTCTCATTCTGATTTGCAAAGAAAAGTTCACGTTTTTTGTATTCTAAACAAAATTTGTTAGATCCCGCTTTTTAAATCCTTGTCCCGCATTTGAAATCAACATTTCCCGCAAATTCGTATTTTCAAGTTGGCAAGCCTATATGGGAGCCCCCTTAAATATTTATTTTATTGTTTTTAGTATTTGTTGTTATAGCGGCAACAGAAATACATCATCTGTGAAAATTTCAATTGTCTAACTATCACGGTTCATGAGATACAGCCTGTGACAGACGGACAACGGAGTCTTAGTAATAGGGTCTCGTTTTACCCTTTGGGTACGGAACCCTAAAAACTATTTGCTACTTTGCCTTAACTTTTAAAAAGATGACAGTTTTTTCAATTAAGTTGCTCTAGATTTAATAGTACTCTATATTTTATCCTGTACCGTTGTTCGGGAGTTCCGAGGCCTGCCCCCCGACCGCCTAACCGATCGCTTTGACTACACGTATAGTTTATGACGTCGCACCGCCTATGAAAGCAATATCAAAAGCTAAAGGCTTATAGCTTTCGATATTGCTTTCATAGGCGGCACGAAACGACAAGATGACGTCATAAACCACACACGCAGTCAAAGCGATCGGTTAGGCGGTCGGACCCCTGCCCTGGGGCCTAGATTGTATTACTTATATTTAATTTATAACCCTAAATAATAAAATAGAGACACGTACTCACCATCAGCTCCACTGACCGAGTAACCGGGTCACCAGTACTTGGGCTTGCAGCCGCCCGGGCAGCGCGGCGGCCGACACGCCTTGCGCTTGCACGCGAACGCACCTGCCACCTGCCGACCAATCAATCAACTAGCTCATTGTATGTTCCCAGCGCTGGGCACGAGCCTATGGATGGACACACCTCAAGGAGAGCGGGCCGTAAACCACCACGCGACTATTAAAATAAATATTAAATAAATAAATTCTTTATTTGCCTCAAACATGGTATATAAGATGACAATAATATTAATAAGAGTACAATAATGTTTCACCAAGTTACAACTGGCATGCAAATATAATAATTACCAAATCAAATCAAATTTCATCAAAACAAAAATAAAAAATACCTAGTAATTACATTTAAAAAAAAAATTATATCTATCAAATCTTAACAACAACAAATCAATAATAATTAAATTAACACACAATAATTATTTCATGTCAAAAAACTCCTTGAGATTATAGAATTCGTGTTCAATTAACCATTTACGCAATTTAGTCCTAAATAATTTTATATTACATTGTTTCATATCATTGGGCAATTTATTATATATTTCAACGCAACGACTGCTAATCTCACTATGCCCACTACAACGTATCAACAGCGTATCATACCCATGCATAACGGGTTTACCAATGGCATAGTGGATTATTTGAGACACTCAACTTACAAAAAAGTAACTGTTTAGTGGGCACAGTCTCACTCAGTCTCATACTTCTCAATACAAAGAATATTTTTTAATCTGACACGTTCCTAGCACGGTCATGGTGTGATACGGTCTAATGGGCAGATACCTTTAATACTACTCCGGCACGTTAGACATTATGGGTATACAACACATACCTACTTTTTGCACTTTTAAACTTTTGCGTTCCATTCCAAGAAGGTATGAAACCATTTACTAATTAGTTTGCGTTAATCCCCGTTTAAATTCTTTGTTGACATACTTTTTAAATCAAAAATCTTTCAAACTGAAAGAGAGCATTGACAGAGCATCCTGGCGAAACCATCTTCGAGTTCGCTGTAATGCTCTCTGGGTGAGTTAAATTTCGAGTTTAATTTCAATGCCTTTTATTAAAAGTCCTCGCTCAGTATGTCTTCAACCTATAATGCTATTCAATCGAGCCATGTACTTTTAACCTCTTGGTTGTGCAAGGCTATAGTTTGACAATATTAAGGAAGTTCTACGACATCTCCACTTGCAAACATCAAACATTTATAGACTTCATCGCCTTTTTATTTCCACTGAAATTAATTATTATTAACTACAAACTTTTGGCTTACAAGTAAAAGTGGATAGTGCAACACTGTTATTTTTCAAAGTAACGTCTTCGTATGCTGTAGGTAAACAGTAATTGAATAAAAATCTTAAATGAGCCTGTAACACACAAAATCGTTGTCTTACCTCAGTCACAGAACAATACTTATTTATACTGTGCCTCAGTCTACGAAATGTAGGTACTTAGGCAGGCCCAATAACACCGGTTGCGGTAATTGATGAATTTCTTTCTTTCTGTTATTTCGAAACTCGACGAGCTGTGTCATACGCTCTCACTTAATAATACACGTGGATAAGCAACAAGGATCGTACAGGATTTGATATTTTTTCACAACTAAATATTGATGAATAAATAGTCAGCATTTTGTCTACGTACCCAGGCCAATGATTGAACTACGTAACCTTATGAGTAAACAAACAAAGATCAAAGATCACCAATGATTGTCGTTCGGGGTCTCGGTAAGCACTTTGGCTTCCGTGAACTGTCACTACACACCTGTACCAAGAGACAAAGGAGGCACCAGAATGCAGTCCTCGAATTCATCGTATTCGTTGCTTGGATGTATTGTGTTTGTTTAAAGGCGCCAGCACTACATTATGTTTCGATTTTTAACTTCATTATTAATTTTGCCATTGACATGGCCGAAAATTTCAATTGTTCTGCTACTCTGTGTCAAATAATGTTTTCCTTTGTGGTGCAGCCAGTGTGGAATGTCAAAGCTGCATTCTTCTGTGGAGTTTTGTTATGCTGTTAAAAAGAGGTTCGAATAGAAGTCAACTCATGTGGATCATAGAGCAAAATCCCAGGATCCCAGGGCCGCCAGACCTTACTTATTATGTCAAGGACCAAATGTGTTGAGTTATGTAGTGTTAGTAAGTACCTATTCACTTTGAGTGTTTGCATACCTGCTAGCTGCTAGCTTGGGTCTATCTATGATCTTGATCAATCTACAGATACGAAGTGCTAAAGGTATGCAAAAACCTTAGGCAAAAACAGTACTCACTTTTCTTATAGTTTCAGTGCTAATACTATATTTATTGTAAATAAGAAAATTGCAATACCATAACAGAGTTCATGTTTAAGTTTTCAAAATATTCTTTGTACCATCTTTATACTGTATGAATGCAATAAACGAATTGATTTGATTTTCATGTATGTTTTATAGAATATAGTTAAAAATTGATAATCAATACTGCCTGACACTTCCCGTGGGCGGTTACCTGTGCTAGACGCTTTAACAACTTAAGCGCCTACTTTTTTAAAGCATGCAATGTTAAAATACGACGGCATGTTACCTATCGTCGCATAAAGGAGTTTTTGGGAGCTTTAAAGCGGAAAGTGTCTGGCAGTATTGATTATTTAATTATAACAATCATCATCATCATCATCTCAGCCAAAAGACATCCACTGCTGGACAAAGGCCTCCCCCAAGGACAATAATAATAACAATAATCTACAATATACATGAAAATCAGCGCTGCGACGATAAGAAAAGCGAGTAATGTTTTGTGAGCGGATAGGGCGCAGAATAATTATTTTCCACAAGTACCTAAATTAAGAATAGGTAGATACCTAATTGATCTTGTGACTTCTGACTTTACCATCTATTAGGGTACCTGCTGGCACTGTACAACGGCAGCATCAGAACTAAATGCATACCTACCGAGAAAATGGAGGGAAGTAAAGGCAGTATTTATCCCAAAACCAGGCAGGGCATCCTACCAGGAAGCCAAAGTCCTACTAAAGACACTGGAGAAAATCCTTGATAGATTAATCAGAGAACAAATAGAGAAAAGCGGATCTCCACTACACCAAAACCAACATGCATACATGGAGGGCAAATCCACCGAAACAGCCCTCCACAACTTGGTGACCAGAGTGCAAAGATCAGTAAGCAATGCAGAATACGCAATGGGCTGCTTCTTTGACGTGGAGGGCGCATTTGATAGAGCGACCCTCGACTCAATAGAGGCCACCCTTAGCCGCGAAGGAATAGACAGGCGTATCAGAGTGGGTGAGAAACATGCTAAGACACCGGCTGATCCGAAAGAGATAGCAGAAACAACACATGCGGTGGTGGCGAAAAGAGGATTCCCCCAGGGGGGGTGTTTGTCACCATTGCTGTGGTGCCTGCTAATAGATGAACTAGTCAACAAGATAAACAGGATGCACATATACACACAGGTGTATTCTGATGATGGCGTGCTCCTGGTGACAGGTAAGGTTCTCAGCATCATGTGTGAAATCATGAACAGAGGCCTAAAAGAAGCACTAGGGTGGTGCAGGAGCAAAGGTTTGAACCTAAACCCTGAAAAAACCAAACTAGTCCTGTTTACAAAGAAAAGAAAGATAAGGCGCGCTGAACCAGAGACACTGAAATAGAAATAGAAATAGAGCTACGGAACAAAGGTTCAAGCTAAGCAGCACTGGCATATGGACCGGGAACTTTACGGACAAGGGTCACGCCAGTACAGGCAAAGAATACGAAGATAAGCTGTCAATGATCTTCTCCAACAACGACTTAATACGGAAGGAAAGGATTTTTGACAAAAAATATAGAATACACATAGGATCAAGAGAAGACTGGAGCGTAGAAACTGATGACATCACTTGCTATACAGATGGCTCCAGAAAGGAGTCGACAAAGCTCTCTGGATCCGGCGTGCACATTAAATGTGCAGACGGAACGGAGAGGAACAAGTCGATACCGTTAGGAAGATTTGCCAGTGTCTTTCAGGCGGAAATGTACGCAATAATGGCATGCGCTGAGATGGCCGAACGAACACCTTACAATTACAGGAAAAATAGCCATCTACAGCGACAGCCAGGCGGCGCTGAAGGCACTAGGTAGAGAAGAGACGACATCAGCAAACGCCAAATAATGCAAGGAATCATTGAAAAGGCTGGCCGAGAGAGCGGACCTGACGATAGCGTGGGTCCCCAGACATGAGGGAAATACGGGAAACGAACAGGCCGACGAACTAGCCAGGAAAGGAGCAGAGGTAAACTTGGTGGGACCGGAACCCCGGCTGCCAATAGCGCACAACATCACAACACAACCAACATCAGCCACAGTATCACATCAGAAACCAACCGAAGATGGAGGTCCTCGAATGGTATGAGACAGTCAAAGATCTTCATCAAGGGAATGAATAAGAAAAGGACTAGCAAACTAATGGGACTCTCCAGAGAGAAAATGAGGCTACTCATAGAAATCATAACAGGACCTGTTGACTGAACAGACATCTGACAGTGATAGGAGTGAAAACCGACCCCATATGCCCGGAGTGCATGGAAAGCGAGGAGACCAGCCTCCACCTACTAGCTGGAGTGCCCTATGTACTCACTGGCAAGATGGGAGCTCTAGGGGTCGGACACATTACACATAGAGGACCTAAAGGATCTGAAGGTGGAGCAGATAGCAAGATTGACCAAAGAGACCAAAAGATTCGACGTGGCGCCGTGAAAGCTGGATGAAGCTTAACTCCCTCAAAAAGGAGAACGGGGAAAAGGATGAAGTGGCCCGCAACAACGCGGGTGGATCGTCCGTTCGGCTGGCGACGACGTCCCCATAAGAAATAATAATCTATTAGGATAAAGAAATGCAAAAAAACGCATGTAATTAGATAGTGATGAATATAAGTAAGTTGATGGATGGGGCGGGACGAGATTAAAGAAAAGATGATGGATTGTGTACACTTTACAAGAATCGATATTTTGCGGTCATTTTGCGCCGACCCCAAGTAACACGGCAGCTTCATGGTAACATGGCACCGGGATAGGGAATCCACATGCGGGATTCGTAGGATTAGCGAGACTGAGAAAACAAATAGAATTCAAAGAAAAAATTACGTCGTTTTAAATATTTATTCGTGATTAATGCCCATTTTCACCATTGACCAGTTTTAGGTGACCTATCCATTTTTGCTCCAACAACTGTCACTTAACATGGCTTAGGGGTCACCTAAAACTTGGGGGTCAATGGTGAAATCAGGCATTAAACTACTTTTTCTATGAAATTTATGATATTGCCTGCCTCCTTTTGCTAGATACCTAACTAAGCCAAAAACCAAATTATTAAAATAAAGCAAAAAACGCGACTGCTAAAACAACTACATAAAAAATAATTACAGACTCGTAAAAACCGTACTAACATAAAAAATCACTGTAAAGAGAAAAAACTGAAAAGACAAAAAACAAGGTCTACGATCCCAGAATTCCATTTGAGCAATGTTGAATGCTACGTGAAATATTTCCTTGTCCGATACCTATACTTAAATAATAAAATCTATAATAAATAGGCGGGGACAGTCAGCAACCAACCAAAGAGAGTGCGGATTTAATTGAGCTTAGTATAGCTACGGTTGCGGCTGCTTAGTTGATGATTGTCCCCGTCGTCTGCGACAACTATCAATATTCAATGTATTTATAAATACTATAGATTTTATTATTATCGGACAAGGAAATATTTCAGT
This sequence comes from Eudonia lacustrata, assembly GCA_947562085.1. Taxonomy (NCBI): domain Eukaryota; kingdom Metazoa; phylum Arthropoda; class Insecta; order Lepidoptera; family Crambidae; genus Eudonia; species Eudonia lacustrata. The sequence continues at coordinate 12,966,688 of OX387336.1, forward strand.
ACGGACTCGTGGTCACACCAACATGTCACAGCAGTGTGAAAATCAGGAATTTTTTTCCTGTTAGTCACACTGCTAGTATTGCAACACCTTTTATTACTTGTCATTATCAACTATTATAGTGCGGTGATTATCAATGTATAAATTGAAATCGATTGTGTTTACTAATTATACTTTATTATTTAGGTAAACTGAAAAATAACACTGACAATCTTTTAAAACAAAAACATAACATGTACAAAAGGTTTGTGGATATTCATTATTACATAGTTGATTACTTAACTGCTTTGTGTAGGTATGTATGTATTTTTAGTTGCACTAAATTTAATACTTCCTACTTAGAGTACCAGTCTACCATAACTATGCAGGAGATTACTTATTAATATAATAGAATATTATAATAATCTTTGGTATCATCCTAATATATAAACACAAAAAAAAAACATAAAAATAATAATAAAAAATAATAATATAACATTGCTCAAATGGAATTCTGGGATCGTAGTCTCTTGTAGTAGTCTTTTCAGTTTTTTCTCTTTGCAGTAATTTTTTATGTTAGTCCGGTTTTTACTAGTATATTTGTTTTTTATATAGTTGTTTTAGCAGTCGGGTTATTTGTTTTATTTTAATAATTTGGTTTACTTCAAACTTTTTACTTGTTTTTTTATTACTTAAGTAGAGGTATATAACGGATTTTTTTATAGCATGTCACTTTCACAGTCAAAACAAATCTAACGAAACCTCTTAAAATCCACCATGCCGTTTGGGCTGTAGGGCGTGCCAAAGAAATAGACATACATACATACATACACACATACATACATACATACATACATACATACATACATACATACATACATACATACATACATACATACATACATACATACATACATACATACATACATACATACATACATACATACATACATACATACATACATACATACATACATATATATACATACATACATACATACATACATACATACATACATACATACATACATACATACATACATATATACATATATACAAACAACATTTCAGAGTCAATTATTATCGAAATAAATCAAAACATATTTATTTACTTTAATTAAACGTCTGCCTATTGATAAGCAACAGCATCAAAAAATCGTATTAAACAAAAATAAGGATTTTTGAAATAAAAGACAAAACGCAACAAACATTGCGCAAAATTATATAAGTAGGTATATAAGTAGGTATATAATTATATAAGTAGGTATATAATTATATCCCGTAAATCCCGTAAGTCCCGTAAATCCCGCGGATCCGGGATCGCGAATCTGATGCGGGATTGGATTCCCTAGGCCAGGGCAAGATGAAGAAAGTAAATCATGAGGAAAAGTGAACTTCCATGTGTTCTAAGATACCATCAGATACTTACGAAACAAGCAAACCTTGTATTGTCACAGAGTAACTAATAGCCCTACCGTGTATAGTTCCATAAATAAAACACAATCCTAAGTCTTAAAAGAATCTATTATTGTTATAGGTAAAGAATAAAATCAAAAGTGTAAGTGCATAATGATATTCATACAAAAGCTAAAAGTAAAAATAAGAAACACTATTTTGTAGAAAACGAAGAGGTCGCAAACAACACTGCGCGGCGTCTCCGCGCCATAACGATTTCATATATGCTGTGCTAATATAGGATACTTTTACTGGAATAATATTTTTAGTTTATTTAAATCTTATACTCTGCATGAATTCTATAGTCTCCTGTGGCGATACTCTATAGCTAGCCGCGAGACTGCCGGGGAAACAGTTGCGGTACTCCATGGCCTGTCAGTTGTACACTGTGTCTAGTTAAGCTGGTACTGCGATCACTCAATAACACTTCGGCCGTCGCTAGCAGAAGTCACACTCCGTGGCAAGCAGCGATCACACTCCAAGACTAGCCGCTGTCGCTCCGCGGCTAGCAGAAGTGAAACTTCGACGCTAGCCGTCATCGCTTCGAGGCTAGCAGAAGTCAAACTCCCAAGCTTGCTTGTCGCTGACGCTACGTGTCTAACAGAAGTGAGACTCCTCGGCTAGCCGGTCCGGCCGTGGCTAGCTGGCGCAGGGCTCGGCGGGGTAGCACAGCTGCGCGGCGAGGTAGTGCCGCAGCGCGCGCAGGTAGCCGCGGCACAGCGCGCACAGCGTCGCGCCGCGCCCCGAGCCCGAGCTCGCGTGCAGGGAGGGCAGCCGCCGCGCTTGCGCGTACAGCTGGCGATGTAAACAAACGCGTTGCCTTATTGAGGCCTCCGGTAAATAATAAAAAGGACCAGGAGGTACGCCTAATACATACCGCGTTCGGACAACGCATACATATTAGATCGCGTTTTGTATGAAGCTTACCGTCCTTGTTTTGCGCCTCCGGTGAAGAGAAGTATGGCTCTATACCTCTACCAACCTATTAGCTTTGCGATCCCGAATGTTGCCAGCATTCTTGCGATCGTTCCCATGAGTAGGCCTTAGTTGGAGGACATTTTTTATTTATAATTATTTCGACATGTGAGTTGAAGCGTACGGCGTACGTTCTTACTGAGTATTGCCCTCGCTCTCGCCTATCTGGCTGCTGCTCTGTTCAACGTCCCAATGTTCCAATCAAAAAAGAAGTTTCAGCAAAAGTGGGAGTCACTATTATTGTGATTAACAGGAACTAAGTAGGTCGCAATTTTTTACCCGCAAATAAGTGATCCATGAATAAGGAGCGTTTACTGTATCTTAGGGCCTTATAGCAACACTTGATATGTCGTGTCCATTAAGGCGGAGTTGAGCTGTGCAGAGCTGGCCGGTATGGTGCGGAGCGGAGCGGTCCCGCTGAAATATTGGGATACTATTGATCGATTTTCACATAGCTCTGCTCCGTGCCGCCCTGCTTCGCCCCGCTCCGCCCACTCTACCCTATTCCACCTCATTCCGCCCCAATCCGCCCCCATCCGCCCTGCACTGCATGGTTCAGCTCCGCCTCAATAGTGTCATATCAAGTGTTGCTGCAAACGGCGGTGAGCCTCACGTGCACCGGGTCGTTGAGGTTGAAGTCGAAGCGCGCGTCGCCGGCGACGCTGGCGCCGCTCTCGTCGCTCGCGTCGCACTTCACCACGCTGCGGCACAGAAGGATACGCAAACAAATATATGGACACCTTTTTTTATAAATACGAGAAACTGGCTATCTAATCTCTTAGCTGCCGGAACACAACTTACACAACAATGCTATATTAACATTGCTTTGGAGTAATTATTAACGGGAATCTTACTAAGTAGGTATGTTTATTATAAGTATGTGAGTATTCGATATTTCGGCACAGTTACATGCGTCATGATCACGGAATTACTAGTTATTGCTGGTGATTGGTGGTTTAAAGCCCGTCCTCGCTGCGCTGTTTCCATTCATAAGGAAGATTTGTGCCCCTAGCAGTGGGCACATACACCATCATCATCATCATCATCATCATCATCATCATCATCATCATCATCATCATCATCATCATCATCATCATCATCATCATCATCATCATCATCATCATCATCATCAGCCTATACACGTCCACAGCTGGACATAGGCCTCTCTATGCGCACGCCACCGAGCACGATCCGCGGCTACTCTCATCCAGCAGCCAGCTAGAGATGAGTCGTTCATGAATGAATCCTTCAATTGGACTAGTCCACTTAGCAAGTATATCTCCTTCACACGTTAATTCGGCTCCCAATTACTTCGGTACTTCATTTAGTTCACACTTCACTGAAGGAGACGTCACTTCACTAAAGCGAACAGATAGATTACGAACAGCGCGTGCGGAAACGAGACAGTTGCACTGGTCGGAGACGGAGTCACCCGGATTTCCATTTGACGTCTTACGAGATGAAACATTAGGCTTATTTTTACTTGATTATTAGTTGACGGCGTAGTTTTTTTACGTTTTGAAATTTGATTTTGTTGTCTAATAGTAAACAAAAATAAAATTTCAATTGCAATTTGCATTAGATATAAATATAGTAATAGTAATAGTAATAGTAATAATTTATTCAATATCTTTTACAAAATAAAACAAAAGGTACATACAAATTCTTACTATCTAGGAAAAATACAAATTGTCATGCCTGAACTAGGAAATCCTGTTTTTCAGGCTAGAATATAGGGCTAAACATTTTAAAATAAGTATAATTGTAAATAGTTAATAGGTATTTTACATATGCATTATGTGAACAATAAAATCAAAACATTAATCAAATAAAAGAAAAAAGAAGCGTTAAATTATATATACATATACATATACTTATATACTTAGCAAGTTTTTTTTTTTTTGAACTATAAAACAAAATCTACGAAATAAAAATAAAAATATACATAAAAATATGTGAAAAATATGTGAAATTACCTGTGTGGTGCCGGGGATAAAGAATTGCACCAACCCATCTCTTCCCGTGGGTGTCGTAAAAGCCGACTAAGGGACCATTCCAGAGGATGGGCAGCAGCATCTCTCTGAGGTTACCCTCAACCTACTGCGATCGCCAACCCGCCTGCCAAGCGTGGCGATTACGGCAAATACCCCTCATATCCTTGGGGGAGGCCTTTGTCCAGCAGTGGACGTCTTTTGGTTGAGATGATGATGACATAAAAATAGCATTGCAAAATTGCATTTTACAATGCTATTTTTATGTGATAATTTTTAAACAAGAGAATAAAAAAGAACTTGTCTCATTTCGCTCTCACGGTAATTTTATTACTTCTATCTAATCATTAGAACTACGAAACAGATTGAACTAAACGAATGAAATGACGCGATTGAACTTAATGACAGGTGACTCAAAGGGACTACTGAAGTACTGAGCCAAGTGAACTAGATGAACTACATAAATGAACTAGATGAGTGATATACTTCATCTAGTCCAATTGAACTATTTCATTAATTACACTTCAGTAAAGTATTTTGCGCATGTCTACACCCAGCTATTGCCAGCCGCAAGGTGTTGCGGAGATCGTCGCTCCTCTAGTCCGAGGGCGTCCTACACGTTTGCCGATACGCAACACAGTTGTTTGGGGATACCTCTCGGTGAGGACGTTGGGGCGGCGCGAGTGCGGCGCGATGTCGAGCGCCGGCCCCGCCGCCACCGCGCGCAGCTCCGCCAGCCGGCGCGCGCGCTCCTCCGCCTGCGGCACCGGCACACACTTATCGAGACACGCCAGCTATGGGCGCACACCACAGCTCGCACAGGCGCGAGCTGCTGTGCTAGCACTAAATAGGAGACCCAGACAAAAGTTAAGTTTAACCCTTTAATGTTTCAATATTTCATTGGTTTTCGATTTTATCTCAATTACATAAAGTACAAAATGTTCAAAATTCAAAAGTTCAAAATTGTGAACTGTACCGTAATACCTAGAGTAAGAAATGTAATAGAATTTAGGTAGTTTATGATATCATACCCTAGCTTTGAAGAAACAGATGTTAAAATAAAAACGAGGTAATTCACTTTGAGCACTCGCCTAAATAGCACCTGCACAAATAGCACCTGGCCTAGTCCACATTAAGCACCTATTGATACTTTTGGCAGGTGCTATTAGTGGATTCAAATGTATTTTACATTTTTGTCCACGAACAGCACCTACAATACAGCAGCACAGTGCTGCTACAGCTGCAGCTGCTAGTGCCTCACTAGTTGAGGATCCCGGGTGAAGTGTGAAGTTACCGGTGAGGTTCAACAAGCGCCCTCTTGGCCGTGACGTTTAAACTCACTGAGCACTTCATGCGAGCTGTGTGCCGTGTGGTAGTGCCCATTGCTGGCATATCTTACAGTAAAGCGTCTAGGCGTGCGATTAAGTATAGAGAATACTTCCACACTATGCTTCAGTAACGCTTACAGGTGATTTTTCCATGGGTTTTCTTTATGGCCACAACGCGTTGTGGTCAAATAGCATGATAGCCGAGACGTTATAGTCTGTGTTTAACGCAACGCGTCATGGGTCAAGGCATGGGCAGTTTTATAATAATATAATAATAATAATAATTATTATTTATTGCTTACACAAAAAAAACAAAAATATGTAATATATAAGGTGACTGAAAAAAATGTCAAAAACGACAAGGGTTGGTCACGTCAAGCTTTTTAAAAATAAAAGTGGCCAAAAAAAAAAAGTGTTTTTTTTTTCAATTTTAATTTAATAAATAGGTACATAACGCATCTAGTACATTTAAATTAAGTTATTCGTTAGGTATCAAATTTATTTTAAAGCAAACTAAAAAAATAATAGAAAACTAATAAAAAATAACGATTATTTACTGACTGAGAGACTGGGGCGGCCGTCGACCCTTCGCGTCATAGCGCCAGCCAGCTGAGAGAGATAAATGCCTACGCCTACGTTACATACAGTCTGGCTGGAATGAGTGAGACCCCATTTATTTTCCCTTTACAACTGAATTGAAACTCTAACGACTATCGATAACATCTACTTACCTATGTTATGATATGTGTGTTATGAGCGCAATTCCAATTCTTATCTACGTATTACAAAATAAGTCTAACACACATGAATAGAAGTTACAACTATCTTTCCTTTACTGCCATGTAGGTATTGCAAAATAAGTCAATCACACAATTCACACATCAAAAGAAGTTACTACCTACTATCTTTCCTTACAAATTAATGATGAAATGTAGATAGGTACCTAAAGTACGACTAACGACCGAACTTCTATGTAGGTAAGTAAGTAGTAAGTAAACAGCCTACAATTGTCCCACTGCTGGGCAAAGGCCTCCGTCATTGATATCAAGTCATCGCTACATTTGATGGGTTATGGCTTTATCACCACGCTTGCCAAGTGCGGGTTGGTGATCACAAACCCGGGCTTTGCATCGAAAAATCCGAATTACATTTTGCCCGACCTGGGAATTGAACCCGGGACCTTCGGGTATAGGGCCGAGCGCTCTGCCACTCGGCCACCGAGGCTATGTAGGTATTGCAAAATAAGTCAATCACATAAATTACACATTAAAAGAAGTTTCATTCATTACAAATCAAAGATCAAATGTAGGTATCTAAAGGGCAACGGCCGGTCGATGACAAAGTACCTATTACCTATGCGTTATTATTATTCTAAGTACCTATGTTATGTTGTTGTTAAAAGCATTATTTTATTATTCAGTCTTACCTAATAAGCCTAAAGTAATAAGTAATAACATAACACTAAATTAAAGAAACAAATGAATGTCTCGCATTAAAGGCAAAGTTAAACATCTGAATAGGTGAATAGGTGTAGGTAGGTACTTACATGGTGATAAAGAGCATTCCAGTTTATGTCATCCGCGTACAGCAAAGGCTATGATAAGCTTTCCATCACACTTAACAGGTTTTGGACTGTCAAACTAATGTAATAATAACAAAATAAAAGTCAACCTTTGGTATAATTACGTAACTAAATTAAAATTAATTAAGGGAGCTAGAATAACTTATTTATTATTATCGACGCATCGTTTTTATTATTACCGACACTAATTCAGCTTGTTTACAAGTTCATCACCTATTTTACCTACAAGTCTTATAATACATTTTACACCCACTGCATTGCTTGGTACCTAATCATAATTTGTCACTGCACTGATTATTACCTTACTCAGCTTAGAACACTAATCTATTACTACATTAATTAACTAATACGTACTATTATTAATTCAATTGCGCATACGAAAATGCACCCACCACATAACAACACAACCTCGGCCGGCCGTAAGTTGAGACTAGACTACCTACTACATGACGGGTATTTAGGTACTCATGTGCTACCTACCTACAGCCCGCCCGCCTTTTGAGCTGGCTGTGTGGCGGCAGTTGACTAAGCTTTTGCGACGACCAATCACTTTAGCCGCTTCAGGGCTGCCCCTAACTATGAGCAACGCTTTTTCGATATGAATTATTACGATTATTTCAATAATATTTCAATTCTTCATCGAATTTAGCCGTAGTGTGACAGAGTGGTCAACGCAGCCGCCCGCATTGAAGACGATGTGGGTTCAATTTCTACATGAGGTACCTATTCAACTTTATTTGAAGTTTCAATATCTTAAAGTTAATAAGATAAGAATTTGTGGTAAACGACCGTAATAACGTTGTTTCTAATTCATAAATGTGTTTTATTTCAAAGGAACGGTGAAGCGAAAATGTATTAATTGCTTGAGTGCCTATGTAATGTAATATCCAAATAAATGACCAAATTTTTTAATGATTTATAAATAATTTTGAAATCACGTGATGCTTACCAAAACAACTAATCTCACAGTCGTTACTTTCTTCCTTTTGAACTTTAACGAGTAAACATTTTTGATATTTTTATGACGATAAAAAACCAACAAATGCCATAAAACTATAGTCAATACAAGTGCTTGACATTAAAAGTTTTTGGTTACAAGTTATAGCTAGCACAAGTTAAGCTCCTTTAGAAACTTGTTTTAATGGTTAAACTAGATAACGGATAAACATACTTGTAAAAGGGCCAGACCCGAAATAAATTTAAAAACAGTTATTTCTAAAATTGTCATGACCGGGAATTGAACCCAGGACCTTAAAGATGGCGACGCCAGAACCGGAATGCTAACCACTTGACCACGGAGGTCGTCAAATTTTCTTATTGTAAATTCGCTTATTATGCAAGTTTTGACGATAGCTTAATTATTTAAGTTAAGTTAAGCCTATTCGTATGTTTGCAATTGTGAAAGAGTTTGTAATCAACAAAAGACAAAAGTTTTGACATGTCAATATCTTGTATGGTCTAATGGTTTTAATTTAATTCTCGTGCGTTCCAACCCTAATCACACGACCTTCACACGGCTGCACGCAAAGATTTTTGTCGCAGTCTACTTGTGCATCTTGAGCTATCGCGTTGCGCGTGCGTAAAAATGCCTTGGATTACGAACCAACAGTTCTTAGAGATGCTATTTACGTATTAGTTAATTAATGTAGTAATAGATTAGTGTTCTAAGCTGAGTAAGGTAATAATCAGTGCAGTGACAAATTATGATTAGGTACCAAGCAATGCAGTGGGTGTAAAATGTATTATAAGACTTGTAGGTAAAATAGGTGATGAACTTGTAAACAAGCTGAATTAGTGTCGGTAATAATAAAAACGATGCGTCGATAATAATAAATAAGTTATTCTAGCTCCCTTAATTAATTTTAATTTAGTTACGTAATTATACCAAAGGTTGACTTTTATTTTGTTATTATTACATTAGTTTGACAGTCCAAAACCTGTTAAGTGTGATGGAAAGCTTATCATAGCCTTTGCTGTACGCGGATGACATAAACTGGAATGCTCTTTATCACCATGTAAGTACCTACCTACACCTATTCACCTATTCAGATGTTTAACTTTGCCTTTAATGCGAGACATTCATTTGTTTCTTTAATTTAGTGTTATGTTATTACTTATTACTTTAGGCTTATTAGGTAAGACTGAATAATAAAATAATGCTTTTAACAACAACATAACATAGGTACTTAGAATAATAATAACGCATAGGTAATAGGTACTTTGTCATCGACCGGCCGTTGCCCTTTAGATACCTACATTTGATCTTTGATTTGTAATGAATGAAACTTCTTTTAATGTGTAATTTATGTGATTGACTTATTTTGCAATACCTACATAGCCTCGGTGGCCGAGTGGCAGAGCGCTCGGCCCTATACCCGAAGGTCCCGGGTTCAATTCCCAGGTCGGGCAAAATGTAATTCGGATTTTTCGGTGCAAAGCCCGGGTTTGTGATCACCAACCCGCACTTGGCAAGCGTGGTGATAAAGCCATAACCCATCAAATGTAGCGATGACTTGATATCAATGACGGAGGCCTTTGCCCAGCAGTGGGACAATTGTAGGCTGTTTACTTACTACTTACTTACCTACATAGAAGTTCGGTCGTTAGTCGTACTTTAGGTACCTATCTACATTTCATCATTAATTTGTAAGGAAAGATAGTAGGTAGTAACTTCTTTTGATGTGTGAATTGTGTGATTGACTTATTTTGCAATACCTACATGGCAGTAAAGGAAAGATAGTTGTAACTTCTATTCATGTGTGTTAGACTTATTTTGTAATACGTAGATAAGAATTGGAATTGCGCTCATAACACACATATCATAACATAGGTAAGTAGATGTTATCGATAGTCGTTAGAGTTTCAATTCAGTTGTAAAGGGAAAATAAATGGGGTCTCACTCATTCCAGCCAGACTGTATGTAACGTAGGCGTAGGCATTTATCTCTCTCAGCTGGCTGGCGCTATGACGCGACGGGTCGACGGCCGCCCCAGTCTCTCAGTCAGTAAATAATCGTTATTTTTTATTAGTTTTCTATTATTTTTTTAGTTCGCTTTAAAATAAATTTGATACCTAACGAATAACTTAATTTAAATGTACTAGATGCGTTATGTACCTATTTATTAAATTAAAATGGAAAAAAAAACACTTTTTTTTTTGGCCACTTTTATTTTTAAAAAGCTTGACTTGACCAACCCTTGTCGTTTTTGACATTTTTTTCAGTCACCTTATATATATAAAAGCAATAACACGACTTTTGCGACGTGGATGTTTGACTGTGGCCACACACAACGCGTTGTGAGTTGTTTCTTCGCTCAATAAGCGTTTTTGTTTTTTAGCATAACATAATAACATTTTTAATTTTTTTATTTAGCTTATTTCGTCCTACTGCTGCGCAAAGGCCTCCCAAAAAACCTTCCTCGATCGCTAGCGGCTTCCCACCATCCCTCCAATGCAAAGGCATCGACATTATACAATGTTATTTTTAGTTTATACGAAACCTGAAAACTGTTTGTTCAGAATCAGTAATAGGATCGATTTCAATATTTTTTATACTATGTTACATTTTGACCAAATAATTTACAACATTTCAAATAAATTATTCCCTACTAAAAACACACAACGGGGCAGCACAAAAAGCTTGTAACCTCGTGAGTTTTCAAGATATTATTTAAATTTTTAATATTTGACCCGTGTTTCGGTTTTCGTATAATCTAAAAATAAGGTTGTATATTATTGTTACAATACCCGTGTGGGCGAGACGCTGTTCGTCCGGACGCTGATAGCCTCTGTGGCGACCAGCTTGTCCGACACGGAGACGGACGCGGAGGCGGAGTCGGGTGCGCGTGCGCGGGCCAGCGAGCGCGCACCCGGCCGCGACGCCGCGCGCGCCTGCGGGCTGGTCGCGCGCATTGCGAACAGACGGTTCAGCTCGTCCAGCTTCGTCATTATTATCTTGTACGTCTTGCATTCTTCAGTCTGAAACAAAAGCGTCGTTCCATCACAATACTGAGAACTAGAATCCACTCTGCAGCTTACGTGGTTGCTACCGGCAAACAAAAGTGAGACACGTTAGCGACAAGTGGACTCACAGCACTGAGGCTGTATAGTCTGTGACTCACAGCGTGTACAAAACAGGATGCTGCAAGAGTCTATTACTACCCCTACTTTAAGGTTCGATTTAAGATGGAGTCAGATGCTGATACGCAGAATTCGAGTAAATGGAAAACCAGGGTTAACGGCATCGTCATCATCATCTCAGCCAAAAGTCGTCCACTGCTGGACAAAGGCCTCCCCCAAGGATATGAGGGGTATTTGCCGTGCGCCACGCTTGGCAGGCGGGTTGGCGATCGCAGTAGGTTGAGGGTAACCTCAGAGGGATGCTGCTGCCCATCCTCTGGAATGGTCCCTTAGACGGCTTTGACGACACCCACGGGAAGAGATGGGGTGGTGCAATTCTTTATCCCCGGCACCACACGGGGCCGTGATGAACGGGAAATGCCCAGGCACATGTGTGTACATGTATGTGTTCGAGCTATTACGATGTGATTATTTTAACAGAAGCCTGGTTAGTGGATATAGTGTTTGTGACTCGGAATTATTTGTTAGTAGGTATACGGTGTCTCATTTAAATCGGTCAGTATGGGAAAGTCTGAAACTATAAGACATACGAAGATCTGTTCTTAGGAACCATGTCATCGATTTTAATAAGAAGAAAAACTGCATTTCTACATTTGAAAAAATCCTGTACTCAGCTCGGGAATCGAACCCGGTTGTTTTGAAAAAATAAACTTTGACTATTTCTATTTAGATATCGATTGTGTAGGTCTTAAGCAGTAAATGGCTCTATGAAACATGATGTCTAAAATGAATAAAATGCATTGTTTTCACATACTTTAATTTACAAAACTAAAAAATATATCTTATCTTATCTTATCTTATCTTATCTTATAAAATATATAAAATATAGCTAAAAAATAGACGTCCTGAATGGGTAGTAGGTAAAAAAGTTATGGACGATTCAAAAGCACTTTTCTAAAGTTTATTTGAATAAAGAATATTTGACTTTGACTTAAATTACATCACATGTTGTTGTGTTTATATTGTTCTATAAGTATTATATTAGGTTTGTTAATGTTCTCATTAAAAATTAGATGTATATTGTTTTGTAAAAGCGAAGACCTCTTATTGGCTATCAGTCTTTATAATATTATTGTATTAAATTTTTTAAAGCTGTTGGTTTTCCAAATAAAATAAAATAAATAAGTAAAGTGTGAAGGTGTTGGTGTTGGTGTTGGTGTTGGTGTTGGTGTTGGTGTTGGTGTTATTCTTTCCTCAAAGGACGGCAACGCATCAGCGATTCCTCTGGTGTTGCGGTGCCCATGGCCGGCCGTGGTTGCTTTCCATCAGACTCGCTGGACGACCTCCTTGGTCGAGTGGTTTGTACACCGGTTTTCATGGTGTCGCCATCTCTGAGGTCCCGGGTTCGATCCCCGGTCGGGTCAGTTTAGAAATTATTGTTTTTCTAAATTGTCTCGGGTCTTTTATGTATAATATGTATGTATTTAAGTATTTTAAGTCCGTCTAGTAGCCATTTAACGAGTTTCATTACGAAGCTTCTCTTGGACTAGATAATTGGTGTGAGTGTAGGAAAGTTTATTTATTTATTTATTTATATGCGACTACCAGTGAGGATTCGCGTGTAATAAGCATTCGGCGTCGAATGTTCGAGTGGTGTGGACGTTGAGCCGAGCGAGCGTTACAAAGTTTACACGCGAGCACGAACTTCGGCCGGTGTGGACGTCGCAACGCTGTTCGCGGAAATAGCTCGCATTCGAATGTTCACGCTAACAACATGCTCGAAGGCGAGTACTCAAATAATGAAAAGAATGAGTAGTAAAAAAAAAAAATTACTGGCCACTTGTAAGCAAGGAACAGTTCCTTGATCGTGACTTTCTTGGTCTATCGTATTATCGTGTTTTTGTCTATGTCAATTTATTATAACAAAAAATGTGTATTAATGACATTTAGTATTCGAATGCTCCAAGTTCGAATGTTCGACCCGAACGTTCATAGTTTTGCACGAAAGTGAATGTTTAGTTCGCTGGGCAGAATTCGTTGCTCGCCGGCGATTGCTCGTTTACAAAGAATGCTCTCAGTGAGGACGCTCCTTTACGCTCAGACTCCTGCACGTCTGAATACCACAAACTGTGAAATTTCCTCTAAAAATTTTGAACTTTATATTATATGGCATATGGTTCATTTTTTGGGTTCCGTACCTCAAGAAAAAACGGAACCCTTAGAAATATGAAATGAAATATAATTTATTCACATAAAATAGAGACATTAGGATGGAGTGTGATGGGTATAGTACGTCTATCTTGCCAGCGCAGGGCATGTGAAATGTAGGTGAAGTGAATTTAACATGCATGAGACAACATAGTAAATATAAAATGTTAACTATATTATTAAATAGTTCTTTTATATCTCATATTTGAAAGCAAAATCTCGAAGCGGTTGAGAAATATATGAGGGTTTGATTTAGGAGTTCGATAAATGCAAATAAATATGCATTTTATTTCAGAGATTTCAACGCCACAGCATTCAAATGAAAACTCAAGTGCTAGTTCTTTAAGAATAGAGACCTTTTTAGAGGTAAAGTAATCTTAACAAATAATACATACACCACCACGTCGCTGTTTAGGTCTAGAGTGAAAATCGGCGAGGCAAAAGCCATTAAAATGAAGGTTTTTTTTCTCTCCCGATCGAATGAAAGTCTCACTTAACAAATAACTTCTATATGATGGCCATCTTTGTATAATTCTTCAAGTGCGATTTGTAACACGTCTCTTTTACTGAATACTCCTGCGATATTTTGATGCAATAAACTAAAGTGATATTGAAATCATTTTCGAAAAAACAATTCCTGACTTGTATTAGTTGTATGGGGAGTAGTTATTGCATCATTACCACCTATGCGCACATGAGAAGCGGGTATAGGAGGCAGTGAATTGGAATATTTAGGTAAGTGTTTTCTAAACGGGACTCTTCGAAAGAAATCAAGTAAAGTTGTTTGTATTTTAGTTTTCGTGCGATTATTTTTACCCAAAATGTTGTTAGTAGTAACTTGAAGTGTTGAATTACAATTTTGCTTTCGATGCATATGGGCTAAATTTTTGTTGGATTTATGATTTACATTGCTTTTTTATTAAGTGGTAGAAACTTTTCGTAATAGTCCTCACAGTCCTGACATTTCTAGGCATAACTATCGATAAAATGTGTAATTGGAAAGCTCACATTGACACATTAGTAACTAAATTGGAAAGATATATTTATGTTCTTAATAGAATCACGAATGTTGCATCTAAAGAAGCAGCTCTAATGGCATATCACGGCTACGTTTCGTCATTGCTGAGGTATGGGCTTATTCTATGGGGAAACTCTGTTGACATCATCAGAGCGTTTAGGGTACAAAAGAAATGTATTAGGTCAATCTGTGGAGCAGACTTCCTAGATGGCTGTGAGCCATTGTTTAAGGCATTAAATGTTTTACCCCTTCCCTGTCTTTACATTTTTGAAATGGGATTATTTGTTAAAAAATATAGCAATCTATTTCAAACTAAGAATAGATGTGAATATAAAGGCAGAAAAAGAGAAAATCTTTGTATACCTGACCAAAGATTAATGTTATATTCAAGGAACGTTCATTGCATGTCAATTCGAATTTTCAATAAATTGCCTAGTGATATAAAAATACTGACATTGAATTTCTAATGAACAAAATGTAATATATAATTAACGATTATTTAAATGATAATAGTAATTAATTAATTATTTTAATAAATTATTGACATGATATATTTTAATTGTTTTATCGTTAACTATGATTTTATTATAATTTGTAAGTAATTTAAGTAATGTAATATTGAATTGCCTCTAATGTAGTTTTAAATATTTGCACATGGTATACGATAGAATATGCTGGTTAACATTATTTTAAGAACATTTTTGTACCATATTTAAGCAAATAAATTTTTGATTGATTGATTGATTGATTGATTGATTTATTGATTGAGTCAATGAAAAACTTTATCTTTTTAGTAATGTTAGGTATATAATTTTCTATGGTAGGGTTAACAAATTTAAATTATTAAATTTAGGTATGTGCAATTTTTTAAATTATTGCATATCATTTGCAATTTTTTATTCAATAAATTAACTTTTATTTTTTATTTTGTAGTACATTCAATATTATTACAGTATATTTATTAAGTTCATTAAGTATAATAGTTAAATCAATAAAAAATTTGTTCGGGTTACAATCATTTTCGCCAATACATAGGATTACCCTATCTCTAGAGTTAAAATTAAAATGTTTACATCCCTTTAATATCTCTTCAGCAGGTGCATGTGGCTTGATAATTGCACTTATGTTATATTTTTCATACAGGCTATTAGAAGAGAGAATCACTAGAAAATCACTTTGTTGTCCGTCCGTCTGTCTGTTTGTCGGTCAAGACCCTTTATCTCAGGAACGCGTGGAGGTATCGAGTTGAAATTAAAACCATATACACAGGTCTGCGGTCCCTTGAAGCTGTGAAAAAATCAAACTTCTAAAATAACGAAAAAAAGATACGGCCGTTGTGTCGCAAAAAACGTATATTGCACTGGGCCTGCGCGTGCCGATGGGTACGCGGGGCGGCGGCGGCGGCCGCGGCTGCTCGCGGTGCCCCGCGCCAGAACCTGCCTGTTGGCCAACTCACCTCTGATACGGTCTCTGCACACGCTTAACGTAGTCACAGATCATATTGATCTATTTACCTGTTCGATGAGTGAATTTAAGAAAGTCACTTTACAAGTGCTTTGTTATGGTCCAAATTGGAATAAAATTATATAATGTTTAAAATTTTTTTATAAGTAATAGAATGATATGTAATAAAATAGAATAATACAATATAATTTATAATAAATATGATAATGTTAAGTAATAAATGTAATTATAATTCTAGTTAACTGCACTATTGTATTAGGGAAATCCTGTAATGATAGCTGTATTTGAGGATGAATAAATAAATAAATAATTAAATAAATAAATTAATATTTCGACACTCAAAATAATAAAAATGCATAGGGTACTTGCCGTTGACCTAGAACTATGAAGTTTGGCAAGTAACATCGTATTAAACTACAAGTACAGGGATAAACTGATAACTATACACAGGTATTTAATTAAATCACAAAAAAACAGAATCTTTATGCAAGGAACGGGGGTCCAAATTTTGAAGTAAGTTAACCGTGTCATGTGGGGTATCGTATGAAAGGGCATCATTTGCACAAGCTTAAACAGATTTTTAATTATTTTTATGATGTATATGTCTTCGATTTATGACGAAGAATGGAAAAAGAAATACCTTCTCCCTCTTTTATATGTATAGGAACTAATAACTTTGGTGTATGTAGTACCTAACAGTCGGGAAAAGTTTGAGGCTCGATTCCTAAACTATATAATATGTACCCATAAAATGTTTTTGTTTTGTTTAAGTATATAATTTTTAAAGCAAATTTTATTACGAACAAATTACAAAAAACACAAATGTTGAAAAAAATAAAAATAAAAAAAAATTGTTAGGTAGCTCAATACCTGACCCGGTATGTCAGAAGGGTACAGGTTCAAATCCTGCTCGTGGAAATTTTTTCAACATTTGTGTTTTTGTAATGTAGGTACCCATAATTTTGTACGGAACCCTCGGTGGGCGATTCCGACTCTCACTTGTCCAGTTTTTTTTAAATATCTTACGGGTGAGTACTTGGCTTTCATGTCGCCTGATGTCGAGTGATGACAAGGACGAAGGTGGAAGCGCATTTCACCCGGCATCCTCAACTACTGAGGCACTGGCTATCTTATCTCTAGCCGGAACACAACAATGCTACAAACATTGATGTTATGGCGACATATTTAGATAAGATGGTGGAAGCTAGTCAGGCGGACAAACAAGCTCACCAACCGAACTGAGTATACAAACATGTACCCCCCACTGGTAATCGAACCCGGGACCTCTGGGTTTAAACCAAGAATCTAGAGAGATTAAACTTCATTCTTTTCTTTTAACTAGGTCTTAGTCTGCAACAACTGTATCGTATGTAGGTGTATGTAGTTTATTATAACAATATATATTAGTAGGTATTATGTATATATCTTATATTACCCTATTTTATTAATGTAATATGTTTTGTTGTATTTTTGCTAGTTGCCGGTGCACTACCTCTCATTGTCTCCTAATCTGTCCTATGCCACAAAGGTTGTCTGGAAGAGATCGCTTTAAGCGATAAGACCGCCTTTGCCTACTATTATTTTAAAATTTCCTGTTATTTGTTTTGTGTATTGTGTAAACAAAAAGTGTTTTCTATCTATCTAGAGTTTCGGATAGCTTGATATGCCAGCAAAATATGGAGAACAATAGCCCCTCACTCGGTGTTTGTCCTTCCTCCTCTGGTCCCTCGTGCTGCGGCTGCTAGAGGAGGTCCCGCTGGAGTCGGTGGTGGGGCGGCGCTCGGTGAGCCGCTCGCACAGCTGCGCGACGCGCGCGATCTGCTGTTGCTGGTCCAGCAGCGCGCGCTCGCACACCGCGCGGAACGCGTGCAGCGAGCTGGTGGACGTGGGGCGCGGCTCCGCCTTCGGCCGGTGGGTCTCGCCGCAACTCACGCGTCTAAGGTGGTGAAAGGTGCTACGTTAAATCATCACAAGCTAACTATTATGCCCCCACTGCTGGGGCATATGCCTTTCTTATGGATGGATAGGGAAAACGGGCCGTATGCCACCACGCGGGTTCAGTGCAGATTGGTGGTTTTTAACGACAGCTAATGCAGCTGGGACCAACTTACGTTCCAGCTACGTTCCAGTAGTTTCCAGTTACTTTACGTTCCTTGCGAAGCACGGAGGAGCATGAACAATCCGATGACCAGCCTTTGGTCTTGGAACTTAAATGTTTATAAAATTTATAAAATACAGTGAAAAAATTAAACGCCCACCCGACCCAGCCAGGAATCAAACCTTTAAAAATCTTAGCAATCGCAGACCGGGCGCGTTAACCGCTGTGCCATCGAACTCCTCATGTTGACTGTATTAGCTGTCGTTAACAAGTTTAACAACCTAATCATCATCATCATCTCAGCCAAAAGACGTCCACTGCTGGACAAAGGCCTCCCCCAAGGATCTCCACAACGACCGGTTTGTGTGGTTCTCGCATCCAGCGGCTACCTGCATGCAACCTTTAACAGATTGTCAGTCTATCTTGGGCATCCTCATTCTGTGGATTAGCTGTTATTTTTCCAGTTAAATCTATATATTATAAAGCTGAAGAGTTTGTTTGTTTGAACGCGCTAATCTCAGGAACTACTAATTCGAATTGAAAAAATGTTTTTGTATTGGATAGTCCATTTATCGAGGAAGGCTTTAGGTTTTATAACATCACGCCGCAACCGATAGGAGCGAAGCATCGGTTAAAAATGTCGCGAAAACGGGAACAAGAGCCTAAAAAATTAAAAATGCTGCCGAAAGTCACTATTCCACGCGGACGAAGTCGCGAGCACAGCTAGTAAATAAATAAGATAGCACTGGACTCCGGACTCTTCGGAAATGAGGGACAAAATTTGGCGAGATACATTACGCAATAAAACTGCGAAAATTAATATTTTGTCATTTATAATAAATGATGTCTCTATTAATCAAACAATGTTTGCAAATGATGTTACTCGCCCAAGGTTGTGTCACCGAAAAACTACACTTGAACAAATACGGTATTGAATATAAAGTAGCAAAAGGTGTAACTAGTACAATTTAATACAAATATGGCGACGAATATTTTCTTTTATTGTAATTTATGTGTTGCCAGCGGGTCCGGTGCGCATTAATGAAATGCAGACATTTTTCTGCCAATTTTTTGATACTCAATACTCAATATTTAATAACAACTTTAATGTAATTTATTAAAAGTACAAATTTAATACCGTAAGTGTCGGGAATCGCAATTGGAAGAGGAGAAGAGGACGACTTCATCTTCTTCTTCCTACCCTGGTCTCATGTTACTTGGGGGCGGCGCAAAATATACGATTCTATTAACTCTGTTCATTATTGCTAAGGGTTTGGCAACGTATTTACGGCCGGCCGCCTGCCTGACACCAACCCTCCTTGGGAATCCAAGCGGTGGCTTACCCGCCGCCGCGCGGCTGACCCAGGGTGCTTTTCGATATCGATGGACGAAACGCATGTTCGGTCGAACATCGTTCCATTTGACGCAGATATTTGAGGGCATGGTTGCTTTTGTAAGTATCTGAATCAAATAGTGAGGGAAGATGACCCATCCTGCCCCTGAGGATGACGCACATCATACCTTAGAGGTGTGCAGTGCCGAGCTCTGTCAGATGTAATCGGGGAGGAGCGGAAACCTTTAACCCAGTATCGTAGTAGCGAAGCTGGAGAATGAGACGAAATGGGGAGCAATGGCTTCATTCTCTGAAGAGTGCATGAGCTATAAGGAGCAAGCGGAGCGCGCCTTCGTCGAGAAGACCGAAGAAGGGCAGGAGGAGGCGTCGATACGCAGATCTACTCCCCCCGTAGTGTCTCGTATGTATCGATCATGGTGAGTGCGGCTACCTGTGTGGGCGCTGCCTGCGCCGGCCGTAGCTGCCATCGGACAGGCCGGAGTCGTGCGAGTGGCGCTTGGCGCGGGCGGCGGAGCGCACGCCACCGCCGCTGCTGGTGCTGCTGCTGGCGGCCTGCGGCAAGCGGGGTCCGCCCGCGTCCACCACCAGCGCGCTCCTACGGCAGGCGAGCGGGGTTAGCCGAGACTCAGCGGTCCTAAGGTGACAACCGTGCTTTACACCACTTAAAGTTTACACTGACACCACCAACCCCAAGGTTTTTAAAGCACGTCTGAATAGGCTATTTCTGGGCAAGCTCGTTCTATCGTCGGCCTCTTCTTTGCTCTAGGGATTTGAATGAGGCAAAGAGAACGCCCATTTTTTAATTTAAAAAACCGCTAGTTTCTAAAGGTTTTCAGACGATCTTGCGCAAGCCACCTAACTCGCACAAGGACCATCTAATGTGACAACATGTAAAACAAAATTAATGTAACAACATCTCCCCATTTACACCGTTTACCCGCAAATAACATTTCACATAACATTTCATTTCATTTCTACCTCAAGTCATACCGCCAGTTCAGGACGCGCCGAAGCGCATTCTTCAACCGGAACTCTTGAGACTGGTGTCTAAAGCGAGTTGCTCCGTTATAGTCCTTAGGTTATAGTCCTTAGGTTATAGTCCTTAGGTTACTACCTAACATCCGGATAGGTCCTACTGTTGAGTTGACTTAAGTTGACGGTGGAGTGACTGGGAGTGGGTGACGAGCACAGATGTGGAGACATATCATTAAGCAGGATTGAGATGCACTAGCCTCTTCCTTATCTTGCTGATTTGCAAGTAGCTACTTTGCCTCATTTAAACTTTTAAAGGCCCCATTGTTTAAAGAATTGCTCCTGACTGCAGCCGCCATGGACTGTGACAAGCATTAGGGGGAGAAGCTTGAGCAAACAGACATATCTAAGGCTGTTAAAGTATAAGCTGCTAAGGTATATAAGCCGGCTGCAAGAACTGACCTGATGCGCGGGTGCGAGGGGCGCGCGCTGCGCATGAACCGGTCGAGGTCAATGATGTCCGCTGGCGGCGCCGCGCCGCCGCCCGACCACGAGCCAGACGACGAGCGAGACATGCCTCTCCTAGCGAACAAAAAATATGTTATTTTTATTATAATTAAGTCAACAACGACTTCACTCCATCTGATGTTAGGTGGATATGATGTCCACACGCGAAGACGACTGGTGCAGCGTGAAAACGACGCGACGTTCCTGTAGTCATTCTCACCCTGCCGATATTTTTAGCATGTTTCTTTTATTTTCCCTCATCGCTAATAATGGGATGACTACCTACTTCTACCGCATGTCAAACTAGCTTTATGACATTATGACAAAGCCACCACTGTTTAGGCCCCTCCCTCGGACCGAGGCGAAGATGGCGTAAAGCGCTAAGTGTTTATATTGGAGAAGCATCAGCTCTTAAAATTGTAGTAGTGTCTTGTCTCGTGCACAGAACTGCTTATGGTAAGGCCTCTTAGCCCAGCTATTGCAGTGGCAAAGCTCTGTATGTACCCGCAGGTAATCGCCTGATAAAATTGGGATATGAAGTCTTGATTCTAGCTGCTACGGTTCTAAAATAGATTGGGTGACGAAAATGGTGTGATGAAGTCACCAGGCGGGCAGCGTGCTTCACTTGGAGTGCATTTCGCTGATATCAATGTCCGCGCATATTGCTGCTCGTAGTCAGGTATTCACCATTGTGTCACGTTAAAACGAGAACCTGTATAGCAGATTTGCAACTCTCGCCCCGTTAATTACATAACATACCTACATACAAACAGTCACGCCTGTCTTCCATAGGGGTAGTCAGATTACGTCTTGCCACTTGCTACGATTTATACTTCTTTCGCTCAATTTACTCAAATTGATTTCCTCATACATACTTGCTAGTTTAAGGCTCTTGACCTTGCCTTTATTTAAAATGTCCTCAATTTGGTCGAGAAATATCCGTCTAAGTCGTCCCCGTTCCATATCCCTAATCACATTCGTTTCAAATACCTTTTCTTTTTACATGAACAAACAATCTAAGCATCGTTTTCTTAATTTTTGGCACTACGTCTTCTTCCAAACCACATCTATCCCTTCCTTACACTGTAATACAGACAGATACAGATTTATCGTTGTCGTTTTCGAATGTTATATAAACTTAAAAATCTCCTTATCGTGGCGAATTATAAATAGAAGTCGCACTCAACACTCTGTGGTGCGTCGATATCGTCTGTCCATGTGAGGTTGGCTCCGTGCGTGTTTCTGGTTGTATCCGAATGGCTACTGCGTCCGCGATGCCTGTCTCTACTCACTCAGCAGGTCTCTTGTGTTCTCGGGCGAGGCTGGCCCCGCCGATTTGCCTGTCTCCGCATCGCGTGCTTTGGCGACCGACGACGCGACGATCTCGCTGTCAACTGTCAAACGCCTGTTAGATTTGACAGCGACATCGTCGCGCGTCGACAGAAGTAGTTCTTCTTTCTTTGGTTGTTTATGCCTCAGTGCGTCTTTGAATTGATGTGAAGACTCTTTGCTTCCGTATTGTATAAAAAGTTCAGTAATTAACGAAGGAAAAAGCTGAAACCAAAGAAATATGTATGGTAATCGTCAACGTATGTTGTCTGATAATAATAATTTAATGTTAAACTCGCAAATTTAAAATAAAAATTAAAAAAAATTACTATAGCCGAATCCTAGATCGAATCGAATTCTTATAGTCTTTGTCGATGGCGCAGTGGTTAACGCGCCCTATCAATTGCTCAAGTAAAGCAACTTTCGCAAAGGCCGTTCATAGGATGGGTGACCAAAATTTTATCATCTCAAGCCGGAGAAGCTTGAGATGATAAATGTTTAATATGTTAGCAATTCAATAATTGCCCCTACGTCTTCACCCCTTAAGCCTCAAGGTAGTGCAGGTTTACGCACCGACCTCAACACACCCGGACGATAAAGTAATAATAATGTTTTATTGTTTTTATATTAAAATATTGTAAAAATCTAATATTAAACATAACAGTGGAAGATATGTATGGAAACATATCTAAGGCATTACACTTCACCACAAAGGCCCACTACAACGTTGTCATGGGGAACTTCAACGCTAAAGTGGAAGTACATAATCGCCACGAATTTGTAGTAGGATCACATGGTTTTGGCAGCAAAAATCATAGGGGGCAAATGCTTGTCAACTTCCTCGAAAAAGAGGGGCTTTTCTTGATGAATTCATTCTTTAAGAAACAGCCCCAAAGAAAGTAAACATGGCAGAGCCCCGACACTATGACTAAAAATGAGATCGACTTTATCATGACGGACAAAAAGCACATATTCAGAGACGTCTCAGTGATCAACAGGTTTAATACCGGCAGTGATCACCGACTTGTCCGAGGCTCTCTGAATATCAATTTTAAGCTTGAACGTGTCCGCTTGATGAAGTCCAGGCTCCGTCCTAACCTGCTCCAAACTATCGTAAGATCTGAAACGTTCCAGTCAAACCTGGAGAACCGATTCGTTGCAGTGGAAACCACAAATGCAGTTGATGTCAATCAGGCCTCGAAAATGTGGACAGAATCCTCAGGGAGGAAGGTATGAGATTTTGCGAGATACAGCGTAAAGGCAAGATGTCTAAGTTTTCGAAAGAAACCCTTAGGCTCATGAGGAAACGACGCGAGGACCCACCTGTCACTTCGTCCGAACACCGGGCTCTTAAGAAGAAGATTGGTAAACTGGTGCGCTACGACCTCCGATGCTCCAATACACGCTCGATTGAACGAGCAATTGAGCAATACCGGGGGTCGAAAGTGTTTGTCCAGTCTCCTGGGAGAAGCCACTTGACGAAGTTGAGTACGGCCAGTGGAGTAGTCGTTGCCTCGAAGCTAGAGGTTCTTTCAGAAATCGAAAACTTCTACAGCCAGTTATACGCATCGCATGCATCTCAACCTGATCCTGAAAATGAGGATACCAGAGCCACATTGACCAGCCACTTTACCGAAGACTTGCCAGAAATCAGCCTAGGTGAAATTGAGATGGCTTTTAAAAACGGAAAAGCCCCTGGCGAAGACGGTGTTACATCTGAGCTCCTCAAAGCAGGCGGTAAACCTCTACTAAAGGGGCTCCACAACATCTTTAACGCCGTTCTTTTCGATGGAAGAACTCTGGAGGCGTGGAGTAGGAGTGTGGTTGTACTGTTCTTCAGAAAAGGAGACAAGACCCTACTGAAGAACTACCGACCCATTTCGCTCCTAAGCCACGTCTATAAGCTGTTTTCAAGAGTCATCACAAACCGCCTAGCGCGCCGACTCGACGAATTTCAACCGCCATAGCAAGCCGGGTTTCGAGGAGGATGCGGAACCATAGACCACATCTTCACAGTGCGGCAGATTACAGAAGACCGAAGAGTTTAATCGGCCCCTAAGCTTAGCATTTGTGGACTATGAGAAGGCATTCGACTCTATCGAGACCTGGGCTGTTCTAGAATCCCTGCAACGATGCCAAGTCGATTGGTGATTTATGCAAGTGTTGAGGTGTCTGTACAATGCTGCCACCATGGCTGTTCAATTACAGAACCAGCAGACTAAGCATATCCCCTTGCCTCGAGGTGTGAGACAAGGGGATGTGATATCCCCCAAATTGTTCACAAATGCATTGGAGGATGTGTTTAAAACGCTGGACTAGAAAGGACGTGGCATTAACATCAACGGCGAACACATCTCGCACTTGCGGTTAGCGAACGACATCGACAACGCGGCCGAAACGTTGCAGGATTTACGGTTCATGCTGAACGGCCTAGCTGATTCTTCTCAACGCATCGGTCTCCGGATGAACTTGGACAAAACCAAGGTTATGTTCAATGAACATGCCATTCCGGGACCGATTGCAGTACAAGGCGGTGCTCTCGATGTCAGTAAGGAATATGTGTCTACCTTGGGCAGATTTTGCAATTAGGTAGAAACAACTTCGAGAAAGAGGCTAACAGAAGGATACAGCTAGGCTGGGCAGCATATGGAAAATTACGTTGGGTCTTTACGTCGCCTATTCCACAAAGCCTAAAGACGAAAGTCTTCAATCAGTGCGTCCTACCGGTCATGACATACGGAGCCGAAACATGGGCACTCACGGTTGGGCTAGTTCACAAATTTAAAGTCGCTCAGCGAGCTATGGAAAGGGCTATGCTTGGTCGGAGTTTATCTGAAGGATCGACTTCGGAATGAGGTGATCCGACAGAGAACGAAAGTAATCGACATAGCCCATCGGATCAGCAAGCTGAAGTGGCAGTGGGCCGGTCATATTAGCCGCAGAACCAACAAGCGTTGGGATAAACGAGTTCTCGAGTGGAGACCGCGTATCGTAGTGCAGGACGCCCTCAGACTAGGTGGAGCGACGACCTTCGCAAGGTGGCTGGCAAGAGCTGGATGAGAGTAGCTGCGGATCGTGCTCAGTGGCGTGCACTTGAAGAGGCCTATGTCCAGCAGTGGATTAGTATAGGCTGATGATGACCTCACATAAATAAAATAAAAATACATAATTTTAAAATACTTTGCTTCTGAGTGCATGGTATATAATAGTAGTAGGTACGTAGGGCCTTAATTATCATTCGCCATATAATTAAGTGCCATGGCATAATACCTATTGCGATAATTACTAGCACATAAAAAGAATAGGTTGCGAGGAGCGAAGCGATTAGCATGTTTGGTGGAACATGAAAGAAAACGCACGAATCGAGCGAGCGAAGCGAGCGTGCCGTGGCAGCGACTGGCGAAGAGCCAAGACCAAATTTTTTTAGGGTATTTCATATTATTTTTATATATTAAGGTTATGAGTTTTTTTTAATTTCCTTAATTTTGTGTCTTTGATACGTTATGCATATTTACGTATATTATCATTTATAAATCATAAATCATAATTTTTTTTCGGCGTGCGAACTTCCGTTTAAACGGTCGTGTGCAGTTTATTTTTAATTTCTTTAAATAAAGTATTTTAATTTGAGCTGGAGCCCCGGACTTCGCCCTAACCAACGAGAAGACCTTGTGCGAAGCCCCCAGCGTTGTAAGGAAGAAGCGAACATTTTTGAGCGCAGCAGAGTTTGATCGCCGGACCTCTGGCGTAAGTAGTTGGCCCCTTACCACTCGACCACGGTCACTAGGCGCAGCGCGGTTCAAATTACCGACTACTATCCACGGCTGAGTCTACGCATTGCTACATCGCATCTACGGAGGGAGCTACGATTGCTACGACTTGCTACGGCAACAAAACCGTAACGCTCTTGTACGCGCCCGTGAGTCATCGCGCCTGCCCTAGCCGGTGTCCGTAGCAGCACGCCAGCTACCGTGACCCGCCGCTCGCGCACCGTGATTCACCCCCGCCTCGTGCTGCGTTCAAACGTGCAAGTTCACTTGCTTGCCCGGAGTGCATTGTTTAGTGCTACGTGGCGTGAGTAGTATGTCACCGGCAAACCCAAAATTTTAATGCTGTGAAAGGCAGACGTCTTCACAAAATATTCTGGTCTGTCAATCGTGTAAGTACAAATATCACTTGAGCTGTGTTGGTATAAACAAACCACTGAAAGATTTGACAGAAGAGTATAAATCAAAGCATACCTGTCCGAGCTGTCTAAGTAAATTGCCAAAGTCTGACAACACCAACACACCAATAAGAACAACTACAAACCTACAGCTAAGAGAGAAACAGCCAGACCAGTCATCATCGGTAAATGTAAATACTAAACGAGGCTGCCAGCCTTCGCAGCGGAGTACGTCCCCCCCCCGGAAATACAGATAAGATCCGTCAGATTATCAGGGAAGAACTTGAAAACGTACTAGACAATTTCAGAACTAGTATTATTAAAGAGTTCGAGCTAAAAACGAATCAAGTACTTGACCGGTTCAATCAAATATCTGACTCACTTACTACTTTTGAGAAACAGCAGGAAATTCTGAGAGAGGAAGTCAAGTCGCACATGAATAGCATAACTAGTCTGGAGTCTGAAAATACATCGCTCAAAAACACTATTGCTGACCTTAACTCGAGAATTTCTCGATTGGAACAATACTCCCGGGCGAATAATTTAGAAATTCAAAACGTACCCGAACACAAGTCTGAAAACCTAATTACGATAGTAAAGCAATTAGCGACAGTCACTAACTGTAAATTGGAGGAGGCCGACATACATCTGTGTACGAGAGTGGCCAAAGCAAATAACAACAGCCCGAGACCCAGGTCTATTGTCATAAAATTCAGCTCTCAAAGATCACGTGACCACTTTTTGGCTTCCACACTAAAGTTCAACAAAAAAGCTAAAAGTTTCACCGACAAGTTGAACACCAGTCATCTGGATATCGGAGGAGACAAGAAGCCAGTCTACGTTGTGGAACATCTCTCTCTAGCTCAGAAATCGTTGCATTCAGCTACCCGAATTAAGGCAAAGAATCTCAACTACAAATTGATCTAGGTTAGAAGAGGTAGGGTATTTGTAAGGAAAACAGAAACTTCGGAGTACAAGTTAATTAAGACTACTCAGGATTTATCAGAACCTAACTAGTTATACTTATTGATTTTTTTATTTTTTGTGTTCTTTTCTTGTTCTATTAAGTGTAGTTAATTATTTCATGTCACTGGATTGTTTAAATGTATATTATCAAAATGTCAGAGGTTTGAATACGAATGCTACTGAGGTACGTCAGAAAATATCAAATAGAAATTATGATATCTATATATTTACGGAGACCTGGCTTAATAGTGGATGCTATGATGGTGAATTTTTTGAAAATGGATACAACGTATACAGGCGTGATAGGGAGTCATCTGCTTCGCTTAAAAAGAGAGGAGGTGGTGTATTGATAGCGGTGGCCAATCGGCTATTATCAGCACGAATCTTATAACATGAGAGTGATTGCGAGGATTTGTGGGTTTCAATAACTTCTAAAACGGATAGAAAAACCGTAGTCAATATTTGTGCTGTATATTTACCACCCCCGGTTACTAATAATAATCTAAGAATATTTCTAGATAAACTAAACGCGTACTTCCAATCATGCACCGGAAACGAATATACTGTAATTGCCGGCGATTATAACATGAGTAACTTAACCTGGCAACAAAATATAAGCGATAAGAGCATGAAACCTACGGGTTATGGTAATTGTGAAATGTTGTGTAACTTTGTTGACTTTATAGAGTTTAATGACTTAAAACAATTTAATTATGTACCTAATGAAAGTAACAAAATCCTGGACTTACTACTACTATGCGACCGGGAAGCTTTACATATCAGAGAGTGCCTACAGCCTGTAAGCAAATATTGACAAATTTCATCCCGCTATTGATTCAAAATGAAAGTCGGACTTGAGACCATTAAAAAATCAGCGCCGATTTAACGGTATAATTTCTATAAGGCGGACTATTTGGCAGTTAACGCTTCTCTTAATTTGGTTCCATGGGGGGAAGAACTAGGTCTTTGCAGTGATGTTAATGAGATGTTAGCCCGATTTTATGAAATTTTGCACGATGTTATTGCTCAGTATATTCGAAAAACTAAGCTTCGCCAGGGGTCTTACCCTGTCTGGTTTACGCCACATTTAATATGTCTTTTAAAGCAAAAGTTTAAGTATCATAAAAGGTACAAAAAATTTGGTAACCCACTTAATAGATTAGAATTTGAATACCTACGTGACGATTGTAATAAAATAATAAAGATATGCTATTATAACTATATAAATTCGATTGAGAATGAAATAAGGAAAAACCCAAAGTATTTTTGGACACACGTTAAAAACTTAAGAAAGAATAGTTCATCATACCCAAGTATGCCACACTATCATCCGAGACTAATCGAATTTCCGACATGTTTGCAAATCATTTTTCCACAGTTTACGAACCAGTTGATAATAGCATCAATGTAACCCACATAAACACTTCATTACTCGAAATGGATAGGATTGACGTAATGCCGTATTTTCAGTTCAGTCCAGTAGAAGTAAAAAGGAAACTCAGGAAACTCGATATAAAAAAGGGTATGGGCCTTGATAACATCCACCCACTTTTTCTGGTCAATTGTGCAGACACGTTAGCTTTACCACTATCAATGTTATACAATAGGTCACTGCATACGGGTATGTTCCCTGATTCCTGGAAGTTTACAAGAGTAGTTCCCATCTTTAAAAGTGGGAAAAAAGGTTGTATAACCAATTATCGACCTGTATCCATTCTCACAACAATGTCGAAAGTTTTCGAATCTATGGTTCACTATGTTGTGTACAGGCATATGCATAAATACGTTATTGAAGACCAATATGGTTTTATGCAGAAACGTTCTACCAATACCAGCTTGATGCTATTTACATCAGAGTTAAGGGAAGCCGTCGATCTGGGAAACCAAGTAGATGCAATTTACACGGACTTCTCGAAAGCCTTCGACAAGGTCAACCACATTATTCTTCTAGAAAAGTTGTACAAGTTTGGTGTGACAGACAATTTGCTGGCCTGGTGCAGATCCTACCTATCAAATCGCCCTCTGAGGGTTGTAGTAGATGGTGAACAATCTGAACCTTTCATAGCATTATCGGGCGTTCCGCAGGGATCCGTCCTTGGATCTCTGTTCTTTAACATCTTCATTAACGATGTTGCAAAAGTAATAAAGCACAGTCAAATATACCTTTTCGCGGACGACCTCAAGTTGATGAGACCAGTTTCATCCTTCTCAGATTCTATTACATTACAAGAAGACATCAACAACCTCCAGGAATGGTGTAACGATAACAAGATGGTACTAAACCCTAAAAAATGCTACCATATAAAATTTACCAAGAAAAGAAATAAGTTTCCATCGGAATACGCCATTGCTGGTAATAAGCTCGAGGAGGTTACCGTTGTCAGGGACCTTGGTGTCCTAATAGATAGTCAGCTGCGGTTTACGGATCACATTGATAAAATTATAAAAGAGGCAAATAAATCACTAGGATTTATCCTGCGAACAACTAGAGACTTTAAAAATCCCACTTCAGTCACCTTCCTATACAATAGTTACGTAAGAAGCAAGCTTGAATACTGTAGCCCAGTATGGTGTTCAAGCTACAAATTACATATTGCCCGTATCGAGAAAGTCTAAAAATATTTTTTCTTTTTTTGTATGTATATATATATAACCAATGAATTTTGCTAACCAAATACCTATACTTTTATTGTTTGCATGCTGAGATTACCTGTTATCTTAAGAACAGTTAGATATAAGCTATATAAATACCTAAATGTACATGTAATACTATATCTTATGTTGGTAGTCCAATAAAATAAATAAATATGGATTTTATTAATTACTAGATGACCCGGTGGACTTCGTATCACTTACATGTATTGGTGAAAAATATGGTCACTGGGGTGGGAAATTACTCTAAACATTTCTTGGCTAACATCTAAAGATATAACAATTGCTTTCAAATACTTCGTTTGACGCAACGCATATTGTACAGGAAAATTTTATGCCCACTTTCAAGGTAGTATACCATAATTATTGTTTTTGATAAATTATTAATTTCCCACCCCAGAAACTAATGTGCGTAATGGATGTGGTGGTGGGGCCAATTGTGGCAATTTTACTTTACCACCAGCACAACATAATCTAGTAGATTCACCGCTGTATTTTAACGCTTTACAATATTGTCAAATGGTTATCATTTCTCCGATGGTTACGGCATAATAATCTATTTCGATTCGTAGTGGAATGCTACTCGTTCCAGGTTTACAGGAACACTGCGTCTGCGGAATCGCTCTATTTCATTGTGTCGTGGACTCGTGCTCGCTGTTGTTGTGTTTGGTGTGCCCGAACTCGTTCCATTCTAAGCCTATCTACTTCATTATTATTCACTGTGTAATACAATTCTGCTATACAAACGAATGTTATCATTATCTGTCTCTCGCTGGTCGTCAGTGCGGTTTGCACGTGAGTTAGCTCGTCACACATTTGATTGACTTCGCGACCTAAGTCAGGTCCTCTTCTCCTTGTCATTTTAAAACAATAACAGTAATACAGTAAATAAAGTTTCGCGCACTGACAAACTGATGATAGATTTTAGTAATCGTCTTGAAATTTATTTATTTATTTTCTTTTTTCGGCTGCATTAGTAGGTAGTCGTTATCAACCACCAATCCGCACTGGGCTCCCGTGTGGTTTATGGCCCGTTCTCCCTATCCATCCATAGGGAAGGCTCATGCCCCCGCAGTGGGGACTTTACGAGCTGATAATGATGATGGTGATGATGATTTTCTTTTTACGACAACCAGGTATTTAAAAAAATGGATTCTAATAATTATAGACCCTCCATAAAGCCTTTGCCTTTAATTGGTCTTTGAAGGCTTTTCTGTTTGAATCCCTAAACAATTATAAAAAAATTTTATTGTCAATAACAATTATTAAGCATTCTAGCAATAATATTTTACTATCGCAATGTAATTTAAAAAAAAAACGAAAAATTAAAATGTTGTATTTCAGCAATTTACAGGTTCTTTACGGAGCTTGTTGCAAATCATGTCATTGTAATAAATATGGATAATTTTATTAAATAATTGGGTTTGAGCTAAATCAATGTAAGGACTTTCCTTTTCTTCTTTTGTATTATTATTATTTCCTTTATTTATTTAATCACATATTAATTTACATTTTTAAATATTTTCTAAAAACAAAACAGACAAAACATTTAAAAATATAAAAAAAATAGCGGTCCGCTGGCATCGGGACCAGGGTCCAAGTTACTGGCGGTTAGGGCTCCAGAGACATGACCCTCCTCACAATGCGTGCCGTATCGAGGAGAACTGCCTTCTGAATAAGGCCCTTGATCCAGCCGCCTAACGAGAGCCTCATGAGATGTTAATCGAGGCTCTATATTATTATTATTAATTTAATTTCAAGTAACAAAGACTCATAATGATTAGTAACAATGGATCTTAAGAACCAAATTATTCTCCTTCTTCAAAATATCTATTAAAAAATTAATGATATAGCTAATGATATGTATATATTTTTTGTATCTAGGCTAAATTTTATGCAGATATAATTAATCTTATCTTATTTGTTTCAGGAAATAACCTTCTCCTAAACACAATTTAGTTTTAAATGTAAATAACAATTAAAACGAACATAAAATATTAAAATCAACGATGTCCTCTAAGACAAATGGGGCTATTACATATAAGCACCGGAAACAAAGGGCGTTAATCGAGACAATGGCGGACAGAGTGCCAATGTTTGAATAAATGTTTGAACAAATGATTTGGGAAATGCGCATTACTTGAGGTAAGACAAACATCTGCCTCATTGACTGCCGGCAACATTCGGCTGGTTTACAAATATTTGCTCAAGTTTCAGTTTAAAAAGGAATCGTTTTGGGTTTTTGGCACATTTACTGTTTGACGACGTAACTAGGCAAAACAAAATGAAATTCAGTCTGGTAAGTGCACTACACTTTTGTTTATTTGTTACACTTTGTTTTCATTATTATTTATGCTGGGGAAAACTCATTGCCAGTGAAATTTGGGCGTGTTCCAGACGTCCTGAGGGACAGGCTAGGCACTCATCCCCCCCCCCCTCTCCCGCCACTCATTGCGGAGGAAGTAGGCGAGTGTACTGCCGCTTCCTTCTCCCGCTACGTCTGCGCGTTCTAAGCACCCTGCACCAAGCAACAATATTCGTTCACTGAAAAAGTAACCTGCTCGGGGGTGTTGTAGCACGCAATGTATCTGATACTGTATCAACTTATAAACCTCTGTGGTCTAGTGTTTACCCCCCGCAACGATTTCTAATAGGGAGGTTCATGTTTCTTTACTCGTTTTGGTTGGTAACACTACCAACCAACTCCTGTGCCGAGACCCGTCCCTTGTGGAACGTCACATGATGACATTTGGCTTTGCAGCCTGACCCACGTCCTCCCTCCTAGTAGTAGTTGTGGATAATGCGCTGAAAGTATTCAGGTATGCCGTGGGTAGGGCTTGTGCGTCTGCTTGGCTAACTGCCACCATTTTATTGTATGTCGCCATAAAAGATACATGTTTGTAACATTTTCCGGCAGCTAGAGCTAAGGTAGCCAGCGCTTCAGAAGTTTAGTATTCCGGGCGGGTGAAGTTCGCTTCCATTTACGGCCTTATTGTCACTTAGCATCAGATGAGACGAAGGCCCAGCGCTTAGTGCTGTCGTGTGCTTAGGGCCGTCCGAGGCCAAAAGCAAATAGCAGTGTTGTGTACAAAGCACACGGTCGGTTCGGTTACTTAAATTGTGCACGCTTCTTAGTTTTATCTAACGCGTAAGATTTCGTCTCACGAGACTCTGGCAGAAAAGTTTTTTTTTTAAGAGTTGACGTCTGCTTCGATACAGGGCCACAGCCTCAGCCTCACACAGACGAAGCAATTGCCTATCTATCACATCCTCATTTCTATGTCGGGCCCAGTGCAAATTTGTGGTTGTTAAATGATGATAATAAATAATTTAATAATTTTTTTTCTTAATTGCCATTGAACAACCAATAGCAAGTGGGTACAGTCTGCTGACGATTTTGACAAGGCTGTTTGGTCTCCATGCTCTACTCGCTCATCATCAAGGCTGAAGCTACAGACCCTGAATCGGCTGGGTGGAACTGCCTGCGCAGACACTTCCACGCCCCTACTCCGTCTACGTCAGTAATATGACGGAACTTTGAGGATAAAACCACAACGTCTCACATTCAGCCGGGCGTCTATCCGTTCGGCTACCAAAGTCAAAGTCAAAGTCAAATCCTTCATTCAACATAACGGTTCTCACAGGTACTCATTGACGTCAAAACTATGAAATCAAAAAACTAAAAAGTTCGTTTAGACTAAACTACTGAATCTACCACCAGTTCGGGTTTTGGGAGAGCCTTCGACCGAGAACTCAGCCCAGCCCACCGTACCGACTCTTCGAAGTGTCAACACTTTTGACATTAAGGTGATGGATTGTTTCGTTTGCCCACAGATCCTGACCTTCCTCGTGGCGCTGGTGCTGAGCCTAGCCTGCGCTAGCCCCTTGCCCCAGGTCCCCGGAGTCCCCACCCCCGGAGCCCAAGGAGTCCCCACCCCCGGAGCCCAAGGAGCCCCCGCCCCCGGAGCCCAAGGAGCCCCCGCCCCCGGAGCCCAAGGAGCGCCCGAGGTGCCCAACCCGACGGGCGGCGCAGATGGCGTCCGCCAACAAATCCAAGGAGAGGCAGGCACAGTCGAAAAAGCCTTTGGTTGGTGAATCAGCGCACTCGTCAGATACAAAGAATAAAATATATTAAATTAAACACAATAATGTTTAATAAATCATAGCAACATCAATGATTTCTTTTTATTTACCTTTTATATATTTTATGATGAGGTTTCAGAGTGCCTATGCGCAGGAGTGTTGCAGTTGCAATGCAGGCCGCCATAGTGTGAGCGTTCGGCATAGCGTGGTAGCGCTGTGATGAACGCTTTCACTTCTTGGGCTTCACTGGCTGCTTTTCATCAGGCAGGGTGAGGCCATTTTGGCGTGCCACAATAAAAAAAAAGTGACGGATATAAAAGTGTTGATGGATGAGAAATTTTCACTTCTTTAGAACAACGAGCAAACCTACGGGCTATCATGTTTCCCCTTACTGCAAGCGCCCTCCGTTCCCTCTCTATGTCATCATCGTCCTTGAGGTCAGAGGTTAATATGTGTCCTAGGTACTTAAATTTGTGTACTCTTTGCAATGTTGTTCCATTAAGCTTAACTTCAGGAAAGTTATCTGAACTCTTGCTTCTGGCTGCAAAGACCATGACTTCACTCTTAGTTGCATTATACTTTAGTCCATGACGCTCAGCATAAGCCTCACAGATAGCGACAAGTTTTCTCAGACCACACACGGACGCACTCAGCAGCACCATGACATCCGCATAGCTTATATTGTTTACATTAACTCCACCTATATGACAGCCAACACGGGTGCTGCTAAGAGCGGCGATCAGGTCGTTCACATACAAATTAAAAAGAGCGGGTAAGGACAACCCCCCTGCCTCACTCCACACTCCAACCTATACGACTATGGCATGGCTTCTGCCCATAGCACGCTATTGACCTGATTCCCGTACCAGTATTTGCAGATGTTAATGAGTTCTGGAAGTAAATGACTATCTTCAAGCTTTTTCCATAAGACATCATAGGAGACCAGGTCAAATGCCCTCGACAGGTCAAGGAAGCATGCATGAACAGACGTTTTACGTTTTGTATAATAATTAAGCACATGCTTAACACCCAGCACGGCACTTTCCGTTGATAAACCTGCTCGAAAGCCAAACTGATTATCGTGAGGCTGTATGTATTGTGTCAGCTGTGTGTTAAGCATGCCGTCAAACACCTTTGAGATAACTGTAGCTAGAGAAATGGGCCTATGGTTATTTCTGTCTGAGAGATCAGCGGTCTTGTTCTTAACTAGAGGTATCACCACTGTTTTAATCATCTCTTCAGACAGATATGAGTGGCCCAAGCAAAAGTTAAAGAGCATTGCCAACAGTCTCGGCAAGTGTGGCCCTGCATGGTGCAGATGCTCAATGCTAAGAATGTCGTGGCCAGGAGATCTACCTCGAGTCATTGATCTTATTATCAAATCCACTTCCCTAGCTTGGCATCTGAAATTCAGCTCGCTACCAGTCTCAACATTGAGCACCGACCGCGAGGGCCCCAGCGGAGGTTTAACAATAAACTGTTTCCTAAATAAATCTGCTATCTCCTGAGCACCACTCACACCGCCGACACACACTATTACTACTCCAACTACTACTATGACACTATTTGATTCACATTAATATTTCTGTATTTTAGCGTATTTTCACACGGAGATAATGATGCACTTTTTGATGTGTCATTCTGTTCAGTAATAGTGGAATCGTTTAGATGTGACAATCCCATCGGCCCGCTATCATGATGGTTACCACCCCTTTTAAAGTTGACGTTACTGATGGGAAAGGGTGTTACAGAAAACTTTATACTTTCCAACTGGAGCTTTACATCTTCCAACTGAGCCGATGTCACATATGATACTCTAATAGCCTTAATTTGCAAATCCGATTCTTGCACTTGTTGAGTAGTGGGGTGTCGAAAACAAGCTGAAATTTGCAGCTCACAAAACAAACAGTTTGACAATTACCAAGAAGCTGAAGTTCGACACCCCTCGCCTCAACATGAGCGGAAAAATTATCCAAAACCGCGATGAGATCAAACTCCTGGGCCTCACCATCGACTCCAAACTCACCTTCAACCAACACGTGGCAAGCGTGTGTAAGAAGGCGGCAAACATATTCAACCATCTATCTAGGGTCGCAAAGGTGAACTGGGGATTGAACCCGGAGGTGGTAAGATCCATTTACATGGCCGCCGTGGAACCCGTTGTGACCTACTCGGCTGCGGCCTGGTCCTCAGCCGCGGTTAAGATCACAACGCGTAAGCAGTTGGGAGCATTGCAACGGGGATTCGCGCAGAAAATGTGTAGAGCGTACCGAACTGTGTCACTCAACGCTGCCCTAGTACTGACCGGGACTCTCCCCCTGGACCTCCGGATTAAAGAGGCAGCCGCCCTTTATGAGGCCAGGTAAGGGGTGCCTCGGCCGGAACTATGCGGCAGAGACATCGAGACACCACACCCTGCACTAAAACTACCACACCCGGCTAAACACACAACGCTCGAGCTCACGCCTATCACGCAGGAGACGCAGATAAACTCACACATGCATGACATCTGCATCTACACACAGACGGCAGCAAGATAGACGGCAAGGTTGGAGCGGCGCTATCCTTGTGGAATAGCGCCGGCGAAACTAAAGCCGTAAAGCTTGCACTGCCGTCCTACAGCACCGTGTATCAGGCTGAGCTTCTAGCACTACACAAGGCTTCGGAGGTGCTGTTAAATAGGAAGGAGAAAAGTTTTGGAATTTATAGCGACTCTATGGCAGCTCTCCAAACCGTCATTAACGTGATGTCCCTCCACCCTCTAGCAGTCAACATGCGAGCAAACCTGAATCATTTAAACAGTACAAGGCTGTGTCCCTGTACTGGATTAAAGCGCATGCAGGGTTAGAGGGAAACGAAAGAGCCGACCAACTTGCCAAGGAAGCCGCTATAAAGTCCAAGAAGAAACCGGACTACGACGAGTGCCCAATTTCATTTGTCAAGAGAAGCATCAGAAGTGAATCTCTTGAGAAATGGAACGAAAGGTACTTGTCCAGCAGCACCACCGAGACAACCAAGCTATTCTTCCCAGACACCACATCAGCATACCAGATCATCAGGAAGCTGACTTACACACAACTCACCACACAGGCTCTCACGGGTCACGGCGGGTTTTCCTCCTACTTGAACAAGTTCAAGTGCAAGGACAGCCCGTCGTGTGTCTGTGATCCTGACACACACGAGACCCTCCCACACATCCTCTCCGAGTGCCCTTTACACGCTCTGGAGAGGTTGGACATAGAAATACAGACAGGCATGGCAGTTAAACCTAGCAATTTTGCCGACCTAATAGCGGGCGAGCACAGAAAACTGCTCATTAAATATTGTGAAAAAATAGTAAATATTGTAAGAAATAGAAATAAGTAGTAATAAATTAAATAAAAATAGATTATAAAATAGGAATAGCATACATACCTGCGCGTATGAATGCATAACGTAAGTGCAGCTATTAACGACCCCCCAAAAATCTGCATATATTACCGAGGTATAATTTATTTTCTTGAATTTAACTATAAACAAAGTGTACTTTTACACAAATGAAAACACAGTAATAAAGATTATTTGTCCCTCAATCATATCGTCTATACCAAAAATTTGTTCCACTCTGACTACCCCACGAGAAACGGTCAGTTTGTGCGCCGCTCGCGCATCAAGTGCTCGTGCCATATAAAGCGTTCTCGCCGAACATAAGTACCCTCATTTTTTTCTTAAGAGTTTTTTAAAACATTTTATGATATTTATGCCAACGCCTATTTAATAAGTCGTTCTAAGGTATCTTCCAAATACAAATGAAGCACGTTTCTTGTATTTTAATATGTTTCCTTTTAATAAAATCAATAAATATAATAACGCGGTAATAGCTTCCACGATTTGGCAGTTGCTGCTTTTTACCGCGGTAACCTCGGTAAAAGCAATAAATGAAAGCTGAGTTTACTTGATTTTTATTCTAGAATACAGCATTATTTGTCATTAAAATCAGTGCCATGATACTCTCAAATGTCTAAAGATAGTTTTGAGACATTTCCGTGGTACAGTTTATCAGCTAGAAATCTTAATTTTTGGCAAGAAACATCAAGCATAAAAAT
This sequence comes from Eudonia lacustrata, assembly GCA_947562085.1. Lineage (NCBI taxonomy): Eukaryota > Metazoa > Arthropoda > Insecta > Lepidoptera > Crambidae > Eudonia > Eudonia lacustrata. The sequence continues at coordinate 13,004,976 of OX387336.1, forward strand.
ATCATTTCTTCAAAGTTCCTATACAAAAGGACTTCTTGCTTGGCATCAATAATACATTTTTTTAATTTATTGCAATATTTAGTATAATGGCAGATTGTAAAATAGACATTTTTATTTCTACTTTTAGATTTTACATAACACAACTATCGATAATTTGTGGGTCAGTATAAGATGAAAGCAAAGCCTGTTACCGACACTATTACCGATCGAATAAATTAACAACCCTCGTTATTAGCACGTATGAGAACCTATTACCGATTAGGTATTTATATTTTTTATTTCAATATATTTACTTCTACACTCGGTAATACTATTTCAGTACAATGTTTTATCAACGAGTAAATAAAATTTCTTCGTCACTCGGAAACAGCTTCCTATAGGAAGCTATCACCGAGTATAGACGAGTGACTACCCTCGGTAAATACCTCGGTATTAGCTGATCGGTGTGTGGGGACCCTCGGTATTACCAGCAGTTGTCTTTCTGATTTTAAAAAATATTTTTCAGTTATACAGGTAAGTATATAAAGCAAATATTAGTAAAAATAGGAAAAGAATTTAATTAACTTCAGAGAAAAAATATATTTATGGGCTTAGCACATTTACATAAGCGTCATTCTTTACTGCCAATTTGAAATGTCGCTTAGCCCCCTCGTTATTACCTGCATTTACCTTATTCACTAATAAAATTACAAGTAAATAAATAATTTTATGGTGTAAAACGTTGTTATTAGATATAAGATAAAGATTAAAAGTGTGTTCTGAAAAAATTGTTACCCCACGCTCATTATATAGATAAAATAGACATATAAACATAGAAAATAGATAAGTCACATTAATATCTAAAAAGCAGAACACCCACTGCTTAGAATGAAAGGCGATGGATGAATGAGTAGTATGTGGAATAGAAGTACGAGAAGCATAAAAGACAGAACTGGAGTGAAAGAGGATTGCAATAAAAATTTAATAAATTACAACTCAGTTTAGAATCCAATAGTTTATTTCCAAACAACTAACACTTATAAAACACTTCTCGCCGTAACACATAGCATCTATATAAAATGTTATAACAATGGCTGGCAGCTAGAGACAACCGCTCAGTCCGAGAGCTCGATACAGGATAATCTCCGATCATGATACCACTTCCCACCTTAACAATTTTCCTTTACAAATGAGTGGAGGTCTCTGTGCTCGCTTGTGATTGGCGGTTGTTTGCCGACCAATCACGAACGAGCATCTGTGTTGCCACTTAAAAATAATGTTAACACTTTGTGAAAATCAAAACAACAACTCTCTTTCTAATTTAAGTAATTCATGTAGTGAAAATAGTCACACAAACATTAGTAAAATTCATACAAAAAATCGATAAAACAACTTTTAACTAAATTAACTAATTTAAATTGATAAAATCATCACATTCGGCCATCCACTTGAGTGCAACTCCTGGTGCAAGATGTACAACATTATCTGTGTCAAAGTTAATCATCACATTCGGAAAGTTACTTTAATTTATTTATGTTGTTTCCGCAGCTCGGATAAGGGAAGATTATCCTCACTTTCATAATCTGACGTCTCCGTGGGGTCTTTAGTGTATTTTTCAGCCTTAGAATTTAAAGGACACAAGTTAATCCAAGGTCTTATTCGATCTGCGGCAACAACAGTCTCAAACAATTTACTTTTTTTCTTGAATCCAGGAACATTACTTATTTTGTATCTGTCGTTACCTAAGACTTTTACTATTTTATATGGACCTATAAATTTAGTTAAAAGTTTGCTACTATTTCCTTTATTATAAAAATTGGTCCTCGTGATTTTAACTAGATCTCCTTCTCCATAAACAGTAGCGGGGGCTCGTTTGCTATCGTAATGTAGTTTGTTTATGCTGAGCTGTATCTATATTAGCGCTAATATCATTTCTTATAGACTCTACGTTTCCTGATGGGTTATTTATTCCGATACCTAGTTTATTACTCAAATCGTCGCGAATCCTACAGCCAAACAGAGCCTCCGATGCTGTTTTTCGAGTAGTACTATTGACAGTGTCGTTAATGCCTCTTTGTATTTTACCAAGCCACGTGTCCCAGTCTCGCTCATCATTGCTTGTATTATGTCTCATCAAGGAATTTAAAATGGTTTGATTAAAACGTTCGGCTTGACCATTGGCCCTGGGACACGCGACTGCGTTCAATACGTGCTTGATGCCGCGTGTATCACAGAAGTTCCTGAAAGCACCTGAGGTGAAAGATGTTCCACGATCAGAAATAATTCGGGAAGGTAACATAAAATCGTCAAATATACTTTCAAGAACTTTTACAGTACTTTTGGTTTTTGTATCCTTCACGGGTTTCACAAAACAGTATTTTGTAAAGCCATCGACCACAGTCAAAATGTAGGCGTTTCCTTTTTTGCTTTTTGTAAATGGACCTAAGTGGTCAATATGGATAGTATGAAACGGAACGTCCACCTTCTGAATGGGGTACAAATGGCCGGCTTTCTGATTCTTAGATTGATCTTTATTGTATGCGCACTGAATGCAAGACCCCACGTACTTTTTGACAAATTTACGTAGTTTAGGGAACCAGTATTGAGACTGAATTTTCTCAATTGTTTTAGTTTCGCCTAAATGTCCGATTTCATCGTGATTAGACCGACATACTTGAAATCGTGCGCTACGGGGAACTACAAGGCATAATTTATTATTTACTTTTCTGTAGACTTTGTGATCTTTTACAACATAATTTTTCTTAATATCCTTTAAATCTTCGTCATTTTCCGGCTTTAGTATTTTAACTATTCTCGCGATATCTGGGTCAGTCATTTGTAGGGTTAGCAGCCAGTGTTCAGTATCAATATTATAAACTGTAGTGATAGTATCGTCCTGAAATTCCTTTAGGTTGGTGTTGCGACTCAGAGCGTCTACATGTGCCATTTGGGTACCGGGTCTATATTCGATGTTAAAAGTAAACTCGCTTATTTGTAGCCACCATCGGGCTATACGTGGGACAAGGTCGCGTTTCACTAGAGTCGTCCTAAGAGCGTGGCAATCCGTCACTACTTTGAAGTTAATTCCTAACAGGTATACTCTAAATTTTTTTAAAGAGCAAACAATTGCCAGAGTTTCAAGCTCATATGAATGAAGGTGTCGTTCCTCGGGTGTGGTCTGTCTACTAAAGTAAGCGACCGGCTTTAGAACCCGCAGATTCTCCTGCCACTGTAGAAGTATACCCCCTATCCCCAAAGCGCTGGCGTCTGTGTGAAGTTCGGTGTCTAATTTGGGATTATAAAGAGATAGAATTGGTCTCTCTACTAGTCTGTCTTTTAACAGAGAGAACGCCTTAAATTCTTTATCAGTCCATGAAAAAGGAATATCTTTCTTTAATAAATTCGTGAGAGGCCGTGCAATCTCACCGAAACCCTTAACAAATTTTCTAAAATATCCGGCAAGTCCTAAAAATTGGCGGACTTCATGAACATTACTTGGTACTGGGAACTCTTTCACGGCTAAAATTTTATGCTCATCGGGTCGGATTCCATCAAAAGAGATTTCATAGCCAAGGTAAGTGATAACGTTATCAAAAAACCTACACTTTGATAGCTTCAAAGTCAAACCGTATTCGCGCAATAATTTAAGTACTTCTTCTAGTCGTTGAAACCCCTGTTGAATAGAAGCTGAAGGCACAAGTATGTCATCCAGATAAGCTAAAGCAGTATCAAACCTTTTTGAACCCAGCATTTTATTTATGAGCCTTTAAAATACTGCCGGTGCATTGGCAAGGCCAAACGGCATTCGCTTAAATTCAAAATGGCCGTCCGGCGTGACAAACCCTGTATATCGGCGGCTTTCCTGTGCCATGGTAACCTGATAATAGCCAGACGAGAGGTCTAGTGAGGTAAAAAACTGATTCCCACTGAGATTATTTAGCTGATCTTCTATCAAGGGAAGAGGAAAGCAATCTTTTTTTGTCTTATTGTTTAATGCTCTGAAATCTACACAAAGGCGCTGTTCTCCCGTCTTTTTCTTTACCATCAATATTGGACTTGCAAAATCCGAATCCGACTCTTGAATAATATCGTTTTGCAATAGCTCCTCTACAGTTACGCGCACTTGCTCTCTTTCCGCATAAGATAAACGATAAGGTCGATATACTATCGGCGTGTCATCTTTTAAATCAATAGTCATTTCAATGTCTTTTGCAAGTCCAATCTCGCTAAGGCTCATCGCGAAACAATCACGGTATGACTGTAACAAATTGTAGAGTTTGTCCCGATCCTGATCACTCATGTTATTGCCAACTTTAATATCATTTCGGTCCAACGGTTCCATCGCGGAGAAATTTTTACAAATCCTATTGACATTATAGACTTTTCTTTCTACTACTGGCGTAGCCCTGGCTATTAACGTGTTGGGAGGAAGCGACAAGTTTTCAGATCTTAAATTGGTTACTACTACGTGGCCTTTGCCTTGGTCAATACGATAAGCACCTTGATGAAGATGGTACTCTCTTCCCGGTTCAGTACAATTATATCCCTCTATGTGAATATCGCCACAGTAAGCTACATCTTCGGTAAATACCTCAACTAACCCAATCTTTTGGACTTCAGTAAAATTCCGCGTTGCTAATTTTATGACACTATCGGCATCTGGGGCATCATTCAAAGCAGGACTCTTGTAAAATAGAAGTCTATTAGAGTCTTTCAATACGGTTACGAAAGGTAACTCGGTAAAATCTTGGCCAATTAGAACAGGAGTATGCAAAAATTCATCGTTCACTACAAGGACTCCAACACAGGCTTCAACTTCATCAAGTTTTAACGAAATCTTACTTCTATATAGTGGAGTCACAGACGAATTGCCAAAACCTCTAATCGCGGGAAGTTCGCTATAATGTTTTTGCAAACCCAATTTATGAGCATCTGATTCACGTATCAAGGAACATTCACTACCAAAGTCAATAAACGAAAGTAAGTCATGATCGTTAATGAGAACCTTTTTAAAAAATTTATCGTTTGTGTTGTTAACAGTGGAGATAGTCAAAGTCTTTCGATCCCCAGAATTGCCTTTAGCGTCATTTGTTTGTCGAGGAGTAAGAGGATAGAGCTTACACGCCGCAGAGTCATGCCCTACTCGAAAACACTTTTGGCATTTAACGATAGGATTTGGACAATTGTGAAAAACATGTCCTTTTGAGCGACAATTAAAACATGTTACATTTGTATCACTATTATTTGAATGATTATTAGGAGCACGACTGAATGGAATACTATCATTTCGCTTTTTGATTACATTAATGTCAGTAGGTCGTTGTGAATTTAGAAAATTCAGTAGGTCTTCTGGTTCCTTACAGTTTAATGCTTGTGCGCTGTTCCTAACAGATTTGTCAAGGATGCCATGAATAACACAATCAACAGCCTTTTGACCTTTAATTTCACACCGGTTTAGTAGACTTAACTTGTCATAAAAATAGTCCCGCAAGTATTCATTATGACGAGTGGTGCGTGCAAGCATCTCTTCTAGAAGCCGACCATAATTTTGCTCATTGGGGAAAGCTTTCCGAAGCTTTGCTTGCCATTCGTCCCAATCATAATTAACTGACGGCAAAGCCTCGAACCACTTCTTTGCTAGCCCTACTAATTTTTGCAGAGCAAAATGCATGGTCTGCCTCTGATCCCAGCCATAAATACATGTACATTCATTGACTTTTCTTAACCAAGTATCTATATTTTGAGACTTACTAGATGGGTCAAACTCAGGTATAACATTATTCATATGATTATTATTGAACTGCTGGGGTTTAGGTCTATGATTTTCTTGTAGGGTCGATACAAGTTTCATCACCTCGTCAATTGTGAAGCTGGAGGATGGTTGCTCAGACACACGATGCGATGTCGTCGGCTCGCAAGGGCTACCTCGAAGCTCAGGAGTTTCTGGCAAGACCGGAGAAGGCGACACTGGTGCGGCCAAGTCTTCACTTGGTTGCACTTCTTCCACCACCCACGCGGTTGGAGTACGCCTCTCCACCTTACGAGCACGCCTTGTACTTGGAAGCATTGTACTCTTCCGTTTGCGAATCATCCGCCACCTGGCGCTCGGGTCGTTTGGATCCATAACCTCGGTAAACAAGAAAATAAGAGGAAAAAAAAATTTGTGTCATAACATAAAGAGGATACACAAATAGATATTTTAAAATAAATCAACTGTCATGTTATTGAAACACTACATTTGTTACTGTTACCTAACATGCATATTTTTGATACGTACGTACCTACGTACGTATCAAAAATATGCAATAGCGACCGTCGTATTTTATATATTTTGTGGTTCACATTGCCCCTTACTCGTGTTGGATCATACATAGACCCATAGAGGCACACATGGCCTTACATAATAGTTCGGATATTATTAACTATTGGCACACATGGCCATTGATCAGTATTGGAACATACATAGCTCCTGAACAGCGCACATGGCTGTTAAACTCCTTGTGGAACATACATAGCTCCTGAACAGCGCACATGGCCGTTTAACTAGTTGTGGTGGAACGTACATAGCTCCTTAACAGCACACATGGCCGTTTAACTAGTTGTGGAACATAGGTATACAGCTTCTTAACAGCACACATGGCGGTCCAACTAATTGTAGAACATACAAAGCTCTTCATCAGAACACATGGCCGTTACTTCCACTAATCATAATGGACATCACAAATAAGATTTATTTAATATTCTCTCTTTTTTTCTTACTATGCCATGCCTTCAGTATATATTCAATAATTATTAAACATCTCACTACTACTGACAGCTGTTGGATACTTTATCAAAGGCCAACAATATCAAGGAGTAGCCTTGACAAAATGGACCGCATGATAAATCATACTCAACTTACGTGAGTAATATTAACAAAGAGTCGCCTTGTTCAAATAATACTCAAGTTGCTGTCATTCTAGTATAACAGTAAATAATAAAAAAAAACATAACCCTCCTTTTGACGCAGTCGGGTAAATAGATTACACCAGCATAGAAAGCTCTCCGAGATTCGTCGCGGACTATTATCAAGGAGTAGCCTTGACCAAATAGATTGCGCAACGAATTCTCTGAATTTACAAGAATAATACCATCAAAGAGTGGCCTTGACCGGATATTATTCAAGCTGCTGTCCGTGCTAGCATAGTTCTAATTATTTTATAAAATTTGTAATATGCTACCAAGCGACATTATTAGGGAGTAGCCCCAACCAAATACTCTTGGCAGCACTGTAATAAAAGAAAGATACATTCCAAGCTTATACAAAAGGCATAGCAAAGGTAAAGTCATTTAACTATACTTTTATTTCTGAATCGTAATAAAGTATTTCAACTTACTTGTTTTTTTTTTTTTTTTTACTGCAGGTCACATCCCACTTCTGAGTTTTAATAAATTACAACTCAGTTTAGAATCCAATAGTTTATTTCCAAACAACTAACACTTATAAAACACTTCTCGCCGTAACACATAGCATCTATATAAAATGTTATAACAATGGCTGGCAGCTAGAGACAACCGCTCAGTCCGAAAGCTCGATACAGGATAATCTCCGATCATGATACCACTTCCCACCTTAACAATTTTCCTTTACAAATGAGTGGAGGTCTCTGTGCTCGCTTGTGATTGGCGGTTGTTTGCCGACCAATCACGAACGAGCATCTGTGTTGCCACTTAAAAATAATGTTAACACTTTGTGAAAATCAAAACAACAACTCTCTTTCTAATTTAAGTAATTCATGTAGTGAAAATAGTCACACAAACATTAGTAAAATTCATACAAAAAATCGATAAAACAACTTTTAACTAAATTAACTAATTTAAATTGATAAAATCATCACAAAAAGATCTCCGATCATGTTGGAGAAAGAAGTATATTAAAAAAAAAAAAAAATAGCCTTAATTTCGGACTGAACTAATAACTAAGGTCTTTCAGTAGTTTAGAGACATCCAGATGATCGAAAGTATTTGGTGGCAGCTTCTCCAGATCGCGCGCCACAAACACTGGCATTACATCGACGTCAATGACTTTGAATGCACTTATGATATCATTTAAATCCCGGTTCTCCTTTCTATGACCCTTCCGCACTTTTTTCCGATGATCAAACGGTAATGATTTAAATAGCAATGACTTTGCCTCTTCAATTTTGTCACTACTAAACGAAGAGAGACATATTTTCACTAAGCTGTCTTCACTCACGATGGAAATCTTATTTTGTATGTAAGCCAAAAGCTTGCTTATGACTATATTACAATTCGCACATTTAACTGTTGTCACTTTTAATAACACAACTACGCGCACGCAGCGCGCCGCCGATATCACGCACGCTCACGTACGATGCGCGAGCGGCACTGATATACCGAGTTATACCGAGAGTGCATGCTAGTTTTATGGACCTGTCAAAGGCGTTTGAGTTGGTTTCTTATGACATGCTCTGGGCTAAACTTAAAGTATTAACTTACCCGTCGAACTTCGCACTCTTTTTCAATACTTGTATTTAAAACAGGTAAATTATGTACGGTGGGCCGATGAGTTGTCAGACTAGTAAAGGCTAAAGTGCGGAGTGAGGCAGGGAGGTTTAACTTCACCCAATTTATTTAACTTGTACATGAACGAGTTCCTCGTTGAGCTCAGCAGCATGCTAGTTAGGTAGGATGTCATGTCGATAATGTTTGTGTAAATAACACAAGTTATGCAGATGACATAGTGCTGCTGAGCCCAGCGGTCAGTGCGCTCAAAAAACTGTTAAGTTGCTGTGAGAAGTATGTTGAGACACATGGTCTAAAATACAACTCCAAAAAGAGCGAGATTCTAGTATTTAGGGCGGGTAAAATGACTCCTGACTATGTGCCTCCCATTGTACTAAATAGTAATTACATTGAATGTGGTAAGTAGTTTTAAATATTTAAGACACATAGTTACGGACGACCTTAAGGACGAGCTTGATATCGAGAGAGCGCAGAGCGTTAGCAATGGCGGTGACACAGTGCACATAATTAACAGTAGTTTGACCGGGCCGTATTCTTGAGTTAAATAACTACGGCTATGGTTGGCGCTAGGGCTAATTGAAAACCCTCCGATATGACAATCATATCGGAGGGTTTTCAATTCCGATACTTACTGAATTTTAATATTGGATCTCAATATCGGAATTCCGATATCAATATCGGAATTACAAATATTCGTTAAATTACATTATTTATTTATTTACATACATTGGTCGTAATGTTGGATTCGATACAATAAAAAAAATGTTAATGTGTTTAATTTGGTACCTACCAATCGTAGTTGCAGTATCGGTATTATTAAGATTAAATCACAGATTTCTCATTTCAAAGTCAAAGTCAAATATTTTTATTCAAATAAACTTTAGAAAAGTGCTTTTGAATCGTCCAAATCGTCTCCTTTGAATAGGTCCATCGTACCTACTACCCATTCAGGAAGTCTATTTTTTAGCTGTGGTTCTCCACAACACAACACAGAGAATAACATTTTCTTTTCTTTTGTGAAAGTGAAATTCATCGGGCGCCTTCTTTTGGCGGATTCATACTCACTTTCTCGACTGGCATCATTGTCGTTATCGTCACTATCCTCGGCAAGATCGAATTTACAGAATCTGGGGGCACGTCAGTGACCCCGGCCCCGCCAAGTCGAGCAAAAAAGCGTCACGGCGGCCGTACCATCCGTTCCTTTTCTCGAAACAGTTCAGGCCGTTTTCGATCCCCTATAACTTCGTTGTGGATAAAAAAAAAAAAAAAAAAATGTTAAATATAAATTTTAATTGTGTATTTGTTTTATTGGTTTGACATTGATTATTTTAGAATTTTAACTAATTGTGTACTTATTTGTTTTCTCGTTTTCATCTGAAATTTATTAACCGTGACAGTTTGTAATTGAAAATAAATGAAAATAAATTTATTTGGGACAGAACAGTTCAAACATAAAAATAAAAATAAAAATAAAAAAAACATAGGAGTCCCAAAACGGTTCCGACTCAGCAAGATGCTAGCCTTGAGGTTAGCGCTGATCTTCCGTCGGAACCGGTTTAAGTGATGCCGCGATAGCAACACTACCGTAACACAAAAAAAAAAAAAAAAAAAATATAAAAACAAAAATAGCTGCTGTACCTAGGTATCAAAAATAGAAGATTAAAAAATTATAGGCTGTATATCCTTAACCCTTTCCTCTTACAGTACAATAAAAAATAAAAAAAAATAAACATACATGTAACAAAAATTCATGACTTCTTGGCGGGAAAGTGAAGCGTCATGTCTGCGGTTTTGTCTTATTTTCCAAAATTTGTGTTATGTCGAATATTAATGTGAAATAATGGTGGATTATTAACCGTTAAATGTTCGTGAGTGTGCATAAGTGTTTTTTTTTTTTACTCTTTATTTAATTTGGGGCTTTTGTCCACATGGATATGCCAGCCCCATTGTATCTTCCCAATTACAGTCTTAATCTAAGCTTATAAAAATAGAAATTATCCCAGTATGAAAAGGAATCACTGTTCAGTCAACTTTACCAATATACAGAATTTTTTGGCCAGATCAGATTTTGGTTTTTATAAAATATTTTGAATTATGCCTACGTCTTTAGTATTTAATTGAAATTCATTAAACAGTGATTCCCTTTCGGCTCGGTTCTTGACACAGTCTATTACCATATGTTGTACATCTTCAATTTTGTCACAAGAGTTGCAATTGGGTGTTGACACACCCTGAATGATACTAATTAAGAAAGCTATTAAATGAACGGATAGTGTCCCGAACGCAAGCGTATAGCAATTTTAATATAGTTTCTACTCAAGTTGGTATCGTCAAACCATGGTATACGAATGGGTTCCTTTTGGATAGATTTATACCATATCCCTTTGTCCATAGAAACCATATCAAAATGCTGTTTCCATTTTACAAAACATATGTTTTTATATTTAGGAACATATTCAGAATAGTCTGGTAGATAGTCACTCAACACGCCCTGATTTGCCGCTTCTTTCGACACAAGGTCCGCAGTCTCATTCCCTATAAGACCAATATGGGCCGGAACCCATTGCAATATCAGCTCAGAAACGGTATTCTTTAAGCTATGAATAAGTTTTAGGATTTCGAAGGCTATCGTTACACCTCTGAAACCAGAGGCGCAACGAGCCAAATGCTGTAAAGCACTTTTACTGTCCGAGAGGATAACAATTTTATTCAATCTCTTATTAATCACATAAGTTAAGGCTTGAAATATTGCGATGAGCTCCAGCGTCATAATGGATACATGTAAAGAGACTTAAAAAGCCAGCTTTGAAATTATTTTTTTGGTCAAAATAGCCAGCACCCAGACCTCGAGGACTTTTTGAGCCATCGGTGAAAATCATATGCCAACCTTCATAATTTTTGTAAATTTCTCTAATAACATTATTTTTCAATAAATTAGGTTCATATAGATTTTTGGATTCTTGAACACAGTTTAGATTATGTTTTACAATTTTAGAAAATTCAATACCGGTTACCCAAATGTCCAAGCCGAACATAGGTGGAATCTCAGTGGAATTATATTCAAACTGAGAAACTTCACTATATACTTTCGAAAGTATAGGTTTTTTCTTGTTTTGCCAGTAATTATTTCGATCACACAAATCATTCAGCTCGGACATTCTAGCAACTGTTACACTATTGGATAACGAAAAACATTTTAGTATATACTTATAGGCTAAATAAACTCTGCGTATAAATAAAGGTGGTATACTCAATTCGCTTTGCATGACATGAATAGGTGTGCTTTTTATAAACCCTCCTATAACTCTTAAAGCCTGATTTTGAAGTTTGTCCAGTTTAGAAACATGACAATTGGCACTGCAATCATATAAAAAAGAGCCGTAGTCTATTCTGCTTCTAATAAGTGCAATATACAATCGACGAATATGTTTGGTATGTACTCCCCAGGAGCTTCCCGCCAACATTTTTATAACATTCAGAAGTTTAGAGCACTTAACAGTAATTTCATTGATCTGTTTTCTCCATAAAAGGCTTCTATCTAACCACATACCCAAATATTTAACACATTCCGATGACGTTAGTTCTTGTCCGTATATTTTTATAGTTGGTTTAATTCTTCGCCTTCCTCTACTGAACACACAAAAGTTAGTTTTATTTACTGACAGGGATAGACCGAGCTCATCTAATAGTCCAATCACAGTATCTAATGCCTCTTGAATACATCTTTCACATTTTTTAATATCTTTGTTACTTACAAATAGGACAAAGTCGTCGGCATACTGTGATATTTGTACATCTTGTAATCGATGACAAATTTTATGAGTAACTACATTAAATATTAGAGGAGAGAGAGGGTCGCCTTGGGCCAATCCTTTATTTGTATATCTTGTAATAATATTATATTTATTATTTAAGTTAATTAGTAAATGTCTTTCACTGAGAAAACCCTACATATATTTACATAGCTTCGAACCGACATTAAGGTCATCAAGAATGTTGACGGCTACATCGATCGATACATTATTATAGGCATTTTCAATGTCCAAGAAACAAGCCACAGTAGGGATATTTTTTGTGAAGCTCAGCTGAATATGAGTCACCAATCGTGTTAGTGCATCTAAACAGGATTGCCCTTTTCTGAACCCTACGGTGGATGGTGCTAAGATCTTATTTTTTTCGATGTACCATTCTAATCGTTTTAGGATCATCAAATGAAAGATTTTACACAAACAAGATAGTAGGGAGATGGGTCTTAATTTTATTTGGGAATGCCGATCGTTAGACAGACTACTATTTTTAGGGATCGGGATAATATTAATATTTCTCCATTGGACAGGTATTCTTCCATCAGTATATATTTTATTATATAAATTTAACAAGAAAAGTTTGACACTGTCTGGGGTGTGGTAAATCATTGAATAAGAAATATCATCATTTCCTGGCGCAGAGTCTTTTTTTTTAAACAACTATTAAGTTCCTGGAGTGAGAAGTCAGATTCCAGAAGGTGATTTCTCGATTTGAAAGCCGGTGCAGAGTTTACTACGTAGTCGGGGGATAGAGAATGTAAAAGTTCTTTTTGGTTTTCAACGGGTGCACACATCTTATTTTGCTTGTATCCTTTCATCCATTTAACGCGGTTCCACATTTCAGAAGCTGAAGTAGATTCATTAATAGAATCACAGAATTTATGCCAACTATCTGATTTAGCATTAGCAATCAGTTTTTGGGACATAAGTGTTTTATCTTTAAGTTTAGTTAGATTTTCCGGTGTTGGATTTCGGCGAAAAGTAGAAAGTGCTAACCTACGTTCCGCAACGGCCTTGGACAACTCAGTATTCCAATAATTTTTAGGTTTAAATTTTTTGTTTGTATTTTTAGTATAAGGGATATGTTTATCAATTGCATAGGAAATTCCTTTAAGATAGTGATCGTACATAGTTTGCACATTATCAGAGTTATAGTTGGTGAGATCAAAAGTATCGGATAAAGTTTTTTGATATTCCAACCAGTCGACATTTTTTAAATTGCGTTTTTTTATTGCATTATATATGTTTTTTATATTTATTGAAATTTTTATTACCAAATGATCACTTCCTAAGTTTTCATTCAATACTTGCCAATGAAGTTTTACTGCAAGGTCTGCCGATGCAAAGGAAATGTCAGGTGATGTGTACACCATTTACTAATTTAACTCGCGTATGGTCACCATTATTTAGGGAAATAAAACCGTTTTCCACCGAAGAGTCCATAATTTGTATACCTCTAGTATCTGACTTCACAGACCAGTTCGTGTGATGCCCGTTAAAATCCCTCGCAATTAAGGACTTTCTCTTGTTGAACATTGAAAATACAACATCCCAATCAGAATTATTAGTGTGAACTCAAAAAAATCAAAATCAAAATGGTTTATTTGCAGAGAATGAGGTTACAATTTTTTACAATAGTTCTTATAAGTAAGTATAGTGCTCCATTCTGTCAATAAAATTAACATGCAAAATCTGAGTTTAAAAAGTCATTTATGCTGTAAAAACACCTTTCAATTAGCCATTTCCGAAGTTTTTTTATCATTAGGTTTAGGGGTCCGACCTTAAACTGGTTTGGAATTTTATTAAATATTTTAATACACATACAGAAACAGCTTTTCTGATAAAGAGCGGTATTTGGTTTTCTATCTAATACAAGCCTGTCATTACATCTTGTATTTCTTGGGTATATGTCTCTTGCTGTCTTAAATAATTGACGATGGGCAGTATATTGACACTATATATTCTAGTTCCTTACAATTTATTTAAGCTTAACACAAACTACTTCAATGCCCGTATTACTTATATTGATTGGATGAATATGTGACTGAATAGATTTGTGTACAATGATAGCCACACCACCATAACCATCCCATCTATCTGTTCTATATATATTATAACCGCTTATGGTCAAGCCAAGATTCACTGATAATAGCAATATGAATATTTTCACGTGCTAAAAGATCTGAAAAACTAGTAAGTTTTGGACATAGGCTTTGTGAATTCCACTGAAATAAGTTGATATTCGAGTTACCTTTATGGCATCTATCCATTAAAAATATTAACAAACTTTTCTAGGGTATCTCCTCCAAGTATAACATTAAGGGCAAACGACTTAATCGCATTAAAGATGATTTTACAAATACTTACACATTTGATCTCAAAACTAGTTTCTGCCATAATAACCTCTTTAATTTTCCAAAAAAGTTTCTTGAATTCAAACTTCTGTAATATATGTTCATTTCGTTGTCTTGGTAACTCTTCACTCTTCTGGTCACTTTCTTGGCTTTTCTCAAATTCCATAGGTTGTTCAAAAGGTTGATGTTCTTTTCTTTGTATTTTTCTTTTTTTCTTCTTGAGTATTAGCTTCAATCAAACCATCACTTAGGTCCTCATTAACTTCTTCAGAATCTTCATTATGCCTTAGGCCTTTACTTAATACGCTACTGTATGATTTAGTGTTGTTATTTAAATTCAGTGGTGAAACCGTGGATACTTGAGTCAAGTTTACATGATGTGCAACATTACTTTCTTGTTTTTCTTCCATCAACAATTGTAGGGCTTTCCTATAGGCGATCTGTTTTTTACTCATAATGTATCGAATCTGTTTCTCTTTTAAGAAAAAAGGACATTGCTTATCTAATGAAATGTGAGGTCCTTTACAGTTTATACATTTGACAGTTTTTGAATCGCATACTTTATGTTCGCCGCCACATCTTGGGCATAACATCTTTTTAATTGGACAGAACTTTAGAGTATGGCCAAAATTCCAACATCCTGAGCATTGAGTGACAGGGAAGATGAAGGGTTCCACTTTGAAACTACATTCATATGCATAAATATTGGGTGGTAGAGTGTTACCTTTAAAACATATTCTTATGGATTCGCTATTTACCCATTTACCATTTTCATCCAGCCGTTTCAGTCTTCTAATAGATATGATCTCGGTGTTTGACTGCAATATTTCGACCAAATTCTCTTCGCTTAAATCAAGGTCTACTCCTTTAACTACTCCAAATGTCATCGATAGTTCATTTATCATTTGACATCTAAAGCCGAGTTCTTTGAACTTATCGGATTTAATTAATTTCATGGCGTCTTCTCGGTTTTTGAATATCACAAATATCCGTTTGGGGCCCTTATATTTAATTTTATTAATATCTTTAATATTATCCGATTGAAGGAGTTTAGCCATTGCGATAGGTTTAGGTAAACTTACAAGTGAGGTAACACAGACCTCGTGAATTACGAAACGGTCACTAGGTGCATTTTTTCCAAGACACGGTGTATTGTCATCTTTTGATGTAGTTGAAAGACTTCTCAACAGCCGTTTAGGTTTCCTTCTACTCACAGTTATGAATCCGTCACTTTCAATGCTATCATCATCCCGTTCCTTCATTTTCTCGGCAGACTTTTCCAATTCATTATTTATTGATACCGTTGACTCGGTATTTTGGGTAATTTCACTAAGTTCCCGCTCACATTTTTCAATAATATCCGAATCACTCATTTCTTCTTCACTTTTGTTCTCGTCCATGATAACAACTAAACTTCGCAAGAGATGTAGGTAGACGTAAAAAAACTAACCACTCGCTACGCTCGGCCAGCACCTGTCCGTCCCGAACGGTCGCTCGCGTCGCAGTGTGCATAAGTGTTGGCAAATGAAACAAAACAGTGAAACGTCACTTTTCAAATTCTCTCAAGAAGCTCGCGTGAGGACTAAGTAAAGCCCCACATCTTTACTGAAATACTCGAGGGGTTGGGGGGCATATCATTTCTAATATCACTCATCATCCATCATCATTTAAGGAAATATTGTTTATTTATGTATTACTTGTACGAAAAATTACTTTGACACTGGCTAAATGTGCTAATCGCACAAAGCCATCAACTAAAAGAAAAAAAAATTCATGAGTGACAACAATGATAATATGATAAGCTGTGTTTGCCGTTCAGTTTAGAAAGAGTAAAAATTGCTGAAATATATTAGTTTTGCGCACGGACTGCAAGTTGAAGTAAAACTAGACTTAGTAAGATTAGAAATGCAACCGTCAATAATTTCGGCCTCTTTTAGTGTACAGCTCTTGTTTTGTCGTAGGTTGTATTCTATTGGATATCTATTAAAGAATTTTTGTTGCCATTGACCCAAGATAAAATTATAGGTTCGTTACTAACTAACTAACATTTAGGAACTAGGTACCTCTGAAGTAAAGTTCTCCTCCCACGATTTCGTTGCGTGGTCTTCGAGCTGTAGTTGTTTCGGTTGCAAAACGCCAAAGCTGGAGCCGCCTGCTCCTTCTCGGTATGGGGCACGCTCGTGACTCGGTGGCTGATGCTTGCGGCGCCCCCCTTACGTTTAGAGTCGAGCCGAGTAGATGACTTTAAATGTTCCGCAAAATCGGAACTTAACAATTATGCATCTATTCTAGTGTTGAAACAAAAAAATTAAACAAAAGGCAATTAAACATACATAGCATTATAATGTCTGTGTCGTTCACAAAACGATATACGTGAAGTAAATACAAAATTATCCTCAACACGGTTTACGTGGAGTTTAGCAGACAATCCTCAACAATACTTACGTGGAGATCTGCAGACAATCCTCAACACGTTTTAAGTGGAGCTTAGCAGACAATCCTCAACACGATTTACGTGGAGCTTAGCAGACAATCCTCAACACGACTTACGTGGAGTTCTGCAAACAATCCTCAACACGTTTTACGTGGAGCTTAGCAGAAAATCCTCAACACGATTTACGTGGAGTTCTGCAAACAATCCTCAACACGATTTACGTGGAGTTTTGCAGACAATCCTCAACACGATTAACGTGGAGTTCTGCAGACAATCCTCAACACGATTTACGTGGAGTTCTGCAAACAATCCTCAACACGACTTACGTGGAGATCTGCAGACAAGCCTCAACACGTTTTACGTGGAGCTTAGCAGAAAATCCTCAACACGATTTACGTGGAGTTTAGCAGACATTTCTCAACACGACTTACGTGGAGATCTGCAGACAATCCTCAACACGATTAACGTAGAGTTTTGCAGACAATCCTCAACACGATTTACGTGGAGTTTAGCAGACATTTCTCAACACGACTTACGTGGAGATCTGCAGACAATCCTCAACACGATTAACGTAGAGTTTTGCAGACAATCCTCAACACGATTTACGTGGAGTTTAGCAGACATTTCTCAACACGACTTACGTGGAGATCTGCAGACAATCCTCAACACGATTAACGTAGAGTTTTGCAGACAATCCTCAACACGATTTACGTGGAGTTTAGCAGACAATCCTCAACACGACTTGCGTGGAGATCTGTGTATTCATTCCATTTCATTTTAATTAATTTAATTTAATTTAATTTAATATAATTTAATTTGATTTGATTTGATTTGGTTTGATTTGATTTGATTTGATTTGATTTGATTTGATTTGATTTAATTTGATTCGATTTGATTTGATTTGATTTGATTTAATTTAATTTCATATAATTTTATTTTATTTTATTTTATTATATTTTATTTTATGTTATTTTATTTTATTTGATTTTATTTCATTCAATTTCATTTTATTTTATTTCATTCAATTTCATTTCATTTTACTTTACTTCATTTCATTTCATTTTTAGTTATTAACAATTTAAGGGCTTTTCCCAAATACGAATAACAAGTGGGTAATTGTTTGTTTTGTCTGAGAACACACATCTTTCTTTTGATTCATTTTTGTGAAAACCACTATAATTTCTAGATTAAGTATATTCCCACTCACACTGGGACAGTTTTCTAAAGTCATGGACGTTTTTAACAACTGTGACTATTTTCTTCGATAAATCATATAATAAAATATATTACCTACAAGTGGAAACATGTTTGTACAAGTTGTCACTGAATGGTGCAGAATATAGCACTAGAGTTATCGCCCAATATTTTTGAAATAACTTAGTCAATTCAGGACACAACTACATATAAAATTACTTACACCCAAAACAACTCTAATATTTCCATTCGTAAAGAAGTTGAAGTCGCTCGTTAACATATATGCTATGCGGCGGGCCCGGCAGGCCGACGTCGGCCACGGTGATGTTGCGGCGCACGCGCGCGGCGCGCAGCAGCTCGTCACGCAGCTCACGGCGCGCCTCCGCACCGCCCCGCGCCGGCACCGGTCCGACGCGCGAGGCGAACACGATGTCCCTCGCGACACCCAGCTTGGCGGCCAGCACTGCGACCGTGTGAAGAGGACTGACTCCCTTTTCTTCTGGCAGATGACCGATGTCCAGGTCCGACAGGAGCATCTCTTGGTCCCGGCTGTTAAGTTCGGCCTTGAGACCCTCTACGGTTCGGCGTAACTCCATAACACCGTCCGCCGAAGACGGTGCCTCCGCCTGCTTCCGCTCGACCGCTTCGAGCCTATGCTCAAAACCACCTATGCGTTCCTCCAAGTTCATCATGGCCGATCGAAATTCCGTAAGAAACTCACGGAATTCGGCCATGGTGGCCCTAAGCTCTCGGCGCATTTCACTAATCTCCGACTCCTCGCTAGGTGGAGTAGAAGCGGCGCCCGCTGCGGGTATCTGGGTTGGCTAGCCGCCACAGACATTTCTTATTGGGGTGCTGCTGTTATCGCCCTTCCTAATTTTTTTTTTTGCAATCTGGGCATACCCAATCTTTAGGGACAGCGGTGGTGTCAGGCAATGTCACGCAGCCCTTGTGGTACACACTCGTGCAGGTAGTACAACTAGCGGCACTGGACGCGGAGATAAACTTTCCGCAAGCCGAGCACTTAGCCATAGTATTGTTGCCGTCTGACGAGATGGTTCGAGCACCGATAAATAGATGGCGTGGGACGAGGTACGACCGGACTTCGCTAGATGGCGGTACTTATCACTATAGATCACTCGATCTATCTGTGAGGTTCAGATCTACGCTACTGAGTCTCTGACTTTGTATACGAGTACCCACACAACAATAAAATATCAATGATTAAACAACTGATTTGATGCTAATTGCGAGATAATTACAATTGCAGTAGCGACACGAACACTATCACTTGTGCATTAAAAACCGTAGCACAGATTGACACACATTTCACGACAAACTAGGGATTTTAAATATTTTTGTTCACTAAAATACGCTAACGTACTACGACCGTGTTACCGCTCGCAGCGCCACTCTCTGAATCAATATCAATATCATAATCAATATCAATATCTGGTGAATCTTTCAGGAACATCTTTATTTGACCTGATGTAAACGTCAAGGACTTTTTTTCCTTGTGTCCTTCTGAACTGCGTTTCAGGAACGCTATGACTTTTGAATACTTCGTGATATCAATATTGTTGTAGATACTCAGTGTGGACTTGAGCATAGAATATTTAGCCCACATAGAAGATGGCTTGAATTTGTCGGAGAGGTCTTTGAGATACACAAGAATGACATTTTCAGAAAATGATGTAGTTTTCTTTTCGATCTTCCATGCCAAAAAGTTATTATATTCTTTTTCATATAATTTTCTAGATTTTTCTGGCAAAAGATTGTGAGTTACTTTTGTTGCCAATTCTAGAATATCCGGAGGCGTACAAATATCATCGTCGCTGTCCATTTTTAACTTTTAATTTGTATTTTAAAAACAAAACACATTGCGAAACATTAAATTCACGTGTACGTGTATTGTCACAGTGAACTTGCCGCCATTAAAATCTAACCAATGAGAGCGCAGCTGCGCGCGCAGGGCCAATCAGGAGCGAGCGCGCGCTGTTCTTTTTTTATTTAATTGGCACAAGATCTTACCAAAGAGTTTTGTGTATGTAAGTTTAGTAGTTTCGACGAAGTTTTCACGTATAACCCAACTGTTTTCAAAAGCCAGCCTAATATCAAAATTTTATACAACTTGTATGAGGATTTTGACATAAGGCTCGCCAGGTTAATTGGTCGCATTTTATTGATGTTATAATGAGATTTTACGATATCGATGTGGATATTATACCATCATGTGAAATTGCTTAAATTGAGTGTTTTGTTGTCTGCGCTATAACAGTAGTAATTATAAGTCAAGTATTGGAAACATAAGTAGAATGTTACAACATTAGTGAAGATAAACCATTTAAAATTACCACGCACACAAAATAATGTGGAAGCGTGGCACCACAGGTCGATAAAAGAAGCCCCCGATTTTATGAACTGTCAACTATACTGCTTGCCGAAATGAATACAGTTGAAGGAAAAATACAGTCTGTTTTAAATGGAGAACCTAGTGTAAAACAGAAAAAAAATTGTACTAAGAAGGATGAAAATATTGAGACCATAATACGTAATTTTGAAACCTACACAGAATTAGATTTACTTAAAGCGATCGCATCTAATTTGAGATTAGCCTAAGTGTTTTTTTTTGGAAATAAAAAAGTTGCAAATATTTACAGCGTTTTCTTTGCTACACTACATTATACCAAATTAATATTCGATAAAATATATGTATACCACCTGAACATTTCATCAAATGAACATTCTATTTAACAATGTATAAGTTCAAAATATACGTATCATAATCCCTAATGGTAAGTTGAGAAAATGATTGAGGATACTAGCTGCCCTACTCCTGTAGGTCACGTGATAGGTTAGAAATTTAAGACAATCGCGAAGCGCAGCGTAGCGATTGTCTTGAATTTCGAGGTTATTTTTTTTTATTAGACAACAGATAGAGTTTCTTTTTGGTTATTTTTTTTTATTAGACAACAGAAAGCAAAAATTACCAAAAGAAACTCTTTCTGTTGTCTGATAAAAAAAAATAACCTCGAAATTCAAGACAATCGCTACGCTGCGCTTCGCGATTGTCTTAAATTTCTAACCTATCACGTAACCTGAGTAGGGCAGCTAGTATTGCTAAAAATTGATAGGTAAAATAAATACATAGGTACCTACATATTGTGATAGTTATGAATTTCAAACATAATTTTCTTTGCTACACTACATTATACCAAATGAATATTCGATAAAAAACCACCTGAACATTTCATCAAATGAACATTCTATTTTACGATCATTAGTGCAAACGTTGTTATCGCAAATAAATATTCGATGAAATGAAAATTATGTCAATCGATATTATACAAAGTGATTAGTTTCTTAAACGTTGTTCGAACTAGTAAAATTATATCAAAAGTTGTTATACCAAACAAGGGTGAACCTCCTAGAAAAGAACCATCTCGAAATAAATCCCGACTCTCTTACCTAGTTTCACATGCGGATTGGGACAAATTTAAGACCAATACAAATGATAAAATTCAGAACCTTCCCACATTAACCTCTGATAATGTACATGCACAATATAATTTCTTCAAAAACGCGATCCTGGCATCTGCTGATGAATCTATATCTAGAAAAAAGCAACCCCCTAAAAATATCTCTTCCCCACCCTGGTGGGATAAAAAGTGCACTGCGGCATGTAAGAAGCGTAAGGAAGCAGAGCGAACATATACTTTTTCGATGAATACCCAAAATTACCTAAACTATCAGAGGATCGCAGCCGAAACAGTATTACTTTTAAGAAGTAAAAAGAAAGCAGGATGAAGCCCTTTTTGTATGTCATTATCACCAAAACCTTCTCCATCTCATATATGGAAAAACATTAAAAGATTTCGTGGGTCACTTGTAAACAATAATAACAGCTCTCTAGACGCATCCTCATGGATTGAATCTTTTAGTCAAAAAATAGCCCCGCCATCCGCTCCCTCGTTGGAATAGATTTCAGTATTTCCGTCTGTCCCAACAGCATTACATGACAAATTGGTATCCCCTTTTTCCCTTGAACAATTATCGCCAGTTCTATCAGGTCTTTATGACTTCGCTCCGGGAGTTGATGGAATACCATATTCCTTCATTGTTAAGAGTGGAGACGAAACTAAAATGTACTTCCTAAATGATTAATTTGATCTTAGAGTCTGGATGTCCTCCTGATGAATGGAAGACCCAAATTATAATCCCTATTTTAAAAACAGGCAAACCCAGTGACGATCCTTCAAGTTACCATCCTATCGCACTATCAAATACTATGGCTAAAATTTTAGAACATCTTATCAAGAACCGTTTAGAGTGGTTTTTAGAGAACAATAATAGACTATCAAAATCTCAATTTGGTTTTCGTAAGGGATTCAGCACCGTAGACAGTCTCGGTACATTTATGACTGATGTCCGTGTTGCTTTCTCAAAACGAAAATCGGTAGTTGGCGTATTTCTGGACGTGGCGTCCGCATACGACAATGTTCTTCTCCCGATGCTCAGGCAGAAAATGTTGCAGCTGAACATTCCTGAAAAGATTGAAACTTTGTTTTCAACTCTCTATCAGACAGGTCGGTTCTAGTTTGTTCTCAAAATTCCCCACCGAGAAGAGTCTGGAAGGACCTTCCCCAGGGATCAGTCCTTAGCCCTTTACTGTTCAATGTTTATCTTATTCTTTGACACCAAACAGTGAAGATCTACGTAATTATCCTCCTTCTAAATATTCGTTTAAAAAATAGATATTTCTCATATTTTTTAAATCAGTGCATTAATTATCAATAACCTGAGTGCCGCGATCGTGCTGCGTGTTTTATTTGCAACTTTTGAACATCGCAACAAGAAAATTCGGCCTGTGAACCATTTTAACCGGGCGGTACGTCAACAATAGTTTAATAGTAATATTCACTAACCACAGCTGCATCCAAGCGAATTTGACGGTTACGTCTGAGGTGTAAGTGCTACATTGCCTTGCGCGCATCATCACCGGTCATTAGCGAACAAACCGGCTCGTCATCGGCCATTGATAAAGCACCGCAGATACGACAGCGCGCTGGAACGTTTATGGTCTTCTCTGAGAGAACATCCGATATACTAATAACTTTAGTAGAAAAACATATATATATATAATTATTGTTTTTTTTTTTAACCTTCTGTTATGGCGCCTGTTCAATTTACATGTGGATGTTGTAATAAGTTCAGTACGAATGATAACTTAAAATGCGCCAAATGCATGAAATTTTATGACCTCGAATGTGCGAGCGTTACAGTTAGTTGTTTTCGAAATTCCATGACAAAGAGCAGCAAGAGTCAATGGATTTGCTATGAATGTAAAAGCAGGATGCCGAAGGGTAGCAATACTAACACGCCTGTTCGATCGCTTCAAACTGTTTGTTCTGGGAATTCGCCTCAAAATATGGACGGTGGTGCCGGTACAGATTTTGATAACGTCACTATTAGAAGATCTAATCAAAATCAAAACCGATTCGATGTGGATTGCTCACTCTCTGACCATGATGAAGATATCGTCTCCGCCATCAGTGAAAGAGTTTTGAAGTCTATCAAGACCGAGTTGCCACTACTACTAACCAGGACATTAAAACAAGAATTGCTGCCAATTCAGAAAGAACTTCAGGACTTCCGAACATCGCTTGATTTTTTTAATACCAAGTTCGAAGAAATAAAAAATGAATTGGACATGTTGAGAGATGAAAACAACACCTTGAAAAATGGTTGCTCAGCGTTGAACACTACTGTGAGGGATCTTACAGAACGCCTTAACAATACTGAGCAGTACTTGAGGGAAAATAATTTAGAGCTTCACGTGGTACCTGAACATCGCAACGAAAACTTGAACAATCTCGTTAAACGGCGGTTCAGTGGTTGGCTATACGATGAAAGATGAAGACATTGTAAGTTGTGTGAGAGTCGCAAAATTAAACAAGGACAGTATACATCCGCGCACAGTCATAGCCAAGTTCATGAATGCTGCACGTCGGGATGAGTTTTACTCAGCTGTATATCGTTATAACAAAGCTAACAAAAATGATAAGCTTAATACAGCACTACTTGGGCTTGCAGGAGACAAAAAGCCGGTGTACGTTTCTGAACATCTGTCTCCCTCAAACAAGTCACTACACGCGGCAGCTAGGAAGAAAGTCAAAGAGCACAAATATCAGTTTATTTGGGTACGTAGTGGAAGAATTTTTGTTAGAAAAACAGTTGATTCTCCGCATATCCATATTAAAAATATCGGAAGCTTAGATTTAATCCAGTAGTTTTATATTATCTTAATTAATTGTAATATTATTATTATATTCATACATCTAAAATGGCGATCAGTTTGTATTATCAAAAAATACGTGGTATGAAAAGTAAGTCTTCTGAGATATATAATTCTGTTTTATGTAATAATTATGATGTAATTTGTTTGTGTGAAACGTGGCTCGATAATTCTGTTCTGTCATCCGAACTATTTGATGATAGATATACGGTTGTGCGCAGAGACCGAGATGACAGGTTCCTGAAGCGTTTCCATAAGCATTATGGTGGGGGGGTTTTGATAGCGATATCTAAGAAACTTGATGTTGTGATTAGGAGCGATTGGCAATCGGACTATGTGGAGGATTTGTGGATACAGCTTACTATAAATCAGAAACTAATTATAAATCTATGTACCGTGTACCTTCCCGACTATTTGCCGCTAAGTGATTTTCAGGCCTTTGTAAGTAATTGTTCTACTATAATATCGTCTCATCCCAAACAGCTCTCATGTGTAGTTGGTGACTTCAATCTGGGAGACGTATTGTGATCAAATGAAACTGGAACTCCACTAAATGGTTCTTTTGCTAAATCTGATATTCTCTGTAATTTGTTTCAATCAATTGGTGTATCTCAGTTAAATTTTATACGAATCATAATGACAGAATATTGGATTTGGCTATCACTAATTGCCCGGATTCCTTTTCCTTGCTTCAGGCCGTGCCGATTAGTCGTCTTGATGTGCATCACCCTCCGTTTGAACTTGTATATGCCCGCCAGGAAGCTCCATTGCGTCCGAACGGTATTTTTGAAAGACTTTGTTTTCATAGAGCAAACTTTGAGGGATGCGTTGCGAAACTTAAAATGATAAACTGGGCTCACTACGCTAGTATTCTTGACTGTAATGATTTGGTACAATTTTTCTACAATCAGCTGCATCTCATTGTCAATGAACATACCCCAAAAACCAGAGTGCGCGGTTTTAACTATCCAATTTGGTTTTCTACAGGGCTAAAGAAGGTCCTCAAACAAAAGTCCAAATATCATAATAAATACAAACGTTTTAAAAATCCTAGAGATTGGGATGCCTATTCTATGCTGAGACAACGAGCAAAAATCTTGCTAGACGAGTGTTTTAAGGCTTATGTTTCTAACATTGAAAAGGATTTAACACACAACATAAAGGCTTTTTGGCGTTATACAAAAAGCAAGAGACTCTCGAATACTATACCTAATCGTATGTACCTTCACGATCGAGTTGCTACGTCAGGCGATGAGATTGTCAATCTTTTCGCCGAGTTCTTCTCTTCCGTCTACGCGAGAAGCACACTTGCGTCGTACACCCCCGATTTTCCCTGTCATAATTTCACCGCGAATCAGCTGCAAATTCAGAGTGACTCCGTTGTTACTATGTTGAAAAACGTTGACATATCCAAAGGTGCAGGTCCAGATGGTATCCTGCCAATACTCATTCGTATGTGTGCTTCGGCACTGGTCGACCCACTGACTTTGATTTATAACAAATCGCTTAGCGAGGGTACTTTTCCTGCATTATGGAAAATAGCTAAAATTACACCTATTCATAAATCTGGTGATAAAAACAATATAGCTAACTATCGCCCCATCAGTATTCTGAACTGGTTTGCTAAGATTTTTGAGTCACTCGTGTATCAGCATTTGTACAACCACGTCGGTCCACTACTTAGTCCGAAACAGCATGGTTTTATCACTGGGAAGTCGACTAATTCCAATCTTTTAATTTACACTACATTTTTATGTAACTCGTTTGGCGGAAGAAGACAAGTGGATGCCATTTATACGGATTTTGCCAAGGCATTCGATCGAGTGAGTCATTTAATTCTTTTGACTAAAGTGGAATATCTCGGTATACATGGAAATTTATTGCGCTGGCTTGCTTCTTACCTTCTCCATCGTTCCCAAACTGTAGCATTAAGTGGCTATGATTCCTTTCCGTTTGAATCGAGCTCAGGAGTTCCACAAGGATCAAACTTGGGGTCATTGTTGTTTCTTATGTTCATCAACGATCTCTTGAACAACATTTAAAGTGAATGTCTCGCTTACGCGGATGACATAAAAATTTTTAATCGTGTAACAAATGTGAGTGATTGCGAAGCATTACAGAAATCTTTAGACGTCATTAATCGCTGGTGTAATGCTAATCATATGTCATTAAATATTGACAAGTGTCAAGTGATCTCTTTCACCAAAAACAAAAACCAGTTGAATTATAATTATAGCATAGGTGGTCGTAATCTTACTCGTGTTATGACCGTCCGCGATCTGGGAGTGTATTATGACTCGGTTCTCTCATTTAGACCCCATTATGATTACATTTGCAACAAAGCTAACCAAATGTTATTCTTTGTGCTACGTCATGCCAAGCCGTTTAAGAATGTAAATTCATGGATAATTTTGTACGGATCCCTGGTCAGAAGTATCTTGGAGTACTGTTCTTCAGTGTGGTCCCCTGTTTATCAAAACCATACTGATAGAATAGAGGCTATCCAACGTAGGTTTTTACGCACTTTGTGCACTATGTGTGGCTTGCGTCGAAGTATTTGTAACTACTCTGACCGGCTCAGCCACTTTAACATGACTAGCCTTGAGAAGCGAAGGTGGATGAACGACTTGCGTACACTTCATAAAATTGCCAATGGATTTTTGGATAGCGACCTATTGGAGATGCTGTTGTTCAGGGTGCCGACTCGGTCTGTGCGCATTTCGCGGTTATTCTATGTACCCCCCTCTAGAAATAATGTGTCTCAAAACAATCCTATGCATAGAATGTGTGAGTTTTTTAATGAAATCTGTTCGGATTGTGACCTTTTTGGCTGTGGTATCCCTGCCTTCAAGGGATCACTAATGGCAATGCTGCGAACCAATTAAAACTTGTTTTGGTATTGTGTTCGCATATTTGTTTTAAGCTTAGCAATTTTATTTTATTTAACATTAATTCAACTTAATTTTATGTCACCAAACTTTCGTTTAACCTAATTTTAATTACTTTGTTATTTGGTAAGTTAAAGGTAAATGCTGCGCACTTTTGTAATTGGGCACGGATATACCTTATTAACTGTATGTTTGTATGTTTTCTATCTGTTGTCTGTAATTGTGCCTTAAATAAAAAAATAAAAATAAAAAATAAAATAAAATACCTATCGTCATCATTTAGTGCCATCTTCATACTGAAGTTTGGAGATCAGTATACAAAATTTTCTGTTATCCCATACAGCTTGTTTTAAAGGGGTAGGTAATTCAGTTACACAGTCTACGCAAATCTGTGATATTGATTTAAAATCACGCATCGGAATCTACTTAACGCGAGTTAGGTGTATTGTCTTGCATATCTACATTACCGGCAGCTGCATATAAACAATGCGCGCAGCTAGTTATCCCTAACAATATTCAGCTCGCCGACCCACTTTATTACGAGTCACAAGATGTTGACATGCTCATTGGTGCCGATATATTTTGGGGCCTTCTATGTGAAGGTAAAATAAGGTTGCCTAACGGACCCTTTTAATTGATTTTAATACACGCAATAAAAATAGTCGATCTTTATGTAATTTTACACACTCAATAGACACACAGCTGCGACAGTTTTGGGAATTGGAGGAACTGCCTCGGGTTGGACAACACACGCACACAGACGAGGAGCGTGCTTGCGAGGAGCATTTCGTTCGTATAACAACGCGCAATGACGACGGAAGGTTCTGCGTATGCTTGCCGCTCAAAGAGTTGCCAACCACGTTGGGTGAATCATTTTCTCAATCCGAGGGTCGTTTTGTAGCACTAGAGAAGCGATTAGCGCGGAATCCTAGTTATAAACAAATGTACAGTGATTTTATACATGAGTACATCGACTTGGGTCATATGACCAAAGTGAACTCGATAGGTACACCACATTACTTTTTGCCTCATCACGGTGTTTTCCGCGAACACAGCACAACTACAAAAGTACGTGGGGTCTTCGATGCGAGCGCAGCTACTAGCAGTGGTCTGTCATTAAACGACATTCAGCGAGTGGGGCCGCCGTTGTAAAGTGACTTAGTAGATATTTTGCTTCGCTTTAGACAACATAGGTACACTGCCTGTGCAGATATAGAAAAAAATGTACAGACAGTGTCTTCTACATGACTCACAGCGCGATCTACAGCTGATTGTCTGGCGTGACGACTCTTCAGAGCCCTTAGGTGTTTATCGGCTAAATACGGTAACGTACGGGACCGCTTCCGCCCCGTTCCTAAGCGTTAGATGTTTAAAACAGCTGGCGCTCGACTGCACGGAGCGTGAGATACAGAGAATAATCGCCAATGGCTTCTACGTTGATGACATGATTACTTCTTTAGATGACAAAGACGAATTATTAGAGTTGTGTTATAAAACATCCCAAGTCCTGCAGTCTGCCTGTTTTCCATTGCGGAAATGGACGTTCAACTTTGAATGCGATCTCTCATTAGCACCGTTCAACGCACCGAAAGAGTTATCGTTAGGAGAGACGCTCAATGCAAAACATTAGGTTTGGGTTGGTTTAATGCGTCCGTGTTGATAACCTGCGTGGTGCCGGGTATAAAGAATTGCACCACCCCATCTCTTCCTGTGGGTGTCGTAAAAGCCGACTAAGGGACCATTCCAGAGGATGAGCAGCAGGATCTCTCTGAGGTTACCCTCAACCTACTGCGATCGCCAACCCGCCTGCCAAGCGTGGCGATTACGGCAAATACCCCCCCTGATTATTTGGGGGAGGCTTTTGTCCAGCAGTGGACGTCTTTTGGCTGAGATGATGATGATGAGATGATGAATGCGTCCGATGAATTCTATTTTAATACACAATTTAAAGGCGACTCTAAATCTAAAGTTACAAAACGCGCGATCTTGTCATATGTTTCACAAATATTTGATCCGTTAGGGTTGCTCAGCCCAACCATAATCGTAGCAAAGGTTCTATTACAAAGACTTTGGCTATTACAATTAGGTTGGGACGATGAGGTGCCGCGAGACGTGTTGCGTCTGTGGGCGCAGTTCGTTAATGGCTTGTCAGCGTTGAACACCGTGCGCGTCCCGCGTCATGTAGTAGGCACCAACGCTATACATATAGAATTGCATATTTTTACCGATGCCTCGCCGACCGCGTACGGTGCTTGCATTTACGTGCGCACAACTAGCAATGACGAATCTGTGTCGGTAAGATTATTGTGTTCTAAAAGTAAGGTTGCTCCTTTGAAGCCCGTCAGTATCCCGCGGTTGGAATTATGTGGTGCTTTACTTGGGGCACGGCTATATGATAAAGTACACAAGGCTCTTCAGTGTAACTTCGACACCGTTATGTTTTGGACCGATTAAACTATTGTGTTGGGCTGGTTACACATGTCACCTAATGTACATAAAACATAGGTACAGAACAGAACAGCCGAAATACATTAGAATTGACGGGCGAACTTCCATGGCGTCACGTAAGCGGCAAGGAATATCCAGCCGATTTGGTCTCACGCGGAGCTCGGCTGAAGGACCTTTCATCGTCCTCCTTATGGTGGGAGGGTCTATCTTACCTTCATCTATCTAGTTTTAGGTGTAGTGACGTATCTTTGCCATCCCATGAAACGCATAGCGACTTGCCAGAATTGAAGTCTAGTGTCACGCATTCTTTTGTAATCGAGCAGGCTCGTGAATCAACGTTGTTCCCGTTTCTCAGATATTCTCAATTCGTATTTGGCATGCTGTCGCGCATGTACACCGCTTTATTTATAACACGCGCAATAGGGGTATTAAGCGAACAGGTGTTGTCAGTGTCGATGAGTTGAGGATAGCTGACTTGACGTTGGCTAGACTGGCTCAGTTAGAATCATTTCCAGAGGAGTATAAGTTACTAACAAAAAATGGCACTTTACCACACACACATAATTTGTCAAAATTAAATTTATTTCTAGATGAAAATAAAATAATTCGCATAGGTCGATATATATAATATATCGATATAATATATATAATTCGCATAGGTCGCATTAGCAACTCACCTGACTTTCCTTTAGACAAGAAACATCATTCTCATAAAGGCTAAACATCACTTCGCTTTATTGTTTTTTCGACATGAGCACAAGCGGCTACTGCATGCAGCACCACAGGCGCTCCTGTACAATGCGCGAGAGACGTGGTGGATCATCGGGGGTAGGAACCTTGCTAGGAAAGTGGTACAAGATTGCATTGTTTGTAAACGTTTGAGAGGCATAACTCCTTCTTCTCTAATGGGTAATTTATCGAAGGAACGTCTGGCTCCTGGTTACCCTTTCATGAGATTGGGAGTGGACTACGCTGGCCAATGCTCATACTCAATCGGAAGGGCAAGGGTGCCAGAACGTCAAAATGTTATGTTTGTATTTTTATTTGTTTTGCTATACGCGCAATACACTTGGAACTTGTCAATGACTTGTCCACAAATGCTTATCTATTAACGCTGAAGCGTTTTATTTCAAGGCGAGGCAAACCTGCAGAAATCTTTTCAGATAATGGCCGTAATTTTGTTGGTCTTATGAAAGAGTTTAAGAAGTTTTTAGGTAACTGTTCACCTGAAATTCTAGAATACGCTTTAAGTCAAAACATAAAATATGGTTAAAGAACTTTATTATTTCTCATTAGAATTACAATAGGTATTCACTTATTGAGAAACAACTTTTACTTACTAAATTAAATCACAATAACTCAACAATCGAGCGCACTTAAATCGAAATACACACCTAATTACTATAAACACGGTAGTTTTTTAAAAACGTCATTCGTGGTGTACCGTCCTAGCGGCGAATAATATTTCACAATGCTATGGCCAGCCGCCCCGCCAGACTCACAAAACAAGGAGCAACAAAGAACGCGATATGACTAGATGCGGCATTGATAGGTTCAGTACGAAAATAGCACAGGGATCAGTAAGAAGAGATAAATGTAAGATTCAATTTGAATTTGTTATTGTTTTTGAATTGGGTTATGTATAGGTATCTTATATTTTTGTTGTTTTTAATCTCTAGTGGTTTATTTTAGTTATATTAGATGTTTATTTAGATTCAATTAAGTGATCTGACATATAGAAATGTGTAATATGTATTTTAATCAAACGTTTATTTATTTATGTAGATTTATATTATTATTTACTTAAATTAATGGTAGGTTTGTTTATATGTCTTTATTCAAATATTATAGGTTTACACAATACTTTTATTTATATGTATACATGAATACACATACTCACTCAAATACATAAACACACACGCATATACATATATATATATATATATATATATATATATATACATATACAGGCAATATATATATACATACACACACCCATACATACATTTATGTTTTCATGTATTTATATTTTCTTGATGTATGTTTTAAGTAGTCTTTTATAAGAACCCATTGATTGTGCACTTTTAACCCAGATTGGAAGTTTATTATATAGCTGAACACCTTCAAATTCAATGTTTCTTTTCCCATAGTTTGTTCTAGGTTTACGAATAATTAGATTGTTGGCACTGCGTAGTTTTATTTTTTGTACACGGGTTTTCTTAGTGAAGGTAATGTTGCTATTTATTTCGTTATTTAGTATTTTTCTTATAAGTATACATGTCAGGTACGTATATGTTTGTGTGACGTTCATTATTTGCGTTTGTGTTTTATTTGCGTCCCACCGTACGGTTGTCATTTTGGTGGTTTATGGGAGGCGGGTTTTAAATCATGTAAATGCCATTTAAAGTGCGTCATAGGTAACGCGCATTTAACTTACGAAGAGTTCAGCACGGTATTAACACAAGTTGAGGCCGTCCTGAATTCCCGTCCTCTTAGCCCTATGTCCACAGATCCTCAGGACTTCGCACCTTTAAGACCAGCTCACTTCCTGGTTGGCCGTCCGCTCACTGCGCCTGCCTGCGAAGACATCACAGAGGCTCCTGTGCACCGTCTTACACGCTACCAACGAGTGGAGCAAATCCGTCAGCATTTCTGGGCTCGATGGGCTAAGGAGTACGTGTCCGAGCTCCAAGTACGGGCAAAGAAGAAGAAAGATGCGACATCATTGAAACCGGACATGCTCGTCGTCATTAAAGACGACAACCTTCCACCCCTGAAATGGCATATTGGAAGGATCGAGAAGATATTCCCGGGGCAGATGGAGTAGCCAGAGTGGCTGATATCTGGACGGCTTCAAGCATCGTGAGACGCGCCTACAGCAAGATATGTGTCCCCTACTCGACAACTAGTTCCAGTTCAGGGCTCATCATCTTCATTGAAAGCTACTGCTTCCAAGGCCGGAGGCATGTTCAAACTCTTACTAGAGGGCGCTTTAAAATAATAATCCATTTTTTACTGCGGCAACATTTTGTTCGTCGTTCTTTTTTTATATCCGTTTCCTTATTACACATCACTCTTTGAACTACTGTCTATTAAAAATCGCACAACCAACAACCACCATTGTACACTATTTGCTCAAATATAAATAATTTCTTGCACGGATCGCAACTGTTTGATTGTCTCTCAACACCCTCCGAGAAATAAAGCGTCAACAAATACAATTAATAATATTGAAAAATGGCTTACAGCGAACAGGTTACACATACCTACACATTAACATTCCTAAAACTAAGTAAGTCATGCAGTTTTACAATAGAAAACCTAAATATAAAAATTTGACCGTCCTTATTAATAATGAACCCATTATGAGATCAGACGAAATCGTTTTCTTAAGCATAACAATCATCATAACAATAGACAGTCAATGCTCATAGAAACAACATATCGAAAAATTATGCTCTAAAATAAACAGATTTGCTTATGCACTGTGGCGATTAACGACACATATAAATCAAAAGGCTGCCTTGGTTGCCTACCACGGATACGTGGCTTCTAATCTCAAATACGGGATATTACTTTGGGGCAACTCAACGGGCCTTCATATCCCAAAAACAATGTATACGTGCTACCTGTGACGTGCCACCTATGACGTCATGTAAGCAATTATTCCCAAAATTAAACTTACTTACTCTCCCCTTTTTGTATATTGGAGTGTTGCGTTTTTGTAAAAAAACACCAATATTTATTTACTCAAAAAGATCAAGATTCTTGTAGAAGTAGAAGGTATCGTGGAAAGTTATTGTTACCCAAAATGCAAACCCAATTCTTTGAGAAAAATTGTTTTCCTAGTTGTATAAAAAGGTATAATAAGCTGCCACATTCCTTAACTGAGCTTAATGTGCTTTTTAGGAAAAAGCTTATAAAATGGATAAAAATAAACGTTTTTACTCGGTCAATGATTATTTAAATTGTAATATTGACATTTCATATGTAGTATAATAAGAATAATAATGTACCTAATCTAATATCAATCGAATTAGTAAATGGCAAATTATTAATCTAACATCAATCAAGTTATGACAATTTAATAATATAGTTAACATTTTATATTTACTATGTTGTCTCATGCATGTTAAATTCACTTCACCTACATTTCACATGCCCTGCGCTGGCAAGGTAGACGTACTATACCCATCACACTCCATCCTAATGTCTTTATTTTATGTGAATAAATTATATTTAATATTTCATATTTAGTCGCTTGTATTACTACTGATCGTTATAACGATCACCTAATGTAACACTAAGTTACGTCACTATACACTACATACTCGTACGTCGTTAGTGTTACATTAGGAGCTCATTAGGAAACTCAAATGAGTTTAGAGGTAATATAAGTGTGATAATATAGATGTTTGTTAGACAGGGAGGTAATAACAATAAATGTCGCATAAAATAAAATAATAAAAATAAACTTACCTTTTGAAATAGAAATAGAAAAAATCTTTATTTGGTATAACAAAGAATAATAATAATATAATTTTTTATTTTTCAAAGTTTTATATAATAAAAAATAATTTAGATGAAGAAATTCGATACCAAACAACACTATAAAATAATTATTTGTAACAAGTTATTTTTCAGAAAATATGTTCTTTTATTATTCAAAGAAAAAAATCGAAATAGAAAAAAAATTTGGTCAATTAGGTTAATTTATTTATTCTAGGTCGCAATTATTTATTTGTTCCGTTTGCGGTGAAAACAATGGGTCCATGGGGGCCGGAGGCAAAGCAGCTTGTTAAAGAGTTAAGTGCTTGCCTTATCGAGGCCTCCGGTGACAAAAAGGCTGGCAGCTACCTCTGCCAGCGTATTAGTTTGGCAACTCAAAGGGGCAATGTTGCCAGCATTCTTGGGACCGTTCCCATGACATGAGCCCACAGTTGGAGGACATCTTTTATTTATAGGTCTTTAGTTTTTAATTTTCTAATTATTTTTCTGTTTTTATTTTTCAAGTTAAGTTATGTTTTTTACTAGTTATGTCTTTTTGATGCATAGATATCAAGAAAACTACTAATAATTTTTTTGATCGTTATAACGACCAGTAGTAGCAACTGGGTTAAGAGCTAACTTATTCTCCTTATTTAAAATATATTTAAAAAAAAATATGATACACTAGCTAATGATATGTAGTTTTTTTGTATCTAGGTTAAGTTTTATGCACAAATAAATTTATCTTATCTTTTATTATCTGTTTTAGGAAATAACCTTTTTCCTAAACACAATTTAGTTTAAAATGAAAATGACAATTAAAACGAACATAAAATATTAAAATCAACATTGTCTGTAACACAAATGGGGCTATTATATAAGCACCAGTAACAAAATGGCGGACAGAGTGCCTGTTTGAACAAATGATTTGGGAAATGCGAATTGCCGAGAAGTCTAGACAAACATCTGCCTCATTGACTGCCGGCAACATTCGGCTGGTTCACAAAATTTGCTCAAGTTCAGTTTAAAAAGGAATCGTTTTGGGCTTTCGGCACATTTACTGTTTGACGACGGAACTAGACGAAACAAAATGAAATTCACTCTGGTAAGTGCTACTTTCGTTTATTTGGGTGCTGACTGCGAGATCTGGGTGCTCGAAGCACCCATTTTTATTTAAACTGGGGAAAACTCATTGCAGAGTATCACCGCGTCCTTAACTCCCGCGATTAAGAAGTTAAACCCCCTAACACTAGCCGCCAGGGTGATCCGGGACGATCGGTTTGACTATCTCCGGATGTTCACCTGACAGCGGCCCGCCAGAGGTATGTGGGCGTGTTCCAGACGACTTATTGCAGGGGACGTAGCCGAGCGTACTGCCGCTTCCTTCTCCCGCTACGTCTGCACGTTCTAAGCACCCTGCACCAAGCAATAATATTCGTTCACTGAAACAGTAACCTGCTTGGGGGTGTTGTAGCACGCAATGTATCTGATACTGTATCAACTTATAAACCTCTGTGGTCTAATGTTTACCCCCCCGCCCCGATTTGTAATGGGGGGGGGGGGGTTCATGTTTCTTTACTCGGTTTGGTTGGTGGTAGCCTACTACCAACCAACTCCTATGCCGAGACCCGTCCCTTGTGGAACGTCACATGTCATAATAAGATTTGGCTTTGCAGCCTGCCACCCCGATCCACGTACACTACCCTCGTACCGCGCACGTAGTTGTGGATAATGCGCTGACGGTATTCAGGTACGCCGTGGGTAGGGCTTGTTTGTCTGCTTGGCTAGCTACCACCATTTTGTGTTCCGGCTGCTAGAGCTAAGATTGCCAGTGCCTCAGTCGGTCGTGGAGGATTCCGGATGAGCATCTACGGCCTTATCGTCTCTTAGCATCAGATGAGATGAAGGTGCTTAGTGCTGTCGTGTGCTTAGGGCCGTTCGAGGCCAAAAGCAAACAGCAATGTTGTGTTTAAAGCACACGGTCGGTTGGGTTACTTAAATTGTGCACGCTTCTTAGTTTTATCTAACGCGTTCGATCTCGTCTCGCGCGACTCTCTGGCA
Source organism: Eudonia lacustrata (assembly GCA_947562085.1). Taxonomy (NCBI): domain Eukaryota; kingdom Metazoa; phylum Arthropoda; class Insecta; order Lepidoptera; family Crambidae; genus Eudonia; species Eudonia lacustrata. The sequence continues at coordinate 13,041,449 of OX387336.1, forward strand.
GAATTTTTTTTAGAGTTGACGTGTGCTTCGATACGTGGCTTTAGCCTCACACACTTTTTTGTAGCACGAAATAGGCCGGCTCGCCCGGCGTAATACCACCCTCTCACAGAATATCGGCGTGAAACAATGGCACTCGTTGCTGTTGTGTTTCGTCCGGTGGGTGAAAGTACCGGAGGCCCATCTTTCAACCCTCCCCCTTCCCAATTTCTACTCCCTCCTCAAGATCCAACTCCTTCCTCAAGGCTGGCAACGCATCTGCGATAACTTTGGTTTTGGGCCATGGGCGGCCGTGATTATTTTCCATCAGGTGACCCCTGTTCGTTTGCCTCCTTTTAACATAAAAATAAAAATGTGATAGCACATCACTAGCTCATTTCTATGTCCCAGCAGTGGGCACGAGCCTTCCCTATGGATGGATAGGGAGAACGGGCCATAACCCCCCCCCCCCTGCGGCCCCAGTAGGAATTGGTAGTTGTTAAAGACAGCTTTTTGGTACACCGATCCGACGACCGGTCTTTGAGCTCCTCAACAGCCAATGACGGCGGTATATACCGCTGTCGACAGCAACAACCAATAGCACCATAACCATGGCACAGTCTGCTGAGGCTACGATTTTGACAAGGCAGTTTGGTCTCCATGTTCTACTCGCTCATCATCAAGGCTAAAGCTACAAACCCTGAACCGGCTGGGTGGAACTGTGAAAACCCACAGACCTGGACTGTAGTCTAGGTGGAGAGCTCTGACATAACTTGATTTTTAAAATTCAAAATTCAAAATCATTTATTCAGTTTAGGCTACAAGTAGCTCTTGTGAATGTCACTATGCCATCGGTTCGTAAGTCTACTCTGGGCGGTAGATCTTGTACTGAGAAGAACCGGCAAGAAACTCAGCAAGTATCCAGCTCTTTTCTGCCTTACATCGTCAAAAATATTGGGAAATGCCCGATTATAGTGGGACATTTTCCATTACAAATAAACACGAAAAATATAGAAGACAACATGTAAAAAAAAACAAAATAAAAAAATCTAAGTTAACAAATTTACATCAGATAAAAGTTTCAATTTCCACAATGTCATACCATACCACTACAGTACTCTACGAAAAGTCAAAAATTGTTTAAGAAAAACAAAGTCAAACTATAGTTAATAATACTAAAAATAAGATAAGTTTGCAAGAGCAGACCAGCCTCCACAGGCGGCAACCGTTCACGAGTATGACATATGAATCAGCCATCGCTTCGCTCAACCATACTTTTGGGAACGTAACGCCATTCCCCGCAGAGACAATAAAGAGAGCATGACACACTCAAGATACTCTAAACAAAAACGCAACGCTGTTTGTTATCTGTAAGACACTGCTGATAAAGACTATCATATCAGTATAAAAATTATACAAATTAATTTTATTATATTGATTCAAATAAAGTATAATGTTTCACCATTGTAAATATTATCAGAAACGTATTTTTGGCCATAGCTCCGAGGATTTCAGGAGGATCTAAATGGGAATAGTACCAAGAGCTGAGGAATTTATCGAGACACGTGTGAGCGTTTGCATTTTAAAAATCGGCTGGTAACTTTTTTTGGAATTTTGAAAAATGTAAAAAAGGACGGGTTTTTTGGGGGGGTGTTTGTTTACTAAATTGTAAATATTTCGAAAAAAAACCGACTTAAGAAAAAATGAAAAAAAGGTCCTAGGGTATCAGTTTAGCTACAAAATGGCGAAAAAATTTTGTAAATCGGTTAATAATTGTGAATAATTGTAGGTAGTCCCTTTAGATTTGGTATTCTAGACTAACGGGTATTTCCGTATATAAAAAGTGATGTAGCTTCTATGAATTATTGACCGATCGTCATGTATTCAAGTTAGAAATCTATTTATTTAAAACATAAAAGATTTTTTAATATTGATATAAAATATGGTCACTATAAGATGTTGTTAGGAGGTCCCTTAACAAGGAACTGAATAAATTAACCGACTTGGTATTATGTACCTACATGGATCTCACAACACTTTACGGTAGAACAACTGAGTTGCGAGACTTGGTTTTGATTCTTTTTGTAGATAGTCCTTCTTTTTTCCTTTCCGGTACCATCTCGGCTAGGTACCTATCTACACCTATTATTCCATTATATTATACGTATTACAGGTATACTGATTCATTAACTACAAATGTAACTTTGTAATCCTTTAAATTTATACGGAATTACAAAGTTATATGCAGTTGGTGTATCTAGAAAACTGGACCGAAAATGCAATATATTTTAGTTTTTCCTTGATTTAAACACTAAATGTATAAATTGTATTGTATTATAAATTTGAAGCTTCTATGTCTGCTAGAAGTGCCTTAGAGGTTTGATGATCGGTCAGTCAGTGAGTGAGTGAGTGAGTAGTGAGTGACAAAATTAAGAAACTTTGAATAAATATAATTCTTAAACAAAGAACTAATAGTTTAATCAACGTGACAATACTCTAAACTTAAATAAGTAATGTGTAAAAAATAACTATTGAAACTAAAACTAAAAACCATAAAAAATATAATATAATAACTGAAATATATTATTAAAAGGAGTCCCTTTCGGCAAGGTTCCGAAGATACTGGCAGCGTTCCCCCTTTGAATAGCTAGACTAATTCTTTGTCCGAGGTAGCTGCCAGCTCTTCGGTCTCATGTGATGTCGACTAACCTTTTTGCTATTTCCTTATAAAGCCTTATAGCGCTAGGACTCCACGGACCAAGGGTCTCGACACCGAATGGGACAAAATAATATTCGGAGCCTAGACCCCTGTATTTGCATGCTTAACCTTTGCATTCTTAAACCACTGGTTCAAATTGAATGAAATTTGAAATATATCGTGTTTATTCAAAATTCAAAATTCAAAATTACAAAAAAAAATCAAAATTCTATATTCAAAATCATTTATTCAGTTTAGGCTACAAATAGCTCTTATGAACGTCATTTTATGCCATCGGTTCGTAAGTCTATCTACTCTGGGCGGGAGATCTTGTACTGAGAAGAACCGGCAAGAAACTCAGCAAGTGTCCAGCTCTTTTCTCCCTTACAGCCAGCGTCATAAATATTGGAAAATTGGCCCTATCATAAAAGGGCACTTTTCATCACAAATAAAAACACAAAATGTAAAGGACCAATCACAACATGTAAAAAACACAAAAAAAAACTAATTAAAATATTTAAGTCTGCAAAAACATAATTTACCAGTTTAATTTTTTACAATGTTATACAGTACTAGTAAAAGTCAAAACCTGTCTAAGAAAAAATCAAAGTTAAAAACTATAGGTAATAATAATAAAAATAAAACTAATTGTAATGTTCAATGCAACGCTATTTTGTTATCTGCAGGACACTTTTTATAAAGGCTATCATATCAGTATAATTTTTTATAAATGTTTATATAATTTTTAACGCAATTTTGTTGCGAACAATTTTGTTGCGGCTCGATCCACTGGCCCTTCGGAGAGACGTTGCATCTCTCTGTATATTCTATCGCCTTTATCATGGGGAGTGCTCTAAGGGATTGTTCGGTTTGATCCCTGCCGCTGATTTCCTTCACCGCACTACACGCAATCGACTGTCTTTCCATCCACACCATCTTGATGGATGGCGATCTACTACTGTGCGTTTCTCACGTAATTTTTTACCACGAACTACAGTGCTGTGGAACCAGCTCTCAGTGGCGGTATTTCCGGACCAATACGACTTAGGAAACTTCAAGAAACGAGCCTATTCCTTCCTTAAAGGCCGGCAACGCATCTGTGATTCCTCTGGTTTTGCGGGTGTCCATGGGCCGCGGTGATTGCTTTCCATCAGGTGACCCGCCTGCTCGTTTGCCTCATTCTAATATAAAAAAAAGAACAACAAAAACACAAATGTTGAAAAAATTTCCACGAGCAGGATTTGAACCCCGAAAACTTTTGAAGAAAAAATTTTTCAACATTTGTGTTTTTGTAATTTGTTCGCAACAAAATTGCGTTAAAAATTATATTAACATTTATATAGCTTGCCTACTAAAATATTAAGAAGTATCTTAACTGATCTTTAGTATTTGTAAAAATATTATGATCAGATGTTAATGACGGTAGTTGTTGACATTGAATGGGCGCCTTTGGCTTTCAAAGTAAAAAAAAATTAACAAAAACAAAAAACCGACTCCTAAAAAGTAGACTGATAAAATTGCACTAAAAAGTAAAAAATAATGTATCTGTTGTTACAAGCCACGACTTAACAAATATGAGTGCGGGCCTGCGGATACACTTATACGCCCCTGCTCCGTCTACGTCAGTAGTGTGTATGTTTGTATGTATGTACTTTGCGGATAAAACCACAACGTCTCTCATTCAGCCGGGCGTCTATCCGTTCGGCTACCAAAGTCAAAGTCAAAGTCAAATCCTTTATTCAACATAACCCCTCACAGGTACTCATTGACGTCACAACTATGAAATCAAAAAACTAAAAAATCATTTAGGTTAAATATTACTGAATCTACCACCAGTTCGGGTTTTGAGAGAGCCTTCGACCAAGAAGGGCTGGCAACAAACTCAGCCCAGCCTACCGTACCGACTCTTTACCGACTCTTCGAAGTGTCAACACTTTTTCATAAAGGTGATGGATTGTTTCGTTTGCCCACAGATCCTGACCTTCCTCGTGGCGCTGGTGCTGAGCCTGGCCTGCGCTAGTCCCTTCCCCGAGGCCGCCAAGCTTCCCATTGATGTGCCGGCTGCCGTAAAGGGCGTTGCCAGAATTTTAAGAATGGCGAGTGACACCTTAGAAAGTCTTGTAATGTGAATCAACGCACTCGTCAGATACAAAGAATAAAAAATGCTAAATTAAACAAAATAATGTTCAATAAATCATAAGCGACATTAATGTTTTCTTTTTATTTAACTTTTAACACTTTTCTGATCTCCAAACTTCAGTATGAAGATGGCACTAAATGATGATCAGAATTTCAGAGTGACGGATATAAGTGTTGATGGATGGAGGGGGAGAGGAAAACCAAAGAAAAGATGGATGGAATGTGTGATCGATGATATGCATGTGAAGGGAGAGACGTACAGGTGACGACTGATAGAGGAGAATGGACCCCAAGTAACGTGAGACCAAGGCAGGACAAAGAAAAATAAAACTTTTCAACGTAGAGTTATGTAATAAATTTTTATAAAGTATTATGTGGCGAGAGAGATAGTAAGTACTCAAATACAGAGTTATGTGAATTATCTAGTAGTAAAATAAGGGACGTCTTTTAGAATAGAATAGAATAGAAATCATTTAATTCAGGCAACAAATTATGTACAGATGGTAAATTACATAGAGGCCCATATTATAAATACCTTACAGACTAACATACATACAATTTATATATAAAACTAAAACTATGCTATACGTAAGGACGGCGACGTGCGACGCAGCGTGGTGTCCGGTAGCCGGCTTCGGAACCGCCGGAACATGACACCCTTCGGCCAAAACTCTTCTTTTATGAACGTCGACAGATGTTCGGTCGGTACTCTCACCACAAATGAATTAAAATTCACATTGTGGCGGGACTCCAACCGTTCGGCTCCAACGTTTCGGTGGTTCGGGACCTTTTGGCTGAGATGATGATGATGATGAAACTAAGGGATGTTAATTTTTCTACAGAACTTGTGTTGTGTGTGTTGCAATAAGATGTGTCTAATTGAGGAGCACCGGTCAGCTGTTGATCAAATGTATGAAGATATTATTGACGACCACTTCACTCGCCACTTCGTCCGCGTGCATTTATTATTGCAAAATAATATTGCAAAATTTTGATACCTAACCTTAATTAAAATGTACTAAATGCGTTATGTATTTATTAATAATGTTATCGAGCAGAATACACCGAAAACATCAAAAAGAACTTTTAGTTTTCCGTCATGGTATAGTCATTCATTAATTAATTGTATAAAAGAGAAAAACAAATATCATAAATTATTCAAAAAATTTGGAAATCCGCGTGACTATGACGTCTTTAGTATGCTTCGCCGACGATGTAAAACATTAATAAACGAATGTTATAACAACTTTGTTTCGAGCGTCGAAGAAAATATTGATAATAATATCAAATTGTTTTACCGATTTATTAACTCTAAAAAGGGAAGTTGCACTATTCCTCAGACAATGAAATACGGAAACGAAACTAGTTCGGACAGCGTGCAAATTTGTGAACTGTTTGCAAAATATTTTGGATCGGTTTACGAAAACTACCCCAGTATCTCGGGTCACACATGCAATGTTTCATCAAACAACTCTGATGTAATTTCTAATTTAACCATAACGGAGGAAGAAGTACTTAATAAGTTAAAACAATTAAGCAGCTATAAGGGCGCGAGACCCGATAACATACCTTCAGCTTTTATAAAAGCATGCTTCAAAGAACTTAGTCTCCCATTAACAATTATTTTTAATAAATCCCTCCATTCTGGTGTATTCCCTGCATTATGGAAGGTTGCCCATTGCGTCCCTATTTATAAAAATGGGTGTAGATCTGAATGTGAGAATTATCGACCCATTAGTATTTTGTCCTGTCTCGCTAAAGTATTTGAGTCGGTTATATATGGTTATATTTATAATCATGTGAAGCAATCCATTTCTGAAAAACAACATGGTTTTGTAAAGGGTCGCTCCACTATTACTAATCTCCTAGAATATAAGAACTATTTATGTAACGTTTTTGCAGCTGGTGGCCAAGTGGACTCTATATACACAGATTTTTCTAAGCCATTTGATAAGGTTAATCATTCAATTTTATCTTACAAATTATACAAATACGGTATTCAGGGTAATCTCTACAGATGGCTATGCTCTTATCTTGCACATAGAAGTCAATTAGTAGCTCTTAGGGGATACAAGTCTGCTGCTATCGAGGTGACCTCAAGTGTTCCTCAAGGTTCCCATTTCTCCCCTTTGCTATTTGCAATTTTTATTAACGATCTAATTGACCGACTAAACTGTGAATGCCTACTTTATGCAGATGACCTTAAAATATTTACTAGTATTAAAAACATTGATGACTGCTGCACTCTTCAAAAAGACATTGACATAGTTAAAGATTCGTGCGTAATCAATAATATGTACCTAAATAATAATAAATGTTTTGTCATATCTTTTACAAGAAAACGAGTACCACAAAATTATAACTACAAATTAAACAATTGCGCTATGTCTCGATGCACTACTGCAAAGGACCTTGGCGTTATTTTTGATGATAAACTTTCATTCCGTCAACATTATGAACATGTGTTAAAAAGATGTAATGGACTTTTGGGTTTTATATTTAAATCCACAAAAGGTTTTAAGAAACTAAAAAGTGTATTATGTCTTTATTACAGCATAATACGTAGTATTTTAGAATATGGTTGTACAATTTGGAGCCCATTCTATAAAATACACATAGAAAGTATTGAAGGCATTCAGAAAAAGTGTTTAAGATTTCTTTGTTATCGCTTTCATTTAGGCAGGTCTCTTCATTCTTACGAACTTCGAATGATTAAGTTTGGTGTGATTTCGCTTGCGGTTCGTAGAGATCAGTATGATTTAATTTACTTGTTTAAAATATTGCACTCAATAATCGATTCCCCTGAATTGCTTTCTTTAATTCAAATAAATACTTTGTATCGAATCCGGGCGCCTAAGACTTTTGTACTAAATGTCTATAAAAATAATACATCATATTACAATCCCATTGTCAGAATGTGCCGTCTATACAATGAACTGGTTGCTTTTAATAAAAAAAAATATATATATATATTATTAACTACAAGTAGTTTTTACAAATGTGTGGGGCTCTTCTGTTAAGTTTGAAAAAACCTGTTTTAGAAGAGACCCCTCTCTTTACTGTACAATCAATTTTTTTTTTGTAGTTAAGTACATAGGTAGGTCTTATAGGTTAGTGGTTCTAGTGTTTCTCTTTGAAAATAGTGTATATTTGATGTATATTTAGTTTTATGTGCGATATTTTGCATGTTTCTGTATTGTGATCAAATAATTTAATGCTTTCCCTTCTACTTTCTTTTTGTGTAATGTTACTTCAATCTATATACATATGTAAAATTATATAACTTACATATTATAAATATAAATTAATATATACACATATATATGTTAATCCATTTAACTACTTTTATAAATATAATACCTATAAGTTGTCGGATAAAAGTTTTTCAATAATTTCGTAACTTTGTAATTTTAACCATGATGTTACTTTCTTTTTACACGCAAAGTAAGTTAGTGAAAAAATGTTTAATATTTTGTTTACTTTGTTGTATATTGACACCGATTGAGCCGAGAATTGTTTTAAAGCAAATGTTGTTTTGGTAATTTTAACGCGAACTACTGTGTTTTTTTTACGTTTTGTTAATAGTTTTGGATCAAAAGGATAATTTTTGTGTACGTAAAGAATGCACTGTTGTATATATAACTGTCTAACTGTCAGAACATTTGCTTCTTTGTACAATAAATTAGTGCTAAAGAGTCTCTTCTTACGTAAAGCTACTTTTAAAATTAGTCTCTGTGCACGTTCAATGTTTATAAATGTTGTTTTGTAGGTACCGCCCCATATAGTTATACAGTATAACAATAAAGATTGAACAATACTCTTATAAATATATATAATAAGTTCTTTGTCAGCTATGTTACGCAGGTGTTTAAAAAGCCAAATAAGTTTACGTGCTCGATTTGCAACCATTTCAAGCTGGGGGTACCAGGATAAATTTTTATCTAAAATAACACCTAGATATTTTATTTGATTAATACGTTCAATTTTATAACAATTGCAATCACTAAAGTTATCATCTTTTATACACGAATGTACAGAAATATTTAAATTATTTCCCGGTTGCATTGAATTACGAATCGAAAAGGTAATGTAATTAGTTTTAGACATATTAAGGGATAACAAATTCAGGTTCAACCAGTTTACAGCTTTAGTCAGTCCAGTCTCAGCCTTAGCAAATACTTCTGGCCAGTTATCTCCATGGAAAAGCAGAGCAGCATCATCCGCATACGAGAATACACATCCATTTACAAGTTTAATATTAGTCAAGTCATTGATATAAATCAGAAAAAGAGTAGGTCCGAGGACACTACCTTGTGGGACGCCATAATTATTAGTAATGTTAACATTGCTATATGTATTATTATCGAGTTTAACTATGTGTGTACGACCCTGGAGATAATCAGTAAGTAATGCAAGAAAATTACCCCTTATTCCAATTCTGTTAAGTTTAAAGAGAAGAGTGGGGACAGATACGGTATCGAAGGCCTTTTTAAGGTCAAGAAATATACATAAGGCTTTTTTCTTGTTGTCTAAGTGTGTTGTTATGTTTCTTGTAAGGTCTAAAATAGCGTCTTCAGTACTCATACCTGTGCGAAAACCATATTGGTTTTTTGATAAAATGTTAAAATTATTGAGAAAACCTAGCAGGCGAATATTTATAAATTTTTCGATAATCTTAGAAATCACAGAAAGCACCGAGATAGGCCTATAATTATTAATATCGCATCTATCTCCACTCTTATAAACAGGGTGTATAATTGAGCGTTTTAGATTTTGCGGAAAAATACCCCGTTCAAAGATAAGGTTGCCAAGGCAGGCCAGCAACGGAACAATGACTGGCTTAATTATTTTTATAAACCTGGTTGGAATTTGGTCCCACCCTGCGGCTGACTCCGGTTTAAGATTATTTATAATGGAATCAATTTCGGAAGGTTCTATTTCAATAACACCAATGGAGCCAACTTGAGAGGGAATATCATCATGACCGTGGGTTTGCTGCGGCAAGTTTGTATTTATTTGTTGAGCAAGTGTTTTCCCGACGTTATTAAAGTAATTGTTAATATAATTAGCAGACGCTGTAGCATTATTTTTAAATTGAGAAGTTCAACGTTTGTGTTTTTCTGTTTATTATTATAATTAGTTATAGTTTTTATACAACTCCATAAAGTTTTATTATTTCCTTTCGCTTTATTTAGAAGATCGCGTTCGTACTGATTTTTTAGCTTTTTAATAATTTTGTTACAGAAGTTGCGATATCTCCTGTAAGAAATTCTTAAGACTTCATTTGTTGGATCCTTACGTGATTTTTTTTTGCAAACTGTTCCTATTTTTAATGCATTTTAGAATACCCTCAGTAATCCATGGTTTTAATATTCTTTTATTTCTTGGAACATAAATAGTTTTTGTGTTTTCATTAATACAGTCAGTAATTAAAGCAATTAGTTTATTTGTAAAAAGATTTGGGTCCTTGATAGTACTAAAAACAGATAGGTCTTTTGATTGTAACGATTTTAAGATATCAGTGTAGTTAATAACAGCTTTCTGTCTAGGGGGAGAAAGATTTATAACCTTTGCTTGAGAGTAAATGTATGACAAGACCATTTTATGATCTGTGATGGTGGTGTCTAAGACTGCTACTGTAGATGAAAATTTTGATGAATCTAAGTTTATAAACATGTGGTCCAAACAACTATCGATCCTAGTATTTAGTCTATGTCCCGGTTCTAGACCATGTGAAGCCAGCATGTTAAGGTATATATCAGAGTGTCTATTGTGTTGCCCAGAAATTATATTTATATTTATATCACCTTTTTTATTAAGATGTGGACAGTTTAGATGTGCGTCTAGGGAGGTTATAAACTGTTCTGGGTTTCTTTCAGAATGAGTTCGGTAAATACAGATAACTGAGCAAAGAGGTGTAGTGATTTCGAGACAAGTAGCACCGTGTAAATTTATTTCTTTGGCAGAGTGTTTTATAGATTTCTAACACTACAACTCCGTCATTTTGATTTGTCTTTTTTGTGGAGCTGTATGTTGAGTAGTTGTCTTTACATGGCAGCGGTTTATCAGGGCTTATACGACATTCTGTCAATCAGGTCTACAGTTTGGTTTAGTGAGCTGAGATTTATTTCTAGATCGTCCATATTTGATAGTTTATGAATACTTCGTATATTTTGAGCAACTAATGAAAAGTTTGGTTGACTACGGGGCAAATGTTTATATAAGCTATCTATAGAGCAACTGAGAGTATTAAAATTATTTAATGTGTCTAATTCCTGAAGTATATTGATTTGTTTATCCATTATCTCTATAGAATAAAGTGAGAGTGTTTGTAATATTGTGTGTATATATTAATATGGTGTGAACATGTATTGATTGTGTTAACATCTCAAAGAGACATAGAGTTTTTGAAAGTAACATTTTATATAATAATCTAAAGTTTTCAAAAGGGTAATTTTTATTACAATATGTGTGAGTAACTGTTTTGGTTGAGATACGTTTAAATTCTGATATAACCAACACTATAAAACAAGGATTAACCAACTTATAATACAAAGAATGAATAAAATCTTTTAGCAAACTTATGAGTAGTCACTTATTAGCTAATTGATGAATTTGTGCTTCATTTGTCACCGTGATGATCGGAGTGTTATCGTCCAGACGCAGATAGACTTTTCCATAGCTGGTCCAGCAGTATTTATAGTTTTTTGTTACTTTCAGGTCTCTGGCGAGAAAGTACAGTCTAGAGGCTCTAAGCGTTAAGTTCTCCGAGATGAATATCGGGACATCGTGATTAGTTTTCAATCCCAGGTGTAATGCTCTTAGTTTAGCGTCCTTATTCTTCGTATTGTAACTCTTGGCGACTTTGAGAATATCAGTCTTCATGAAAGTGTTGGTGAACTCAACAACAACAGTGCTTTTTTCATTTTTATTTTTATTTATTTTTATTATATCCTTAACATCATGTTTTGCAATATCTACGTTTATAGCTTTTCACAAGTGATGAATCATTTCAAGCAGATCTTTCTTGGTTTCATTTCCCTTGAGCGGTACATTTCGTATTTCTATGTTTGACTTACGATCTGTTCTTTGGCTATCTTCGAATTTAGATTCCAGCAATGTAATTTGTTCTTTGTCTCTTTTAGCCTCCAATTCTAACTGTGCGATTTTGTTTTTAAGTTCCATGTTTTTTTCAGACAAGTAGGTAATAGAAGTTTGAATCATGCTGTTTGTCTGCTGAATATCTTTCAATGAGGACAAAATCGTGTTAATTTTTTTATCTTGTTCTGCAGCAAATTGATTGAATAAATCATGAAGTTCAGATGTAACTTCTTTTGTTATTTCTTGCAGATGTGGTACTGATGTAGACGGACGCCTTTTTTTGTTTCGAGCCGTAATATTGCTTGGGGCTGACTCATCCTCTAAATTTGACATATCAGGCACAGAAGATGACTTTTCCGAAGTGCGCTGTACCGACATCTCGTATTTGTAGTGTTAGTTTTAATGTTGTTATAATAGCTGAGCGGTTGATGTGACGGGGTTCGGCGTAGCAATATCCGTAACAGCAATCGTAGCAGTAGTAGTTCTTAGCAGTGGCTACGATCAGTGACGTCTACGGCTACGTGCAGTGGTAGAACAGGAAAGCAATTATTGCGACTTCTCTTTCCTTGATAATGTGCAGGCGGGGGGCGCCGTTTTCGTCCAGTTGTTATGCGATTATAGCACTTATGTTTAAAAATTTGAGCACACGTCCACACTCCACGGAGGCACAGAGGCGAGAGGCTTAATTCAAATTCAATTCAAATTCAAATTCAAAAATCATTTATTCAGTTTAGGCTACAAGTAGCTCTTATGAATGTCGCTATGCCATCGGTTCGTAAGTCTACTCTGGGCAGGAGATCTTGCACTGAGAAGAACCGGCAAGAAACTCAGCAAGTGTCCAGCTCTTTTCTCACTTAAAGCGTCAAAAAAAATAAAAATTGGAAAATGCCCTATCATAGCAGGACACTTTCCATTACAAATAAACACAAAAAATATAGAAGACAACCACAACATGTAAAAAAACAAAAAAAAAAAACAAATCTAATATATCAAAATTACATCCGGTATAAGTTTCAATTTCCACAATGTCATACAGTACCACTACAGTACCACTACAGTACTCTAATAAAAGTCAAAAATTGTTTAAGAAAAACAAAGTCAAACTATAGTAATTAATACTAACAATAAGATAAGTATGCAAGAGCAGACCAGCCTCCACAGGCGGCACCCGTTCACGAGTATGACATGAATCAGCCATCGCTTCGCTCAACCATATTTTAGGGAACGTAACGACCCGACGCACACGCCACCACCGCAGAGACAATAAAGAGAGCATGACACACTCAAGATACACTTAATAACAACATCGACATATTTTCCATGAAATTACATAATTAAAAAAAAAATGTCCGGGAAATTCTTGGCTCGGCATCTCCCAATTAATAAAAAAAACTTCATAAAGTTTATTTTCGTAAAATTGTAAAGTCAACATTAACCTAGAATAAGTTTTCAATTTGTTATATTTTTTTTTTTATATTATAAGAAATAGGTGAATCTACAGAAAATAAACCGTAATACACTAACAAATAACTTTATTTCCGATTAACAAATAGTGCTTATCTACATAGACAAATGCTAATCTAAACCTAGGACTAAACACCGAATATCTGACAACCGTTCGCGCCACTTGTCGAGCCAAAAGTGCCGCCGCCGTGCCGCCGCCAGACGGAGGTTGCCGGGCGCCGAGCTGCTTTACCGACCAGAGTGGGGGAAAGTGTCGGTAAAACAGACTGTAGTACATGTGGTGCCATCTCTGATTTTATTGAATATCCAATACGGCCTCTCCTGACAGGAGAAAGTCCTCGTTCTCCGTTATCTTATCTTTGTTTTCTTGGAGGGGGGGATTCCTAGAGTCCAGTTCTAGATCTGGTTCGTCTTCAGCGATGACGACAACTACGACCGTCTCCTCGTCTTCTAGGGCCGTTCCCGATGAAGTGGGGTCTTCAGTAGTGGAACCCGACAAGGACGAGTTGTGGCATGCCGTCCCAGACACTGAAGCTCCCTGGTCACGAACCGTGTCTTCATCCACTGTAGAGGACTCTGACTCGACTGGGTCTGCACCTGTAGAACAAAATGAGGTCTGCTCAAATACAAGTAACTTATTTGTGCGAGGTCTGCTCGCAGAAGATTGTGAGGTCTGCTCACGTGCGAGGTCTGCTCGCGTGCGAGGTCAGCTCGCAAATAATTGTGAGGTCTGCTCACGTGCGAGGTCTGCTCGCGTGCGAGGTCGGCTCGCAAATAATTGTGAGGTCTGCTCACTAAATAAATAACTACAAAAATCTTACTCTCAAAATATGCAGCACAGGCATCTGGAGTCCACTCCCCTTTCCATGGCACCATATACTCGGCCGCGGCTTGGGTTGACTTCCCATAGGAGCCCGCAATCAATTGCAGTTCGTACCGGCCATGTGGCAGTGCTTTGACAACGCGGTAGGGTCCGCGCATGCCAGAATCCAGTTTTCCTGTGGATTGAGCTTTCTTTATTACAAAGACCATGGAGTCAGCCGGGTAAATACAAGGCTCATGTCGACGCTGATTAACTGAGAAATCTTGTTGCTCCTGATTTTTCTTCTAACGTTCAGAAGCTCGTTGTCTTGTCATCGCACGAAGAGCATCTCTATTCGGATGAGTGCCTTCTATTGCGACATCACGCACAAGGTTGCGAATGACAGGCGTCATAGCGTCAACACCGATTAACAGATTAAGCGGAGAAACTTGTGTGGTTTTGTGTTTAGTCATATTTATGGTAAGTTGTAACCTCCACAACACATTAGACCATTCTTCCTGACGATAATTAGTTTGAATCCTGATCATGTTTAACAAGGTACGACAGTACCTCTCAACCTGACCGTTGGACTGATGCATTTCGGGAGTGATTAAGTGAATTTCACTTCCTAATTCAGATACCCAGCTAAGAAACTCGGTGCTTTGAAACATTCTTCCACGGTCAGCAACGATCAGCTTAGGAGTTCCAAAAAGTGAAATAGCGTTCGTAAAATGACGCTTGAGCTCAGTTGCGTCTTGACGTAACATTGGATAAAAAAGACAATACTTGGAAAAAGCATCGACAATAATTAATACATAGCGATGACCGTTAGTTCTGGCAAGGGTCCTAAAGCGTCAGCATGGATAGTATCAAAGGGGAATTCGGGTTTTGTATTCCTATACAGGAGTGAATTGGCTGAAGTGGTGCTCTGGGACACTTCTTGTGAGCTAGGCATACAACACAGTACGATACGTATTTTTGGACAAAAGCACGTAACCCAGGAATCCAAAAATGCCTTAGAATAAGGTCGCAAGTCTTATCTACGCCAACATGGTCATGCTCGTCATGAAATACACGTAGCAGGCTGAGTCTATGACCTTTCGGAATAAAACATAACAGTTTAGCGTCTTCTCCGGTAGCACAATATCGGTAGTACAAGAGATCATTCTTTTTGACGTATTGTTTAGAGTCCAATTGACCCTCGGATAGTTTTTGCATAAGAAGTTGCGTTTCTTCATCTGCAGATTGAGCCACAAGTGCCCAATTGTGCGGCTTTTGGATTCGAACAATATTAACTGCATTACGACTCAGATAATCCGCATGCGACATGGAAGTACCTTTACGGTACTCAAGCGAGAAGTCGAAGTCCTGCAAATAAATCCACCATCTGGCGATACGTGGCATCAAGTCTTTTTTCTTCTGAGTTAGTTTTAAAGCATTACAGTCAGTTACAACGGTAAAATGTACTCCAATCAAATAATGTCTAAAATGCTGCAGGGCTTTGACTACCGCTAAGGTCTCCAGTTCGTATGAATGATAATTTGATTCCGCACCTTGCGTCAATTTAGAAAAATAAGCGACAACACGTTTGTAACCGTTTTCATGCGTTTGAAGCAAAACAGCACCATATCCTAATGAGCTAGCATCGGTATGAAACTCGATAGGTAACGTTGGATCATAAATTGCAAGAACAGGTTCACTGGTTAAATATGAAAGGATTTCATACCGAGCTGCTTCTTGTTCAGGTCCCCACACAAAAGGAACATTCTTTTTTGTTAATTGGCTATGCAAGCGGTTTTGCTAGAAAATCCTGCAATATACTTTCGAAAATAACCAGCCAGGCCCAAGAACTGCCGCACCTGTTTAACATTTTTAGGTACAAGCGATTCAACTAAGGCTTTTACCTTTAACGGGCTCGGCTGCACCTGACCCTGACTGATTGTTCGACCCAAGTACTCTACTTTAGTAGCTAAAAATGAGCATTTCTTTAAATTGATCGAAAATCTTGCATCTGTCAAAGTTGTCAATACTTCTCGAAGGATAGAGAGTCCCTCGTCAATAGTGTGACTCATAATCAAAATGTCATCAATATACAGGTTGTAGATTTGCATTCCCGCCATAGTTTTACAGCTGATCGTAATTGGTACACTTAATGACTAAAAAATACTTTTAACACGGAGAAAGTAATAAGGAACCGATTGATTAATAAAATGATCTCAGTGTAAATTAGAATAGCGACCGTCGACTGACGAGAATAGGGGTGCAGACCGTAGTAGGTACATAAGAGCGCAGCGGGCGGACATTAAGTCGATGAACTTACGTAAACTTGTAGGTACTATTATGTATTCTGTGGTAAAGTGGCTTACTCTTACGCATAAGTATACTTTGTTGCAATAAACTATTATTAGGTACTTACTGATCATGTTTAAGATACTCGCAGGTACTGCTCAAAGTGGCACCTTCACGTTCTATGCACAAATGAGCACGGCGCCTTAAGTTTCTAGGTAACTTTTGCAGCACACTACGATTTGACCTTACACTCTCAAAAGCCATTAAAATATTTTGTTTTAACTGCACAACACTCGTGATTTCGTCTTTATAAACCATTCTTTTTATGTCTCCCCACAAATAAAAGTCACACGGAGTCAAGTCTGGCGACCTCGGAGGCCAGGGCACTGGCCCACCTCGACCAATCCACTGGGTTCCGAACACTTCGTCCAAATAATCGCGCACTTGGCGTCCATAATGCGGAGGCGCCCCGTCCTGGTGGTAAAAGAGATTCCGGTGAAGAGCTAGTGGCACGTCGTCAAGCATTACGTCAACTACGTGCTGCAAAAGTTGCAAATACGAGTTGCTGTTGAGAAGCTCGATGAAATAGGGCCCGAGTAAATGTCCACCAACAATGCCAGCCCACACATTGATGCTAAACCTATGCTGGAACGAATCTTTTTTGGTCTTATGCGGGTTCTGTTCGCGGTGAGCCCACCAATGTTCATTGTGGACGTTGTAAACACCGATGCGCGTAAACATACACTCGTCCGTCCATAGAATGCTGGCTTCTCGGTGTTCTAGTACCCAGTGACAAAAAGTAACGCGGGCGGCATGATCTTGCTCGTTCAATTCTTGAACTCTTCTGAAGTGGAACGGGTGCTGTTGCTCCGACTTAAGAAGCCGCCAGACTGTTGTGTGGTGGACATTGAAGTGGCGGCCAGCATCACGAGTACTGGCACGTGGTTCCCTCTCGAAGTATTCGAGTATTTGCTCTTGCAAATCGACTGAGAGGCCCACACTGCCGCGACCCTGCGCATGTCGAGGAACGTTGAACTGGCCATGATCCCTCAGTCGTTGCGTGGCAGCAAGCTTTACCTCGCGCGATGGAGTTGGTCTGTTTGGAAACATTTCCACAAACATGACCACGGCTCGACGTAGACTGTTCCCACTAATTGCGTATAATCTCACCATCTCCACAAGTTTTACGTTAGAATAATTTTCTGTCATTTTACTTTTTTTACACACACAAACAACATACCTAAGAACACGTTTCGCCCCAAATTCGCTAGGGCTAAGAAATGTGTCACTCGTTCGGGGTTGCGCGGCACACTGGCTTTGATGCGTGCGGCGTGCGCCCGCCGCCCGCCGCCCGCCGGCGCTCGCCGCGCCGACAAAGCTGCGGGCGCGCCGCGAAGCTCGAGCTTGTTGCTACCTACTCGTGGTCGGGTGAGCGGGCTTACGCAAACGAGCGTTTATTTTTTAGTGCTACGCAGACGTGCGATTCGTATTTACAGATTTTGAAAATATGATTATTATTTTTTCATATTTTTTTTATAATTTATTTGTAATAAGTATAAGCATTACGACCGCTGCTATGAATATGGCGTGAATGCAAATCAACAAGTTGTATACAAGGATTTCACCAGATTCAATAAGGTTTCGCAAGGTTTTTGTGATGATACGTTGATAAACAACGGGGGCATTTGCCAAACCATACGACATTTTCAGGTACTCAAAATGGCCTTCTGGCGTTACGAACCCTGTTAGTGGAATAGAGTCTTTATGCATTGGGATCTGGTGAAAACCTGTAGCCATATCAAGGCTGCTAAAATATTTGTGACGTCCTAACTGATCAATATGATCATCGATCAGAGGGAGTGGGAATCTATCCTTCACCGTTATCTCATTAAGTTTTCTATAATCGACGCACATACGATCCGTGCCGTCTTTTTTCTTTACGAGAAGGATGGGGCTCGAAAACTCTGATTCCGACTCCCTTATGATACCCTTTTCAGTCAAATCCTTAACAATTTCTCGAACGCGCAAAGTCTCAGCTCGAGACAATCGGTACGGTCTATAGCTTACTGGTGTGTTGTTGTTGAGTTTGATAGACATACTTCCGGTAGTGACAGTTGAAACAGCTGTACCAGTAATAAAATGTGAAGCAAAGCTTTTGATCAACGAAAGTAATCTATCGAAGTTGACACCAGTCAATTCCGTAGAAATCTCAAGCTGGTCTTCAGACTCAACAACAAAAACGTTATCAAGGTTAGGTAAACTGCGAGTAATACACTGGCTTTCACGGGTACGCAAGTATGTTATCCCATCGCGATTAAGAACGTCTGTCCCTACTATGACTGGCATGTTCATATACGTGGCATCAACTACATACAAGTCGACTTCTAATGTAATGTCATCGAACTCAATCGGCAAAGTAATAAAACAAGTTGATTCTACTTCTTGACTACCAATACCCTTCAAAATACGAAAGGTGGGCTTACGAGGGTAATCAAAGTGTTTCAGAAGGGCTGAGGACATTAACGATATTGTTGATCCGCTATCTATCAATACATCGACAGGGATACCTTGTATAACGGCTACCACCACATCGTTATTGCGACTTCCTTTAATTTCACAGCAGAAATTTACGTTGGCTTGGTTCCGTGACTCTGATTTCATTTTGGCAAAGCAGGTTTCAATTTTATGTCCGGGTTTCTTACAAAAAGAACATATTTCTACATTTGGAAACTTAGGCGCCGAAACAACTGCAGGAACAACTTTATAGTGACTAGTGCTATCAATTCTAGGCTTCTTACTACATGAAGATTGAAGGTGACCACTTAGACCACAATTAAAACACTTGGCACCATCATAGCGTTGTTTCCTTAATGTGTCAGAAGGTCGTTTAAATTTAGAACTGTCACGCTGGTTTCGAAAAGTATTGGAAAATCGAGAGGTATTTCTTTCCGGGTTTGGTTTCACATAAATTGAGAAAAATTCTACTAGCTGGTTGGGCGTAAGCTTTGCGTTCGTAGCAGATGCCCTAATTTGTGGGTCGTTAATACCACGAATGACAATGGCAGAAATTAATTCTTCACTTAGTCCAGACACGACTCGCAGGCGGAGCAACGAACGCCGGGCGTAATCGGCATAAGTGGGATAATTATCAGAGGTAGTCTTCATTACGTCAAATAAAATGTTGGCCACGTTAGGCTTTTTGGGGCATAAAGGCTTAAATTCCCTTTTAAAATTGCTCCAGCAGCGATCGTTTGTCACCCATTCATTTAGCCATAGCCTAGCATCTCCTTTTAAGCAATTACCTATCCTGGACAAACACTCGTTATCACTCCAGTTATTAGCAAATTTAGCTCTACTTCTTGACACCACACATCAATATCATGTAAATTCGGATCAAAATTGGAAATATAGTAAGCTTGGTTTGATCTCACCGCGTTATTGATGGACCGGATCGCATTCACCAGTGCGTCGGTAGCTTGTTCGGATGGGGCACCGCTGCTGGACCGCGGAGCTGTATCTCGCACCACCTCGCCACCAACTGCCACGGTCGACCGGCTGCACCGCGACGAATGTGGCGGCGAACCCGGTGGTGTGCCGACCGTAGACCATCTTCGCAAGCTCCACCTGACCTAGACCAAGGGCTGGCGTCGACACAGACGGCGAATGGAACGGTTGTCTTTCTAATGCCTGGAGCCTAGTTAAAATCGTATCCATTTGATGTCGAAGATCATCCTCAGGAGATGAACTACGGCGACGTTTTCGACTACGCTGTCTATTTTTATCACGAGACCGTTTTTAAGACATATTTATTCACTAACAAAAACAAAAGATTAAAACTTTTCAATGTGCTTACTTCAAATTACCTTCGACCGAAACTATAAAGAAAAAAACAATAATGAAACAGTTAAATCAAAATAAGTAAAATCAACGTTAGTTCAATTTAAATAACTTCATTCTATCCGCCATTTAAAACAACTACTAAAATAAAAAGAAATAGTAAGTATCCGCTATAAGAAACGTTACCAGCAACTAATAAACTATCTAAGTACTATGAACGAGAACTATACGTAACTAGAGCCAAACAAACTAAACAAGAAAACTCAATCAATCAAACCGCAACTATATATGCAGCTACCTACACTACACATACACTGCACTAAACGATAGTAAAAAGGCACTTTTTAAAAGTATGAAACGAAATCAACTAATCGAAACTAAATGAAGGTAATATCGGATAGCAAAACGGGACGGACTACGCCAGTCCAATCCCACTTCTGATATAAGAAATAGGTGAATCTACAGAAAATAAACCGTAATACACTAACAAAAAACTTTATTTCCGATTAACAAATAGTGCTTATCTACATAGACAAATGCTAATCTAAACCTAGGACTAAACACCGAATATCTGACAATCGTTCGCGCCACTTGTCGAGCCAAAAGTGCCGCCGCCGTGCCGCCGCCAGACCGAGGTTGCCGGGCGCCGAGCTGCTTTACCGACCAGAGTGGGGGAAAGTGTCGGTAAAACAGACTGTAGTACATGTGGTGCCATCTCTGATTTTATTGAATATCCAATAATATATTTTTTTCACCATTACTATGTATTGTATTTATTTAGTTTTTAGTTGGATATAGTTGTAGATTAGGTAAACTTTAACATGGACGCTTATTGTTAATCGTGTTGTGTACACATGTTTAACATGGACGCTTATTGTTAATCGTGTTGTGTACACATGTTTAACATGGACGCTTATTGTTAATCGTGTTGTGTACACATGTTTTAGGTAGGAATTTAGGTCTTATACAATTTATCATGCTTTATTGTTATGTTTTAATTTCTATCTGTTTTGTGTACCTAATAAATAAATAAATGAATAAATAAATAAATTAATTAAAAACGAAATGAAACACAATTTTTTGCCACTTTCATGTTCAAAAAGCTTGACCTAACCAACCCTTGTCGATTTTTGCATTCGTTTTCAGTCACCTTCTAGATGTAAACCATACCATATAATTGTTTTGATGTACAACTGTGGGTGATACAAATAAATTTAAAAAATAATAATACTAAGCTTATTATTAGCAAATAGTATCCTTGTAAATCAATGTTCCAAAAAAATCTCCCAATATCTCCCATCAAAGATGAGTTCTGCCTGTCTTCACTTAGGGTATGGATACCACCACCATAACGGAATAGTGTGCCGAGAATCTCCGTGTCGCCCAGAGGGTTACCTATTCTAAAACCGATTTTTTTTAGTACGAATTTCATTATCCCGAAAACATTTGGCCACATTTTTGTTTTCCATAGTTTCATTTTACCGAAAACACGATTGACATATTGCTGATAATCCGAATTTTAAATATTATTTTTTTTAATTCTATACTACACACTACAACCCCTCGTACACCCCGGCTCAGGTGAGTTGGGGACCGCCGGAACGGAGCCAGGTTCTGGCTACAACCCGGCACCCGGCGCGACCAACACCAGGAGTTGGTGCCTCTAAGGGCCACTGGGTACAGGGAGCCCCACCTCCGGACCCAACACCCGGATACTCGTACGCGTATCCTCCGCCGCCGCTGGAACAACAACGACATGAGAACCGTCAACAGTTCTCACCGGTACTGCACTAGTACCCGAGGTTGGAATACCACCCACCCTATCACCGGTATGGTAGGGCAGCTGGATACGCACCACCCCGGATGGTGGCTTGCACGCGTCCGACTTACTGGCCGAGTCATCACGGTTCGACAGGGTCGGCTGCTGGCTCTGACGCGTGACTAGCCTGTGGTCGGGCTACGTCGGAACCGAGGACGGTTCTTATGCCCATCGCGCAGGTACGCGTTTGGGGACCTAGGGGGGACTTCGTCCGGATACGAGCCCTCCTAGACACTGGGGCACAGGGCTGCTTAATTACTACGAGGGTAGCGAGGCGCCTACGTCTGGAGTGCGCGCCTCCTTCAGTTCCGATTCGGGGAGTCGGAGATACAGAAGTGGGGGGTCTGTCCGGTCAGACCCACATTTCCTTCTCTCCTGTGCATTCCGCTTCGATACGGATTGCGGCGGCCGCGATCGTACTCGACAATCTGCTGGGTTGGCATCCACCGTCAGACATTCCGCGGGACGCAATGTCTGACACATCAGGTCTCATGCTGGCAGACCCTCATTTCGAGGAGCCGGCTCCGGTGGACCTCATATTGGGAGCGGATGTACTAGGCTGGATCCTTTTAGGGCCTCAGCGGATTCTGGGCCGCTCTTCGTTGGTTACCTACCATCTTTGGACACGTTTTAATGGGACCGGTTTTCGACCAGGAGACGCGGGATGTCTCACCTGTCGTCGCTACTACCTCCATCGCTAGGACGATGAAAAAATTCTGGGAACTGGAAGAGCCTCCCATGGTCTCCCGTCTGGATCCGGAGCATGTGGAGTGCGAAACCTTTTATAAGGATCACACACGCCGGATGGCGTCGGGTAGGATCGAAACTCGACTGCCCTTTATCGACTGTCCCCCTCTCTTGGGAAAATCGAGGGCGTTGGCAGAGAAACGACTCTTGTCCATGGAGCGTCGTATGTCTCGCGATCCGGTGCTTCGGGAAAAGTATATCGAGTTCATGCGAGAATACGAGGCCTTGGGGCACACACTTGTCGCGGGTGACTGTCGACTGGACAACGACAGATCATTTTTTCTTGCCTCACCACGCGGTGTTGAAGGCCTCATCTGGAAAACTACGGACTGTTTTTGACGGATGGACTGTTACGCGTTGGAGGTCGCCTCAAAAATGCCGACCTGCCCTTCGGTAGCCGTCATCCTCTGCTACTCCCCAAAGGAGGACCTTTGGTAGAACTGGTGGTCTCGGATAGACACCTGAAAAACGCTCACGCGGGGTGTAATGCGTTACTGGCGATATTACAGAGGGAGTTCTGGATTTTGTCCTCTCGGAGAGTGGTTCGCAGCGTGTTATTTAAGTGTGTGGCTTGTTATCGGGTGAAGGCCTCCACTATGCAGCCACAGATGGGGGATCTCCCTTCTGACCGGGTTTGTCAGACTACTAGGCCGTTCGACGGGGTCGGTACGGATTTTGCTGGACCGTTTCTGGTGAAAACCACAGCCTATCGTAACACTAGGGTCACGAAAGCATACCTGTGCGTTTTTGTCTGCCTGGCCACTAAGGCCGTCCACCTGGAAGTGGTTTCGGCTCTGTCTACGGAAGCCTTTGTCGCCACGCTGGATCGTTTTGTTTCGCGACGGGGTTTACCTTCTCTCATTCGGTCCGACAACGGTACCAACTACAGAGGCACTGCCAACTACTTAAAAGATGTGAACGATTTTCTGGATAAAAATTGTAATAGCATAAGTCAAGCTCTCGCACAGCGGGGAATCACATGGCGATTTAGTGTGCCAGCCTGTCCCCACTGGGGCGGGATATTTGAAGCCGCGGTAAAATCGGCAAAAACCCACTTGCGCCGGGTAGTCGGGGAAACTACCCTCACGTATGAGGAACTTACAACTGTGTTTTGTAAGGTTGAGGCGGTTCTCAACTCGCGTCCGCTTTGTCCACTCTCCTCTGACGCAAATGACATGGAAGTCCTGACCCCTGGTCATTTTTTGGTCGGTCAGCCACTCACTGCCCTGCCTGAGTATCCCTGGAAGGATGAACGCAGACACCGGATGTCTCGTTTTCAAATGATACAACAAATGAGTCAGGACTTGTGGCGTCGTTGGTCACTGGAGTATCTGCATTTATTGCAGCAGCGTGTAAAGTGGACAGACCGGACGTCGCCCCCTTCGGAGGGGGATCTGGTTTTATTAAAAGAGGCTAATTTGCCATCGTTATTTTGGAGACGAGGTCGCATTTTAAAGTTAATCTGGGGCGCGGACGGGACTCCGCGTGTGGCGCAAGTGTTGGTTGATGGATCGGTGCTAAATCGCGCAGTCGCGACCTTAGCTCGATTACAGGTTGACTAGTTTAAGATTTCAGGCTAGAAAGCGGTACGTCCGCTTTGGGTGGCGGGATGTTGCAAATAAACAGGCATTTATTTTTGTTGGAAATAAAACTTTGATTTGTATTATGGACGAATCGATTATCGAGATTCAATTTGTTTGGTGGCATAATGGCCCCATCACTAATTGTTCTTTTTTTCTTTGTTGGTACACTTGTCTCGGGAAGGCAACAATGGCTGGTTGATAGGTTATCGTGTGTTGATAATTAAATAGATTTTAAGTAGTAATAAGGGCATTTGGAGCCGTATTACTTTAGTTAAGTGTATTGTGCAACCTGTGTTTTGTGAGAGTGTACGTCGTAAGCGAATCGCATCGGGAGTACAATTCGCCTGGATGTCGGCATCACCGCTGCTGGAGTAAACAGGTATTTCCTCGGGGGAAAAAGTGCACTTGGGGTAGTTTGGGTGTGACTAGGGAACCCTAGAAGACCCGGACACGGATTCGGGCCCCATCGGACCATATGGATCCCGTTCTGGACGGCGGGAGCGGCATGGAACTGTGAGTGGATTGTTGGATTTTAATGTGTAACCTAATTTTAAACAGTAGCATAGTGTGTGTTGTGGGTTTCCGCAACATATACGTTTTGAAATCTTACTCAACCTTTGGATAAATATATTAATTTTAGACGATTTAGTTTCCAGAAAAACGTTTCCTATATTATAGAAAGACAAATATTACAAATAACAAATACTTACAATCCATCAAGTTTCTAAACACGCTAACGCCTAACAGAAAAATAATAGCAATTTCATCTTTTGTCGCATTACTCCAACTATAATTTAACAATTTCAAACGTTAGCTTTTTTAGGTATGTCCAATAAACTCAACATTAGTAGCAATAATTGTTAATAACAAGTATCAGAACGTCTTTGTTTTATTTTGTACTACGTTGCATGCAAGCAGACATGCAGCATGCAAGCACGCATGCAGCATGCAAGCAGGCATGCAGCATGTAAGCAGACATGCAGCATGCATGGTTTCTGTCACGGCACCGGCGTTGCGTGGCTCCAGCGGTCCCACGCGAGCGTATCGTCGCAGATGATTAACGCTCACCGCCGCGGCTGAGGCTGGCCGGCCCAGCCAGCCAGCAAGCCGAAGCTGCGGCGAGCTTTGAAACCACCTGCTCCTCAGCTCGCGGGCCGCCTCGCCTCTCCGCGCCTACGCGGGCTTAAATTACACTCTAGCGTAGGGCAGACAAGACTACGTGGAGTCGGTTTTGCAGCGATTCGCTTCTGTCAATACCTTCTGTAGCACAATATTAAGGGTCTACCCTATATCGCAAAACTTTTTATGTCATAATATTATTGTCACACTAAATAAATAAATGTTTTAAACCTTAATTATTATTTTTATTTTTTCAATAAAAATAAATCAGACGATACATAAATACTTGTTTTTATTTCGATGAATAATGTTGACAAATAAATAAGTGAGTTTGTAAGAATAGGGGAAAGGTTACTTTGATATGTAATACATCTAGAAAAGAAAATTATTGTAAGCAAAAGCACTGTAAAAAGAAAAAAAGTGGTTTTGATAATCGGCCATTAGTTTTTCTGGAAAATGAAA
Organism: Eudonia lacustrata; assembly: GCA_947562085.1. NCBI lineage: Eukaryota > Metazoa > Arthropoda > Insecta > Lepidoptera > Crambidae > Eudonia > Eudonia lacustrata. The sequence continues at coordinate 13,067,485 of OX387336.1, forward strand.
CATAATATGTAAAATAAATTTATTACTTACAATATTATGTAAAAAAAATTATCTGGAATTCAAAACTTCGTTAAACCGTTTTCGAAGTTTTGAAATTCGAACTAAAGAGTTTCGAAAGTAAGATAGGTTACCCGCACAGAGATCTATGGAGAAAACTATGCTCGGTACTACCCTCGTCGACCCTGCTACACACTACTTTAAAGTTTACACTGACACCCCCACCAACCTATTGGTTATAAAGGTAGGTGTTACATCCTTATGCAAGCACAAGGGACCATCTACGTCAGGTCATAACGCCAGATCAGAATACGCTGGTTACGCATCCGGTACTTTTGAGATTAGTGTCTCGAGCTAGTTGCCCCGTGAACACGTATAGTTCACTACCTAATATCCAGATAGGTTACCGGAGCTGTAAGCTCGCTCACTTGCACAAAATGGAAGCCTGGCCGAGAGCCTTGTACAACTTCATTAAGTGTTTTACGTCCAACACGTCTTTCAGGGTTTTAAAAACATAAATGAGCTTTCTACAGCGACTAGCTACTGCTTGAATTTGCAAGTTCCATGAAAGTTTATCATCTATGAGTACCACAAGATATTTGATATTATCAGTGCGTGTCAAAGCAGGACAAACACGGTTATTTGGGATGACGGACATGCGGTTACATGGAAAGGTGTGTACTTTGAGTATTAGGTTACTCAGGGGTTTTGATGCGTTTGTTTTACTAAAACAAAGGTATTTCGTTTTGGCGGTATTGAGAGTAAGCAAATTGTTTTCTAGCCATGCTGTTATGTCCTTCAATCCATTCTCCGCTAATGAATGTACATTCTTCCAAGACTTATCGTGGAACAGCAGTACTGTGTCATCTGCAAACATCAGTACTTCAGCACTCTTTAGGTCAATCTTGCAAAGTTCGTTGATGTACAGTAGGGTAGGACCTAATGTACTCCCTTGAGGCACCCCGTATGTGCAAATGTCACCGTTACTTAGCTCTCCACTAATACAAACACTTTGCTGTCTCTCTGTCAAGTAATCCCGGAACCATTGTAGCGGTATGCCTCTAATTCGTACACCTTCCAGACGCCTGAGTAGGATCGGAATCGAAACCGTGTCGAAGGCTTTTTCAAGGTCCAGGAATACCCCCTAAGCACTTCTCACCACTATCCTCGTATTTGACTATAGGTCAAAAGTATGGTTGCATCTTCTGTGGACTTGGCGCTTCGAAAACCATATTGGATTTTTGATATTATGTTGTTGCTTTCAAGATACGTCATTAACCTTTTGTTGACTTGTCTTTCTATAACTTTGGAAAGTGATGAAAGAAGTGATATATCTATAGTTGGTGGGATTGGTTTTGTCCCCTGAAATGTATACTGGAATTACTATAGCTCGTTTAAATATTTGTGGAAATTTTCCAGAGTCAAAGCTGAGATTGCAAAGATAGGATATAGGCCCAGCCGTGTATGTATACAGTCCTTGAGTACTCTCATTGTAATATCGTCCCATCCTGGTGCACTATGCTGTTTCAAACTCTTAACCATAAGCATCACTTCCATAGGGTCAGTCAAGAACAGCGAGAAAGAACATAAGGGGACACTTAACGATATTGTTTTCTTTGACAACTCTTCCTTAGTGACATTCAACAGTTGGAGATTGTTATTTGCAAGTTGTCTTCCAAGGTGTATGAAGAAATTATTTATTGCATTAAGGGACGTCGACTGGCAGCTTTTATTTTTCAGTAAACTAACCGCAGATTCATTAATCACATTACGATTACCAATATCTTTTATTAACTGCCAAGTCTTTTGATTATTTCCTGAGTACTTTGCTAATTCGTTTGCGTAATATTGTTTTTTTAAATCTGTTATAATTTTTATATTTGTTTATCATAACCGTATCATCATTATTTCCTTTCAACTGTCTATACATTTTATTTCTACGTTTTATTCATTTGATGATTCCTGGCATAATCCAGGGTTTTAGTGTTTTTTGCCTAAACGGGATCTTTTCTTTTTTAGAGTTGTTTTTAATAGAATTCTGAATTGTATTCACGAAATACTCAGCAGCTTCATTAACATCGGTAATACCCAGATATTCGTTCCAGTTTTGGGAAGCTAACGTATTCCGTATACCATTGTAGTTAATTTTTACTTTTAGAGTATGGATTGCATCTGGCGGTCTTGAGATGGCAACATCTAAGTAAAGTAAGATTGGGCTGTGGTCCGTGAACTTATTAAAAAGGAAGGTTTGCCAGCGTTTAGACGATTTAATCATAAAATGATCTATACACGTCCTTTCTCTAGTGGGTTCTGTTATGCCTGTTAACAATCCATAGTAAGCTACAAGAGTAAGGTATCTAGCCGATAGATTTGCAATTTGTCTATGAAGTATGTCAAGATTTACATCTCCTGTAAGAATTATATTGGGAAATTTAATATTCTTTAGAAGATTGTCTAGCGAATCGAGGTAATTTGTTGGATTCGCGAAGCTTGGTGGTCTATAAGTACATATGACTGTAGTTTTATTTTCTATGCATATTACTAGACAGTTGCCGTCATGAAACGTTGGTTCCGAGACCGCCGTTTTGATCCCATTGCGAACATAGATAACTACCCCATCATTTTGGTTAAGGTACGTTGTCGTATAGAAAAGCTTGTAGTTAGTAATATTTGCAGGTGGATTGTTTTTGCTGGTCCAGCATTCAGTCAACACCAAAACATCAATAGGTTTCGTAAAACCAGAAACAAAAATCAAGAACCTATCAAGATTACAATTAGTGCTTCGAATATTAACAGTTAAAATAGAAAGGTTGTCTGTGAATTTTGTATTATTTAAAATTTCCGCACTTGAAAGAGGATCGTTAAGTTTGATACTTCGTTGGTTTAAATGGTAGTCAATATCAGATAAGTTATCAGGCGTAAATTTTAAAACGAATAATTACTGTAGAGTAAATCAATGTGAAAGAAAGCCCCGCTTTGAGTATTTCAGTAATTGAAAAGTATAAGGTGTGTGAATTGTAGTAAGTAATTGTAGTAAGTAAGTGTTCTGCGTTGTATGGCAAGATGTTAGGTAAGTTACAAGCATTACAAGTAGTATTAGATATAAGTTGTTTATAAACATGCTAAAGTATAACCCATTTTTAGGTATAAAATGTGTAGAAAATTGTTTAACAGTTAACAAAAAGTAAATAAATAATAATAAAAATGAAAATTAACCTTTTTTACAGGCGTCACTAGGCATTTCTTTTCACCAATACAATAAAAGTCGCTTTCCGAATTGATGCGAATGATTGCAGCGCCATCTTCTTTACGTAGAAGTATTTTGCCAAACAATGTCCAGCAATACTTAAATTTGTTCAAGGCCGCAAAGTCTCGAGCCAAATGAAACAGGTGTTTACCTTTTGGTGTTAAATTTTCGGAGACAAAGATTGGCTGCTTTGGCCCTTCAATTTGCAGTTGTGAACTGTTCAGTTTGTCGCTCTTATTTTCCTTGTTAAATATCTTGACAGCCCTAATCATTCGATCTCTTGTAATTACAGATGTAAATTCGGCGATTATATTACGTTTCTAATTCTTAGACTGGGCGCGGAATACTTCTTTGATATCTGACAGTTGAATCGGGCACTTAACGACGTTGCCCAGCTTTACAATAGTGTTAACGAGATCGTCTTTGGTTTCGTGAGTTTTCGAAGGAACATTACGTATTTCCAGACTCGTTGACCAAATTTGTCTTTCCAGCTGTTCAACTCTCTCTTCCAGCATATGAATTTGCTTACGATCAGCTTTTTTCCCTTCTTCAAATTGTTGTAACTTCAAAGAATTTTTTTCGTATTTTGCTGCACTAAAGTCGACCGATTCCTGAAGCTTGATATTTTGTTCTTTAATTTCCTCCATTTTAGATTGCAATGCAGAGAATTGGCGGCTCTGTTCTACTGTAAAACCCTTAATAAGATCTAAAATCTCCGAACTTATTGAATCAATGCTTCCATCTTCTCTCTTCCTTTTCTGACGACTTGTAATATTAGACAGTTCCAAGTCTGCGTGCGATAACAAATTAGGGTCCGACAGGCAGTGAGTTAAAGTTGCAGGTATTAGTTGGAAGATCAGTCGACACATTTGTTTGCGGTGGTGAACGCTGCATGATCGCAAAAGTACCAGGAGAACAAATCCTGCAATAAGTAGTGTGCGCAGGCGCCGATAGTTTGAATAATGGGTCTCGTAAACTGGTCGGTGATCTATGAGTCTCGTATGCTTACGTTTTCCGTCAATTATAACATGACTCTGCAGCGTTGGGCGGTCGGAACTGTAGGTATCTATCCTTGTTTACTTTGCGCGGATGTAGATGTGTTCTATCTTTGTAGTTCTAATTAGCGGGCGGAGTATAATTGTGCGCGAGTTATAACTTATGAATGGAACTTACTCATAAGCGTACGACTCGCAAACTTCTTTTTGTCTCTTCCCGCTTGCTGCGCTCCTATTATTGTTTGTGTTTAATTTAACTTTGCATTTAATTAGTTATTTTTTAAACGCGCATAACTAAAAATTACTTCACTTAGCACGTCTGATTACTTCAGAGATCCGGGGGGAACCTGTGTGCACTTTTCGCAAATAGTTCTAGGTACAACGTAACACAATTTGTTCACTAAACCAATGCAGTCAAAACCATTATTTACTATTTTAAACAGAGTCATATCCTCTAAGTATTGGCGCCTGGATTGAAGACTTAGCATTTCGTATTTATCGAGCAACTGAGCGTAACTAAGGTATTGTTTATGACATCTGTAGTGCATAGCACGTAAAAATTTGTATTGGACTCTTTCAAGTGCATCTATATACTTCTTATAGTAGGTATTCCAAACAGGTACTACGTATTCAAGCTGAGAGCGGACTAAGGATCTATATAGATAAATATATGTCGAGGTATGTCTGAAGTCGGCAGAAGATCGCATTACGAAACCGTACATTTTGTAGGCTTTGTTAAGAATATTCTCTATGTGCATGCTTAGACTTAATTTAGAATCAAGTTGTATTCCCAAATCTCTTATAGAAGTTACTTTGCACAAGGGAGTGTTACACAGATTGTATTGGAATTCGACAATTAAGCTAACAAAATTACATTTAGAAATACTAAGAAAGAGTTTGTTATTGTCACAATAAGTAGTTAATCTTTCTAAGTCATGCCGAAATGTAATACAGTCGTGAAGTGTTCTAATAGTTTTATAAGCTTTTAAGTCGTCAGCGTACATTAAGAAATTTGAGTTTTGGAAACAGTTTGATGACATTGACAAATATAATAAATAATAAAGGTCCCAGAATCGAATCTTGAGGAACCCCTGAAGTCACCAGTATTGATTTTGAATGGTAACCATTGACAACAACCTTCTGGGTTTTGTTCTAGATGTATGACGCTAACCAACGCAACAAGTTTCCACGTACGTCATTAAATGCTATTTTATTAAGGAGCAGCTCGTGGTCCACCTTGTCAAATGCTTTTTTGAAATCTGTATATACCGTATCTACTTGAACACGGTTATCAATGTTTTCAAACACAAAGTTAGCGACGCTTAATAGGTTTGACGTCGTAGATCGACGTTTGACAAATCCGTGCTGCTCCTCTATAATAGAATTATGTATGATGGGATAAACCTTGTGAACAAGTTTCTCAAGTAGCTTTGACATAGTTGACAAAATAGAAATAGTTCGGTATTGTTCTACATCATGTTTAGAACCATTCTTATGCACTAGTGTTATGTGGGCGCGTTTCCATATGTTTGGAAAAGTTCCCTCGGCTAGGCATTAATTAAAAATTATATGAAGTGGCTTACAGATGGTAGTTGCTGTATGTTTAATAAAAATTGGTGGTAGACCATCAGGTCCCACACCTTTTGCGGCATCTAGTTGTTTTAAATCCAACATTATGTTGGTTTCACTATATAATTAGCGTTTTACATTCAGCTATTTGTCTTTTTTAATCATTACAAGAGTATTCCAGAAATTAAAACAAAGTCACTCGCCCTCATTTTGACTTTTTTATAAGCGCCACCTTGCGGGGAGTAGTGTCACCACATATCAACTTCATGACTGGTGCCACCTAGCACCTACGAACGTGCTTCAGTAGGGTTAGAGCGCCGCAGTGCCATCTCTTGTCGTGTTGTCGAACTACTTGCTACAGCTAAATAATGCTCAATTGTGGTGCTTGTGGCAAACCTCTATCGCCGGCGCCGCCTCTTGTAGCGAGGCCGCTTTTTTGCTCGTCTCGCGGACGGGAAGGCTGTTTGTTCAGTTCCGCTCAGAGAGGGACCTCGTCAAGGCGTTCGGGCCTCAAGCAGTGGACTTGAAGTGATCTGCGAATTGCAATCTCTTTTTAGTATTTCTATTAGTTGCTATGTTCAGCAAGAGTTCTTTTGTTTGTCAGGGTCTATGTGTATATTTTTATTTTGTTTGTTTGTTGCGTTCTTCGCCTATCTGTTTATCAATTTATTTTCTCTTGTCATATTTATTTATTTATTTTATTTATTTATTCAACAATGTTTCAACAGCATTTAACTAAACACAAGGTAAAGAAGATGTTACTTAAACATAAGCCAATTATAGAAACATATTATGCTACTAAAAAATGTTGACATAATTAATTAACGCAGGTAGGTAGTCTAAAAAGAAAAATAAAATAGATAAGTAGATGAAATTTTGTCGAATGATAACTTACAGAATAGGTGTGTGTGAATCTGATTGTGTTGTGTCGATGTGTAAAAATGCGTGTGAGTGTAATATTGTGGTTGGTTTACATGGACGCTCGAATTGATTATGACCGTTGGTTATTAATTGTAGTATACATTAAAATATTTTAAAGATTCAATCCCAAACACTCTTTTAACTTAATTTAAGCTTATGAACTAGTTTTGAACAAAGTTTTGGATGTTGTAAATATATCAATATCAGAATAAAACTTATTGTACGTTTTTGGTAATCTAATAGACATATCATTAGCCCCGTAGTTTGTGCGAGCTAACGGTATATGAAAAAGATGGCCCATATTATTCTGCTCTGTGTGTATTTTGTGTTCTATGAAGTTATCTGTGTGGGGCTACCAAATGAAAAACTTAGTTACTAATTCCAGTTTTATAATGTCTAAAATAAATTATTACAGCCCTTTATACAATTGTTATAATCTTTTTAAAAATCTATTTTACATATTTTTCCGCATACACTATACACACTATATTCCTATTATTTTACTTATTATTGTTACAACTTTTTTATTATTGTCACACTTCAATCTCAGTCAATAATTTAATATCGTATAGGTACATTGTTAAATAACATTTATATTCATAAAATGTCTCAGCCACCTAACATCAAGCGTCTTATTGACTTTGCACTCTTGTCTAAAGAAGTACTTAAGGGTGGGCCGACCAAAAAATGCCAAAAATGCAGTTACGGTTAAGTAAATATAATTGAAAATACTATCGTATTAAATGAACAAAATATATATTTAGTATCATAGGGAACGTGTTTACAATTTGTCAGAACCATAAATTCGTAACACGCTATAGTTTTTTCTACAATATCATTTAAAGTTGGGCAAAGATCATGAAAACGAGTGGCGGCGTTTAGTAGATTTCTTATAGTTTATCTAAATTATTGTACCTCTGATTTTGTCTAAACAATCATCAATGGATAAACTACAAATTGCTAGACTACATTTTTGATTCATCAAGTGGTTATTTAAATAATATTTTTATATTAAGCACCTTAAATTCCCCATACAAAATTAGTATGGCCGCGCGGCATCAAATAAATATGGACGACGACATTTCAAATAAAACATATGACACTTGTCACTTACGGACGGCGCACCCTTAACTATTATTTTTTTAATTTTCACATTGACAAGTTTTTATACTTATACCTACGCAGGGTCACTATGCACAAGACACGGCCTCCACGGCCACAATGAACTCTTCAGAGTTCATTGTGGCCGTGGAGGCGTTGGCCCCAGATATCATGGCCATAAACGAGACGTGGTTAGGGACAGGACAGGACGAAAAAGCAACTAAACTACCAGGCTACCGTTTGCGACATAGCCCTAGGCCTGATCACATCCGCGAGGGCCGTGGCTGTGAGGTGGGGTTTTACATTCGTAGGGGTATAAACGCGCGCTCTCTTGATCATCCTTCGTCAGCATCAGTAGAGCAGATGTGGTTGAGTGTACGTTTGGGCGGGTTAGAGTTCGTGGTTGGTACCGCCTATAGACCGCCGCGCCGCGCCCGGTGTGGCGTGCGGCTAGTGGCCAGCGGTGTGAAGACATTCCTCCGTCGAGAGCGCTCAGGGCGGTCGCGCGCATTTCTATTTAAAATTTTAGTATAGCGATAATATATTTTTGTTTCTCTTTCTAACAAACTGACCTTGGTATTTCTATCTCTTTCCGTTGACGAGATACACGTGTGCATAATGTCGTATTTACGAACTTTTTGAAATGCCTGGGAGGCATACATTTTTATGTTTACTTACACCTCTATGCATCAGATTATTTTTTTTTTTTAATTTATTTTGGACCACAAACAGGTTTACAATGCTTGATTTATAACATGAATTTACTTATAATATATTATTTATTGTAAGCCCAACATCGCTGGTCACAATTAATAATTGAGGAGCTTATTATATGTGGAGCTATAAATGTACTTTTTTATACCAATTAAAAAATATATATATATAAAAATAATGCATCCATAATGCTATGAGAAACAGTGGACATCTGTGTGCGTACAGCCAAGTGCATAAAACGCTACCACAGACCATCTCAACATCAGGTACAGTCAACCACATCAATATGCTTGCACATTGTAGGGTCAGATGGATTCCAATCCATAGCGACATCTTAATAATGGTATGAGTAAAATAATAATGAAACATAATTAATGCCGTTGACTGCACCTGGGAATATATAGGATTATTTATAAAAGTATGATTTACAAAAATATTTAAAAATATAAGTTAATTACCACAATTAGGCTAAACAACATTGAGAATTTCGGTTACCAACTTCCTATAAGTACAAGTGTTTACAGCAAATATATCTAAATCGTTGAATAATTTATTATGTGACTTTAACATTCTGTTGATAGGGCATCTAAGCCCAGCATTAGTTCTACATGTTGTAGTGGAAAAAAATTCATGAGGATGTTTAGATCGCATATGAGTTCTTATCGGTATTCTATAATATAGTTCGTTAGTCAATTCAATACAATTATATTTGTTATGGCACATATCATATAACAGCATTTCTTCTAATTGAGTGCGTCTTGATTTCAAATTTGGTATTTTGTAACGACTTAGTAGTTCTACATAGGGCAGTTTTTTCTTGACACACTTATAATGCATACATCGCAAATATTTCCTCTGCACTGATTCGAGCCTACCAATGTATTTCTCGTATAGCGGGTTCCAGATACTAACTGCATACTCCATCTGCGACCTAACAAGTGATTTAAAGAGATAAAGGTAAGTTGACGGTTGCTTAAACATGACACCTGAACGCATGACGAGACCGTACATCTTATAGGCTTTATTTATGACATTTTCTATGTGTACATCAAAATGTAGTTTAGAGTCAAGAGTGATTCCAAGATCCTTAACACTGCTATCTTGATTCAAGATAGTACCGCAGAGCGAGTAGGGGAACTTACTTAATTTACTTTTCTTAGTAAAAGTTATAAATTTGCATTTTTCTAGACTAAGATCAAGTTTATTTTCAGAGCAGTATACAGAGAAACGATCCAAATCTTCCTGAAATCTAACATGGTCGTTATAGTTGTCTATAAGAGAGTAAATTTTTAAATCATCTGCATATAACAAGAAATTACAATTATGGAAGCATTTATTTATATCATTAATGAACAAACAATTATTGTTATTTCTAAGGAGCTATATTTCAACTAAAACTATTATGCATCTAAAGTTTTTGACACCTCGCACTGGACGCTACAGCAAATACGCCTATATGCATCTAAAAATTTTAATAAAATAATTTTAAAAATACGTAACGTCACATACATACAACTTGCCATGGTGGCCGCGTTGCTCCACAGGTCGGCCACAGCGATACTTACTAGTGTCTCGGTGAAGCCGGATGGTAGAGGACAGATCGCCATCTACTGACCATGATAGGTATGGTATGGCAGCCGGAACTACGGGTCCGGCTGTCTTTTCAAGGGTACCACGGGAGTTCCGGATCCTAGGCCCCCTGTCGGTTATGCCTTCGCGGGCGTTTCCGGCAGGTCCCGGACATGGGTTGGACTCGTGGTGGCATGTGGTTAGCTATAGAAGTAGGAATGTTCGTCTGCCTGGTTGAGATCTGGCCAGGCTTCCATTTCGTGCACAGCGAGCGAGTCTGAGTAGCGGTCTGGAGGGGACCTGAAGCGAAAGGATCTGCGGGGCACGTGATGTCCATAGTTGGTTGTTCTGCTCGGTGGTTTTCATTGAGTAGGCTACTAACATCTCCGGCACTAGTCTAGAGAACTAGTAGAGGTGCCCGCTAGATGGAAAAGTCTCCGGTTGAATCAGCCGCGTAGGATTTTGGAATTGATCAGGTGCCTGGATGGGTACCGAGAAGTGATTGGGCTTAGGTACACCGCCACACTCCACCAAAGAGGACATTTGGTAGTCGACTTTAGAGTTGACGACCAGAGCAGTGGTATCTGCGAGTTGTACTCTTAGTGCAACGAGAAGTGAGCGAGCTTACAGCTCCGGTAACCTATCTGGATATCAGGTAGTGGACTATACGTTTCCACGGGGCAACTACTCGAGATACTAGTCTTAAAAGTACCGGATGAAGGATGCGTACCGGCGTGTTCTAATCTGGTGTTATGACTTGACGTAGATGGTCCCTTGTGCTTGCGTAAGGATGTCTGACACCTAACGTTATAACCGTAAGGTTGGTGGGGGGTGTAAAATTAAAGGCAGTATAACCTTTAAGGTAGGGTGTAGCAGGGTGTGTGTGGCCTCGCTACAATAACGCCAGATTGGCCACCAAACTTTTAAATATTTTTTTTCGGTAAAAAGTTGCGTACAGCAGTGTACAGAGGCCACGTTTTTACCATGTGGTTTAAAGTTGACAACGTATTCGTAAAGGTTTTATTGCGTTTTCTTGAAAGACCTTTTGCTTGAATGAAACGAATAATAAGTATTTTAGAATTACAAAGTAATATCCACAGATCAGACTTCGGTTAATTGTTATAAATGTAAGACCATAATACTATATGACAAAATAAACCTCAAAGTTGAAACCTGAAATTGCAAGCATAAATTCGGGTGTAGACATACGAGTATGCTTGCAGTTTCAATTAGAAATCTATAATATTACAGGCATAAGGTCGGATGTAACTGATTAAATAAAAAATGTAATATATTAATTTGTTTTAACAGGTTAGAGTCATACTTGTTATTAGAAATGAAACTTGCAATTGTTTGCCATATAAAACAAAAGAAAACTGATTCAAATACTTACAGTTTATTAAAATATGAAGAAAAAAGTTCGTCAATTTTGTTCTCCTAAAAAGTTAGAATTTTGTACATCCGACAATATGCATCTGATGTCGAGATTAACAGTTACAAACTGCCAGATCTGTTACGGCTTTAGGTACCCCTATAATACACTTTTAAACTTTCGCGTTCCATAGTTAACAAAGAATTTTAAATGGGGATTAACGCAAACTAATTAGTATAAGGTTTCATACCTTCTTTATACCCGACGCAGCCCGTGACCACGGCCGTTGTAACTTGTTGTAACTTGTTGTTTAGGTGCCCCTTACAAAAATCTACAAACCTTGTGAAACAATAATAAATATAAAAGCAAGATTCTGGTAATCTTAAACGTCCCCAATCAGGGTGTTAATGTCAAATTTAAAACAGCAAAAGGCCGAATTAACATAAATCGGGTTGTCTAGGAACCTGGGCCGTTACTTTAGTAGCATACAGGGTAGTATGGCGGGCGTTGCCTGTGCCTAAGTCGCCGAGGTTGCGTCTGCGATGGCGGAGACTGCGATGGCGGAGACTGCGATGGCGGAGTCTGTGATGGCGGAGTCTGCGATGGCAGAGTCTGCGATGGCGGAGTTTGCGATGGCAGAGTCTGAGTAGGAGGTGTCTGAGTAGGTGGCGTCTGCGTAGGTGGCGTCTGCGTCGGTGGCGTCGGTATTGGTGAAGATGGTGGTGTCTGCGAAGGAGGTATTTGTGGAGATGATGTCGGTGATACCCCGGCGGAGGCGAATGCGCCCGGTCCAGCGGCGGCGGCGGCAGCGCCGTTGCTCTGCACGTACGCGGTCGCTGACTGCGCCTGCGCGGAGGCCAAGCTCAGCAGGGCGAGGCAGCTAACCTGACCGGAGAAATTTAATCCGTCAACAAAAACAGTTTACGTATCCAGTACAACAACGTCTTTAGAATGATGTTGAGTCATTTAATTTAACTTAAGGTTTTAGTTGTATCCTCCATTCGCAAAAAAGTCGACACCACTCCCACTAATCATACACCAATTCCATTTCTGTCTTTCATTACCATAATTAACTGAAAAGTTAGTTTTGTTTCAAGTTAAAACAGCAATTTACATGGAATCTAAAAAAACTACTTACCATTACCTACCTAGTCTACCTACTTATATTCGAAATGGATTCACATTAAAAAAACTCTACAGGACACAGTAACTACGAGTAAGTTTCAACATCCTCAATTCCAATTGATTAGAAAAAAAAATTGAAAATCTAGGTGTAAAGAAAGCCGAACTTGGAATACGTAGTTGTAAAATAATTTTGCAATAGAAATCATACAGCGGGTGTCGATGGACACATTACATTACACTTTTGTGCATATTTTTAAGATTATTTAAAGGAAGATTTTTGACAATGTTCAGAAAAACTTTATTCAGTTTTATCTATATTGTGACTAAAATTACTCTACATTTCCTTCATCATTCCAAACTTTAGAACATTCACCTCAGTACCGCCAGTCACTCACAGCAGCCCAATGATCATCAGTCAGTGCCATTTCCATACTGAAATCTAGAGATAAATATAGTTAAATTCCAATTATCCTTACCAGTATCAGTTGCATTGTGTTGTGGCGTTCGCTCTCTCTAACAGAATATCTAAAATATAGCAACTGTTGTCTTGAGTTTTATAGATCTGAAAGTCGTTCTGGATAACATCTGTGCACACATATTATGCTGATTCAAAGTTAATTATGTTTTTACGAATTGCAACGCATCATAATAAGTCAATATTCGATGAATCAAGTTCTGCTATTTAAAAAGCAAATGAAACTAATAATGTGTCCCAATGTGACACTTAATCGAGCGTTACATTAAATTAAATATACGGCAACATTGACGTAGTTTGTTCGTAATAGATGGACGTAGTTAGTCTGTGTAATGTTAATGAACCACCTATGCAAATAAAAAGAAATACCTCTTACGTAGGTACTGCATCACTGACTAATAATTGTGAAATTTCACAAACTGTAGGTACCTGTACAGTACTTTCAAAACAATAGAATATACCGCATCTATATGCGAAAGTCGGACACATCGAAGTATGTATTGGTGCGAAACGTGTCAGCATTGGATCAATTAAAATAGTTTTTTAGTGTTTTTGGGCATAGTGTGCAGAATTTAATACTTAATTGAGTTAAGGTAATCTCTAATATGCTAAGCTAATTTAATACTTAATTGAGTTAAGGTAATCTCTAATATGCTAAGCTAATTTAATACTTAATTGAGTTAAGGTAATCTCTAATATGCTAAGCTAATTTAATACTTAATTGAGTTAAGGTAATCTCTAATATGCTAAGCTAATTTAATACTTAATTGACTTAAGGTAATCTCTAATATGCTAAGCTAATTTCTTTATATGTGAATCTAGGGCTGCCATCAACTAAATTACGCAGCCAGGACAAACACTTCAACAACCCAGGACATTTGGGTGAAATGAAGATGTTACCCCGGACTCCATCGAGAAAAAAATTACAATGAAATAAAAACATAGTTATCATATTTTTATTTATCAACTTAATCGACTAGGGAGGTTACGTCACATCACGAGACTCACGAGTGCGCGGATATATTTGCCGCACCGAATAAGTAACTATTAAATGCTGTAATTTATTGCTAATCATTCCATTCTATCAAGTTAATCGGATTTCCCCTGACATAAAAACCCCGCCCGGACGCTCCCCGGATGCCCTCCAAACTAGGACAGATCCGGGGAAACCCGGACGGATGACAGCCCTATGGGAATCTCATGTTTATAGCGTCAAGCCAAAGCACAGTCATTTGAGTTACAGAATTGTTGATATATCGAAGGTGGCACCGAATAAACGTGCAAGAGCTCTTACACATATATATTGTTTTTGCTTTAAAACATTAAGAACGTCTTTCTGTGCCATTGTAATTTATTTTTAATTTTTTTTCCGTCCATAGAGAAGGCTCTAGCCCCAGCAGTGGGAAGTAGTGGGGACGTACAATAAGCTGGTGAAAAACAGTATTTTCATCTTCTCGTAATAGGATGGATCATGTTTGTCTGGAAATAATAAAAATAAAACTACAAACAATAATTGAATACGGCCTGCAAATATGTATTTTGCAAAATTGATAATGAAATGCAATTTACGTCTTCAATTTAATAACTAGTTCTGCGTCACAGTACGAACATTTGTACAAACATTCATTCTCTTTAAAAAATAATGTTATTCACATTACTTTTTAATTATAATACGACTTATTATTACGTTCGATTATCGTTCAACTGGGACCCGATAGAAGTCAAAACGGAGTTTGGTTAGTTTGTAGTTTATTTGGAGTTCAATTTGAGTTCCATTGTAGTTCCATGTTAGTTGGATTATCATTAGTTCAATAGGAGATCAATATTATGGTTTGATAAGAGTGCAATTGGAGTTCAATTTAAAAAAGATTATTGTTCAAATGGAGTTTAGTTTAATTCGATTGTTGTTCAATGGGAGTTCGCTAAAAGTTCAATTGGAATTAAAATGATAATAGTTATCATAGTTTTGCGGCGTGACTGGCGCATGGTGTGATCCTGCGTTCACTTTTATCATTCATTATAACTTTTCATAACAACTTTTGGTTGTTGTTAACGATTTCTAATGCAGCCGGGACCAACGGCTTTACGTGCACGACGAAGCACGGAGGAGCGAGAGATGATACGTTTGTGGTCACCCATGACCCATCCGATGACCGGCCTTTGCGAAAGTTGCTTAACCTCAGCACTTGCAGACCGGGCGCATTAACCACTGCGCCATCGAGCTCCTCCGAGAAAATAATAAATAAATAATTTTAAATATACTAATTTAACTTTTAATTTTACTAATATCTGTCTGTGAGTGTGAACTCTTGTAATAGTGGTCTCACACCAATTACCCTTTGTATACGTCAAGGTCGTCCCTCCGACATTTCTCAGCCAACTACCACACCCACACAAAATAAGCGTTCCTTCCTCGTATATAGTCTTGTACTTTATGTTGGAAATATTAAATCTAGTGCAACATTATCATCATCATCATCATCATCTCAGCCAAAAGACGTCCACTGCTGGACAAAGGCCTCCCCCAAGGATGGAGATCCGACCGATTTTGTGCTGCTCGCATCCAGCGGCTTCCCACGACTTTCACCAGATCGTCGGTCCACCCTGTTGGAGGCCTGCCCACACTGCGCTTTCCAGTACGCGGTCGCCACTCCAGGACTATCCCGCCCCAGCGGCCATCAGTCCTGCGAGCAATGTGACCTGCCCACTGCCACTTGAGCTTAGCAACTCTTTGGGCGATGTCGGTTACCTTTGTTCTTCGGCGGATCTCTTCATTTCTGATTCGATCACGCAGAGAAACCCCGAGCATAGCCCTCTCCATTGCTTTTTGATCAAGGTCACCTTGAGCCTTTTTATGAGGCCCATAGTGAGCGACCACGTCTCAGTCTCGCATGTCATCACTAGCAACACACACTGGTCAAAGACTTTCGTCTTGAGACACTGCGGTATATCGGACGAGAAGATATTTCGTAGCTTACCGAACGCTGCCCAGCCTAATTGGATTCGACGATTGACCTCTTTGCTGAAGTTGGACCTACCTAGCTGGACCGTTTGTCCCAGGTAAACATAATTGTCCACAACTTCAAGGGCAGAGTCCCCAACCTTCAGAGGAGTGGGTACGACACGTGAGTTCGACATAACTTTTGTCTTCTCCATGTTCATTTTAAGGCCCACTTGTTGAGAGACTCTGTTGAGGTCACCGAGCATTGCGCCGAGGTCTTCCAGGGTCTCAGCCATGACCACTATATCGTCAGCAAACCGAAGGTGAGTGATGTATACGCCGTTGACGTTGATGCCGAGTCCTTTCCAGTCCAGAAGCTTGAAAACATCTTCCAGTGCAGCAGTGAACAGTTTCGGAGAAATCACATCTCCCTGTCTCACTCCTCGCTGCAACTGGGTAGGTTTCGAGCTCTGGTCCTGAAGACGGACTGATATAGTGGCGCTTTCAGACAAACACCTCAACACTTCGATGTACCGATAGTCAATTTGACACCGCTGGAGAGACTGTAGCACGGCCCATGTCTCAATCGAATCGAAGGCTTTTTCATAGTCCACAAACGCTAAGCAAAGAGGCTGGTTATACTCTTCGGTCTTCTGTATAACCTGACGCAGCGTATGTATGTGGTCTATGGTGCTGAAGCCTTTTCGGAAACCGGCTTGTTCGATAGGCTGGAAGTCATCAAACCTGCGTGCGAGACGATTCGTTAGGACTCTCGAAAACAGCTTGTAGACGTGGCTTAGAAGTGAGATGGGCCTGTAGTACTTCAGCAGGGTTTTGTCGCCCTTTTTGAAGAACAGTACCACCATACCTTCGTGCCACGTCTCTGGCGTTCTGCCTCCTAGTACGACGGAATTAAATAGCTTCTGAAGAGCTACGAGTACCGGTCTTCCGCCAGCTTCCAGAAGCTCGGCCGTAATTCCGTCAGCACCTGGTGCCCTGCCGTTTTTGAGCTGTTTGAGAGCCATACTAATCTCGTATAGGCTGATGTCCGGGATGTCTTCGGTATAGTGCCAGGTTAACTTAGCTCTAGGGTCTTTAGCTAAGCTTTGTACAGGTGACCGTGTGGATGTGTAAAGCTGTCCATAAAACTTTTCGACCTCTCCCATAACATCGGACCTGGTCGTGACCAGTTGGCATTGCCCAATTCCCAGATCTCTTGCGAACACTTTTGAGCCTTTGTTCCGCTCAATGACCTCTTTAATACGGTTAGTATTAAATTGGCGCGTGTCGCGAGTCATAGACTTCGAGATCTGCCTATTTAGCCGCCGAAACTGAGACGCATCACCTGAGGAAAGCAGAACCATTGCGCGCCGCTCTTCCATTAGTTTTAGGGTATGGTCTGAGAACTTTTTGGTTCCTTTTGCACGGTGGGTTTTAAAGAACTTGGACCCAACCGTTTGGACAGTTTCCACAAACCTGTTGCTGTATTCGTCCACATTTTCGCAATCATTTAGGCGCTCGAAGCGATTCTGCAATTCGAGCTGAAAGCTTTCGGGGTTTTGGATTTGGATGGGTGCAGGACGGAGCGTAGACCTTACCAAGCGACGTCTTTTCAGCTTAACGTTGATATTCAATGTGCCTCTTACCAACCGGTGATCGCTGCCAGTTTTAAACGCATTGATCACAGTGACATCATTGAATATTTGCTTCCTCGTCGACATGATAAAGTCAATCTCGTTTTTTGTTGCACCATCGGGACTCATCCAGGTCCACTTGCGGTGTTCAGCTTTCCTGAAAAAGGAGTTCATCATAAAGAGGCCCTCTCTCTCAAGAAAGTCCGCCAGCAGTTGGCCCCGGGAGTTCCGATTACCAACCCCAAATCGTCCCACTCTCATCTCATCGCCGCTTCGTTTGCCCAGTTTTGCGTTAAAGTCTCCCATGACAACGGTGTAATGAGTTTTGGAGGCTTGTATGGCTCTAGAGATATCCTCATACGTAGCTTCCACCTCATCATCAGGGTGTGTCGTAGTAGGAGCATAAACCTGTATGAACTTCAACGAATACCGTTTGGTTATTCTGAGTATAAGGTACGCTACCCTAGGCGACACACTCCCGGTCTCGGCAACGTTGTTCACGAGGGACTTGTGGACGATGAACCTGACACCACCTTGGGACAGTTGTTCGCCCTCCCGGAAATAGAGCAAGTTACCGGACTTGAGGATTATCGAGTCCTCCCCCTCTCTTCGGACTTCAGATAATCCAACTATGTCCCACCGTATCTTGCTCAATTCTTCCTCCAGTTCGTAAATCTTCTCGTCAGTCCGTAATGTGCGCGTGTTAAATGTTGCCAGGGCCAGAGTTCGTTGTTGGCGGTAGCCAGGTCTCTGCCGGAGATTCTTTGCACCTCCTGCCCCGTCGCTGCCTTGGCCGTTACCGTAGCTAGGACGAGCGGGGCCGCCGGGGACTAGGGGCCGGTTTTTGCTGGTGTGCATATCATGGGGGGTATTTGCCATAATCGCCACGCTTGGCAGGCGGGTTGGCGATCGCAGTAGATTGAAGGTAACCTCAGAGAGATGCTGCTGCCCATCCTCTGGAATGGTCCCTTAGTCGCATTTTACGACACCCACGGGTTGTCAAAGTCAAAAGTCAAAGTCAAATATTCTTTATTCAAATAAACTTTAGAAAAGTGCTTTTGAATCGTCCATAATTTTTTTACCTACTACCCATTCAGGACGTCTATTTTTTAGCTGTGGAGAAGAATGGGCGCAAGAAACTCCACAGCTTTAATTCATTATGTAACGACATTTACAAAATTATATGCCGTTACGTTACCAAGTTATACAAGTTTAAAAAACCTTAACAATATATTGGATTAGAAATAGATTGGAGCATTTTAAACCCATGCTGTTTTGTCTTCAATGTAATCAGACACTTTATAATAAGCTTTTTTATAAAGCTTTTCTTTAATAGCGATTTTAAATTTATTAATATCTAGTTTTTGGATATTACTTGGAATTTTATTGTAAAAACGTACACACAGGCCTCTAAATGAATTATTTACTTTGTGGAGCCTAGTATTAGGTACTGCTAGTTTGTTTTTATTTCTAGTGTTTACATTGTGAGTACCACTGTTTTTAGAAAAAGTTTCAATATTTTTATATACATACATTAGGTTCTCGTAAATATATTGTGATGCAACTGTCATTATATTAATATCTTTAAATCTCTCCCTAAGAGAATTACCAGCTTTTAGATTATAAATTGCTCGTATAGCCCGCTTCTGCAGCACAAAGATAGTTTGAATATCGGCAGCATTGCCCCACAGTAAAATGCCGTACGACATTACGCTATGGAAATAACTAAAGTAAACAAGTCTAGCTGTTTCAATGTCAGTGATCGAGTTGAGATGGGGTGGTGCAATTCTTTATCCCCGGCACCACACGGGGGAGTGCAACAAGTATGTAAAATATTGTTTGTGCCTGTGGTTTATACAAGTGACACAGACATACAATAGTGATTTTATCTTTCATTTTACCTGTACAATAAAGACTACATCGTATACAGTATGTTGAAAGAGATGTAGTTACAGTTTGTCCACGAAGAGTTAATATTCCTTGTGGTCAAATCAGTTTGACTACTTAGTTTGACCACGAGGAAGGAACGAAAATAAGGACACTGCATATGGTAAGTAAGCTTCATACGAAAGCGCACAGACAATCGCTCGCGGACACGGGATCTCGCGGCAGTTGCGCTCGCGGGCTGTGCCGAAATGTTTCGAGATCCGTGTCCTATTCCTGTCTATGTGTGCGTTGTTCGAGCGCGTTGTAGAAAACTTACCTCTGGCTCTCATTATCTTGTGAAAGCGATCTGAGGATCTCACCAGAGCCCAGAGCGTATCCAAAATGTCGGCGTACTGCAAGAACTCACTAATTGACATACAGAATACTTTGACATATCAATTATTTATATCCCTTTGATAGTATTCAAAGGTATTCAATAAGGTGAAGTCATACGACAGCCGGCCGGCTGTCGCGGCGCTAGCCAAGTGGCTTGCACGCCGGACTTTGGGCGGCGCTAACTCTGAGGTCCCGGGTTCGATTCCCGGTCGGGTCAATATCGAAAACGAATTTTTCGTTATTGTGTCGGGTCTGGGTGATTGGTGGTTGTGGTACTGTCGCGTCGTTGTTTCTGATTTCCGTAATACGAGTGCTTTAGTTACTTACCTTGGGATCAGAACAATGTATGATGTTGTCTAATATTTATTAAAAGTATGAGATTTAATAAAAAAAATATCTATCGTAGTTATGATGGCGTATGGCATCTAAAACATCTAATTACCAAATAGTTGTTAATGTCACTGAATGAGTTCTAAGCCGACGAATATTGAACTCAAGTTCTTTATTATCATTTTTATTGAAAGTAACAGAGTGATCAAAATTTGTTTCTTATAAATTTATTTTATTTTATCGATAGTTTGTGCAACAGCCTGGAGGTTCGTCCGCAGGGAGGCGATGATTTTTTGCAGCTGCTCCATCTCGGTCTGCTGGTCAGGGCGCGCGTGCTCGCACATCGTGGACAAGACGCTGCAAGCAACCAAATAGAATAGAATAGAATCAAATAGAACAGAACGGAACAGAATAGAATATAACATAATGGAATGGAATGGGATGGGTTGGAATAGAATGGAACGGAATGGAACAGAATAGAAGAGAAGAGAAGGGAATATAATATAATATAATAGAATGGAATAGACTACAATAATAGAAACACTATTAGCACTTCCAATACATCACACACAAGTAAATAAAACAACCTGTAACTGTCCCACTGCTGGGCAAAGGCCTCCATCATTGAAATCTAGTCATCGCTACAATTGATGGGTAATGGCTTAATCACCACGCTTGCCAAGTGCGGGTTGGTGATTCCAAACCCGGGCTTACGCTTTTCAAATTCAAATTCAAATTCAAAAATCATTTATTCAGTTTAGGCTACAAGTAGCTCTTATGAATGTCGCTATGCCATCGGTTCGTAAGTCTACTCTGGGCTGGGAGATCTTGCACTGAGAAGAACCGGCAAGAAACTCAGCAAGTGTCCAGCTCTTTTCTCCCTTACAGCGTCAAAAAAAATAAAAATTGAAAAATGCCCTATCATAGCAGGACACTTTCCATTACAAATAAACACAAAAAATATAGAAGACAACCACAATATGTAAAAAATCAAAAAAAATAAACAAATCTAATATATCAAATTTACATCCGGTATAAGTTTCAATTTCCACAATGTCATACAGTACCACTACAGTACTCTAATAAAAGTCAAGAATTGTTTAAGAAAAACAAAGTCAAACTATAGTAATTAATACTAACAATAAGATAAGTATGCAAGAGCAGACCAGCCTCCACAGGCGGCACCCGTTCACGAGTATGACATATGAATCAGCCATCGCTTCGCTCAACCATATTTTAGGGAACGTAACGACCCGACGCACACGCCACCACCGCAGAGACAATAAAGAGAGCATGACACACTCAAGATACTTTAAATAAAAGCTTAATGATCTATTTAACGCAACGCTGTTTGTTATCTGTACTACACTGTTCAAAACTATCATATCAATATAAAAATTATATAAATTAATTTTATTATGTATATTGATACAAATAGAGTATAATGTGTTTTTTATTACAACCAGGCTGTTTTATCATCTAAATATTCTTTGACTTTAATAATAACCTTTTATAAAAAAGTGTAACTGCTTACAATGTGAAATAACATGTGCAGACGAGCAGACTAAGATGACCACACATTCTTATCATTAAAATAATCATCAATTTTATAGTAACCTTTTTTCATTAGACCTTGTTTTATTTCTGTCTTAAATTTGTGTAGTGGCAATTCTGTTAGAGTGAAAGGCACTTTATTGTATATTTTTATACATTTCCCAACAAATGAATTACCAACTTTATTGAGTCTAAGTTTTGGAACAGCAAGTTTGTTTTTATTTCTTGTGTTAAAATTATGGGTATTACTTTTTTTTCGAATTTATCTAAGTTTTTATAAACATAAATGATATTTTCATAAATATACTGTGAAGCTACAGTTAAAATATTAATCTGCTTAAATAACTCTCTCAGCGTATCACGGGGCTTAAGGCTATAAATAGCTCGAATGGCTCTTTTCTGTAAAACAAAAATGGTTTCAATGTCAGCCGCTGAGCCCCACAATAAAATACCATACGACATGACGCTGTGAAAGTAACTAAAGTAAACCAATCTTGCCGTTTCTACATCATTAAGTGACCTCATTTTTCTAACCGCATAGGCAGCTGAGCTAAGTCTTCCTGCCAGGGCAGCAATATTAGAACCCCATTGTAATTTATTATCTAAGGTAATACCCAGGAAAACTGTCGAGTTAACTATTTCAGTTACATAAATGAGAAATAAAAGAGGTCCTAATATTGAACCCTGGGGCACCCCCATAAGTAACGGGGCGCCAGAAGAATCAGTACCGTTAATATTAACTTTTTGAACTCTGCCAGTGTGGTACGATTTCAATAAGGTAAGTGAGTTGTCTGAGACACCATAATGTTCCATTTTTAATAATAAAGTATCGTGATCGACACGGTCGAAAGCTTTCGATAAATCACAGAAGATACCTATCGCATCCTGTTTCTGCTCCCATGCATCGAAAATATGCTTAATGAGTGCAACTCCCGCGTTGGTTGTATTTCTACCTTTAGTGAAACCGAATTGTTTGTTATGAAGTAACTGGTTATCTATAAAATGTGACAGCAATCGATTAAAAATAACTTTTTCAAAAATTTTACTAAGAGCCGGTAGTATGGATATAGGCCGAAAATTAGATGGGTCACTTTTATCGCCTGTTTTAAATAACGGTATAATTTTACTGTACTTCATTAAATCTGGAAATACACATTCATCAACGTATTTATTAAATATTATTGCTAAATTAGACGCGATAGAAGATATTATAGATTTTAATATATCAGTGGAGATACCCCAAAGATCCTCAGTCTATTTTATATTAAGTTCTCTAAAAGCTTTTATTATTATATCAGAATCAATATAGTGAAAATTGAATGGAATATTACATATTTTTACACTCGACACAAGAAGAGACTGGGCAAGATGTTTACAAGAATTTAATTTATTTGATGTAATGAGTGGAATTTTTGAGAAAAATGTTTCAAACGCGCCTGCCACTTCCGTATCACCATTGATGTAAGCATTATCGACTTTGAGTTCAAGTATACGATCACGAGACCTTACTTTACAAGTTTCTTTATTAATGACGTTCCAAGTGGCTTTTATTTTATTTTTTGAATTCACAATCTTTGCCCGAATGTAGTTGGCCTTTGCTATGGAACAAACTTTTTTGAACATTTTGAATAATTTTTAACATATTCAATTACACTTGGATCCTTAGAGTTTGCCTTTATATCATATAATTGATACAATCTATTTCTACTCCTGTAGATGCCAGCTGTGGCCCAATCACTGAATTTTGTTTTAGACTTATCTACTTTGATTAATTTTTGAGTAAAATTGTTATTAAACTCTTTTTTGATTATTTCGAATAGATTGTCGTATAAGATGTTCGCTTTGTCATTGTTACATGGTATTTGTAACACTTTATCATTAACATTCTTCTTAAATCTGTCTAATCGATTAGTGGTCACTGGCCAGTATAAAATATTCATTGAAGGACGTTCATATTGGTGCTCAAATCTAACTATCTGACCACTGTGATCTGAATTTATAAAATTTATTATTGATTTCTCAATATCATTACAATTAGAAAAAATATTATATAAACAGGTAGCTGATGTGGCTGTAACTCTTGTAGGTTCATCAAAAAGATTTTGCAAGTTAAACGATTTGAAAAGATTAAGAAACCTTACCGAGATCTGTGAGTCATCTAAAATATTTATATTAAAGTCGCCACTTACAACTATCCTCTTTTTACAATTGCATACCTTTTGCAAGGTTTCTTCCATAATGGACTCAAATAAGTGGTAATTACCAGAGGGAGGCCTATACACACAAACAATAACATACTGCTCGAGCTCCGCACATGATAGTTCAATATTTCGTTCAACTGAGAGAGATACTATGTCTTTACGCTCCTTTGATTGTAATGTATCGTTAATTAATATCAGTGACCCACCTCTTATAGCAGACTCTCTTGTGAATGTCTCTGTTGTTTATAATTATCAATGCTTACTAACAGTTCGCATTGTTTTAACCAGTGCTCGGTTAAGCATAATACATGTACATTTTTTTCATTTATATATAATTCTAATTCTAATTCTTTTCCAGAAAAGCCCTGAATGTTTTGATGTATAATGTTTATAAAGGTGGACATTTCATTTGTCTTAATATTTAAGTCGCAAGAGTTTTCCTCTATTGTCTTAGAGATCAATTTAAATTATTGTAAACAGATTGATTTGGAACAGATTCCAAAGTACAATTTACAATGTCAATATTCTGCCCAATAGGGGCAGATAGGCTAGCCAAATTTTTGGCTGAGTATTCAATATAATATGATAGCGATAATGCTATCTGTCTCTTAAGATATTTATTAAGATAAAATTTATCTTTTATCAAATATAATTTATTATCTAAATACTTATTTAGGTCAATTAAATGGAATTTATTCTTATTATTAAAAGTCAGAGTATGTAATGTCAAATTTATTTTATGCCTTATATTGTTTTCAGTCTGTGGCAAGCTTTGGCTATAAGGAAGTGTGAACAAAACAACATTTTTAACATTTAATGAATACATACAATAAATCAAAACATTTTAACAGTTCAGTCTTGTCCATACTTGCCCTGTGTCCCACTAAAACCAATAGTGTAGTGTTTTCATTGAATTTGTAATTCATAATTTTTCTAATAATATCATGATAAGTTAAACCAGGCGTACAATAATTAGCAACAGTTTGTCCCAAATACGTACTTAATAATTAGCCCATGGATTTCCCAAGTTCATCACTAAACATGATAGTCTCAGATTTTACAATGTTATTCTGAGTGGAGGAACTATTGGTATTTTTATATTTATTTTTATTTGATACAGATGAAGGACTTTGGTGATGATGAGTGAACAAGGACTCACAGACTGACTGAGGGCTGCTAGATGAGCTATTTTGGTCTGACTGGTCACAATTAGACTGAATGAGGCACTTTAAAGCAAGCATGTGTTCCTCACACTCATTTTTAGCACTATTATACTTATTCGTCATTAATTCTAAGGATTTGTAAAGGTTACAAATCTCAATTTCCATTTTCCTTATGTCACTGTCATATTCGGTAATATTATTTTCTAATAATAATGAATACATATCATCGCCAAGTTGCCTTCTCTCTTTAATATACATAATTTTTTTGTACACATACATATTTGCCTCTTAATAAGTTTTTTAGTTTTGGCTTTATACTTATTAATTTTAACATACTTTTTAAATTTGTTTCTACTGCACTGAACAATCCCCACTTCAGTATTTAAATTTAAGGTTTTTATAGTGTCATCACTTGTCAGATCAATTGTTACAATGGGTTCCGATATTTGTGCAGTAGAAACCAGGCTGGGCGCACTACTGACTAACTCATCAAACAAGCTGTGGCTATGGGAAGTCATGGTGTCTCGTTTCTCCGCCTCTAGGGTGGTAATGTGGCGGTGGGCTTCTTGCAGCTCCTGCTCCAGGACCGACATGCGCTTGAGGCCCTGCTCGTACTCGTCACTGCATTCCCTGAACCCAACCAGTATGCTATGCAATTTGTCCCGCTCATCTACTACTAACCTATGCTCAGTGTGCAGCTCAGCCATTTGTTTTTTCAAAACATCATATTTATTTATCGAATCCAATAGTTCCATCTCATTGTCATCTCTTTCCCTATGCAATTGTTCAACCAACCCCTTGGAAACCTCTAATTCCTTCAAAGCCAAGTCGAGTTTTCTCAATGTAACATCGAACTTACTCTGTTCTTGGCGAGCTGAGGTCATGCTACGCGTAGTGATCGGCATTTTAGTTAATTAGAAAAAAAAAGATAAAGATAAACACCAAAAAGTTGTTTGAACAAAGTATGAGAGGTTATAAAGTAAATTACAAAGTAACCTCAACGCGAAAGTGATCAAATATCACTTTAAATATATAAAAAGAACGGTATTGTCTAATGATTATTATAATTAAATGTAAAATTTACCACACAATGCTATTTAAAAGAGATGACAAAGATTGACAATAACAAAAAATGCAGTGTCATGGACTGCTCGCCGGCCGGTACGTACGATACCTGCAATTTACTAATTCACACACAATACACAGTTTTATGCACAGATTATTACGCAAAATCACTTAGAATCTACTTAAATTTTGTTTGGTGATGAATTTTGGGACCAAATATAAGATTAAATAATAAAATTAGTAAATAAATTCGAGACAAAATGCAATCAGCTGTTAGCCGTAGTGTTGCCACAGAGGAAAAAAAATCTTTGGGCTCTTACTATATCAAATATATCATTGATATGAAGTTTTTGAAAAAGTTATTAATAGGAGTCTCACACAGTATTTGGAGCCTAGTAAACTGATTTTGTGCAAGTAGAGGGTGTTGCCATGGGTTCCCCTGTTTCGCCCGTTGTCGCCGATATCTTTATGGAAGACTTTGAGGAGAGGGCCCTGAGCACAGCACCGGTAACCCCTAGGTTCTACAAGCAGTACGTTCGCAGTGCAGTAAGCAGTGCGTAGTTGAGCAATGTTGAATGCAACGTGAAATATTTCTAAATACATTGAATATTGATAGTTGTCGCAGACGGGGACAATCATCAACCATTTCAATACTACCAGCTCTAAGTAAAATTTATGAAAGAGTTATATTGGAACAGTTGATATCGTATTTTAACATAAACAACCTTTTACATAGTAAACAATATGGATTTACAAAGGGTCGTTCTACTACTGATGCAGGTGTTGCTCTAATAAAACATATATTTGATGCCTGGGAGAAGTCTCAAAACGCCCTTGGAGTTTTTTGCGACTTGTCCAAGGCTTTCGATTGCGTTGAGCACAAGACTCTGGTGATGAAGCTACATTACTACGGTCTCAAAGATAACACACTACGTTTAATCCAGTCGTATCTCAGCTCTAGAACACAGACTGTCGATATTAATAAAACTAAACATCTGGTTCTCATGTAAAAATGGGAGTTCCACAAGGTTCTTGGTCCTTTTCTGTTTTTGATTTATATTAATGACTTGCCATTCTTTGTAGAGAACTTTTGTGAAATCGTATTATTTGCAGATGATACTTCACTGATTTTTAATGTAACTAGGAGTAAGAATAATTACGACGATGTAAACAAAGCTCTCTCAGATGTACTCAGTTGTTTTACTGTTAATAATTTGCAGCTAACGCTAAAAAACAAAATGCATTAATTTTAAATTACCAAATGTCAAGAATGAACCAACCGATATATGAATAAACGGTGATCGATTAGATTTGGTAGACTCAAAACTTCAATGGAATCTTCATATATCGAAATTGGCCGGCAAACTCAGTTCTGCTGCTTATGCCATTAGAAAAATAAGGCAGTTAACAGACGTTGAAACTGCTAGAACAGTTTACTTTAGTTATTTCCATAGTGTCATGTCTTATGGCCTCTTACTGTTGTGGGGAACAGCAGCTGATATTGAAACTATATTTATTTTAGAAAAACGAGCAGTAAGAACAATCTATAGACTAGGTTCACGAACTTTTTTAAGAAATCTTTTTAAAGAAATTGGTGTCTTAACAGTGGCGTCTCAATTTATTTAAAATTGTATAGTTCGTGTACGTTGCAATATCAACTCATTTACTAAACACGGTGACGTACACAATTTTAATACTAGAAGTAAGTCAAAACTTGTAATGCCACTGTTCAGGTTACAGAAAGTGCTTGGTTCTTTCTTGGGGCAAGGTATACACTATTACAATAAAATACCAAATACTGTACTAAATGTACCTTTAGATAAGTTTAAAAAACATGTAAAGTCTTCTTTACTTAAAAAAGGTTATTATACAGTCAAAGAATATTTAGATGATAAAACAGCCTGGCTATAATAAAAAACGCATACTTTACTACTTTATATAATAAAAAATTATACTGATATGATAGCCTTTATAAACAGTGTCCTACAGATAACAAATAGCGTTGCGTTGAACATTTCAATTAGTTTTGATTTTAGAGTAGCTTGGGTGTGTCATGCTCTCTTTATTGTCTCTGCGGTGGTGGCATGTGCGTCGGGTCGTTACATTCCCTAAGATATGGTTGAGTGAAGCGATGGCTGATTCAGATGTCATATTCGTGAACGGGTGCCGCCTGTGGAGGCTGGTCTGCTCCAGCGTACTTGTTTAATTTTTATTATTATTAACTATAGTTTAACTTTGTTTTTTTCTAAGACAGGTTTAGACTTTTACTAGTACTGTATGACATTGTAAAAAATTATACTTGTAAATGATGTTTTTGCAAACTTAAATATTTTATTTATTTATTTTTTCTTTTTTTTGTGTTTTTTTTTACATGTTGAGACTGTCGTTTATATTTTTGTGTTTTTATTTGTAATGGAAAGTGTCCTTTTATGATAGGACATTTTCCAATATTTATGACGCTGTAAGGGAGAAAAGAGCTGGACACTGGTTGAGTTTCTTGCCGGTTCGTCTCAGTACAATATCTCCCGCCCAGAGTAGATAGACTTACGAACCGATGGCATAATGACGTTCATAAGAGCTATTTGTAGCCTAAACTGAATAAATGATTTTCAATTTTGAATTTTTTGAATTTCAAGCGGCCGTGGCCAGCTCAATTATTTAAAAGTTTACTATCAACCACATATCTATTTTTTTTCAAAAGGTAACTAAGCTTTCTGAATTTTGTAAACAAACCTTTAATGTGCTCAGGAAAGCTAAGGTTTTTGTCTATTATGACACTAAGGTATTTAGTACTTCTAGTTATATCCCGGGGCAAGCATTGAGACGTACAGTTCGCATCAGATCCAGCGGCTACCCGCTACCTTCCCAGATCGTTGGCATAATGATTTACGCATGCGCGTTCGGGGAGACGCAGAGAGTTATGTGGAACTTTCCCACATTAATGGAGGCTTGTCTACACTGCGTCATCCGGTGCGCAGACGCCACTCGAGAACTGTTCCGCGCCAGCAGCGGCCATACAGCGTGGGTACATATCGTTTAGTTAATATTGGGGGTAAGGCGTGTACCTGAGTAGCGTCTCCACGGGTAGATTCTCCGCTTGCTCCGGCAGCGCGCAGTTGTTGGAGTCCACCACCTGCGAGAAGTCCTGCAGCGAGGAGTCTTGCTGCAAGGGGTCTAGCTGCAAGGAGTCCAGCAGCGCGGAGGCCACGCCGAGCAGGGCGAACACAGCGAGCTGGCGGGTGGCAGGAGATATTCTTTACATTAACAACTGTGTTCGAAGTTTTAAGTTAGACTTAAATCTCAACAGTCACAGTAGCGCACACAAGAAAGGAGTTAAAGAGCAACTCACCAACTATCGACCACTATCCCTCCTCAAGGTGATTATCCTACGCCTAAAAGGTCGTCTTGCTTGACCAGGCTCAACCAGTGGAACAAGCTGGCTTTAGAGACGTTTTCTCTACTTTGAAACAGTTGATGGTGAAATGCATAGAATACCACCGACCTCCAGAGTGGGAGGTGCAATACCTACCATCGGGCCTGCATACACATCCCCGTGATGATTCTTTAATTGACATTTACCAGAACAAAAATGGCAGTAACGCTACCAAGTTCCCCTAGAGAGTATGTGGAAAGAGGAATGAATGGAGATAACCATTATATTCTAATTATTCTCAATTTCTCACCAGTGTCAGTCTCATGGTGTCGTGGCGTCGCGTTGTCCGACAAACAAAATTAATGTAGCATACCTGTCTTGTATTTTATACCAATTAATATCGTTTAGGGAAACACCTGTGCACACATAATACGCAATACCTATTTAAGATAAAGTTCTTTCTATTGGAAAATTGATTTTTGGAACAGTCCTTCAATCTATAAATACATTATATCTACATCGCCTTGCCACAAGAAATAACAGAGTTATCGGTTTTGAACTTCAAGCGTAAAGTAAAAGTGTTTTTCGAATGCAATCCGTTTTATAGTCTTGATGAATACTTCACTCAGTACGACAGAATAAGTGTTCATTCACTCAATAACTTCATTCATTATTCTATTGTGGTATACATACCACATGTACATACATGTTTAAATAATTTTATTCCATTCAATTTTTATTGTAATTATTTTTTAATCCAATTAGTTAACTTTATATTTTTAATATGTGAAGGATACTCACTCAGTTACGACTCTTACGTCAGAATAAATGTTCATTTGTGGTGTTCATTCGTATTCATTTCGAAATATTACTAGATGGCGCTAGTGTTCTCTGAATCGCGGTATCGCTTTGTTTGCACGTAGAGCGAAGGACCAATCGACATTAAATATTCCGTGGTCACCTTAATGCTCCTAATCTTCAAAATAACCTAAGCCAGCATCTTCACTTTGGAAAACAAGTGTTTTTCTTCATGTTTTTTTTTATGTGTAACATCTTTCCGCTCGCCTTCTATAATTTAATTTGTGGGAGAGATTTCGTAGAAATGTGACGGAAGTAGCGTAACATGTGACGGAAGTAGGTCGTAACAGTGTGATACAATTTGTGGGAGTGATTTCGTAGAAAAAGTAACAGCAACAGTGACAGTGTGAGAAGCTTATTTTCACCAGTCTCCTTGTTTGTTGGTTGCGAGCTGTTGCGTTTGTAAATTTAACATAGATATTATGAACAAGATATATTATTATTATATGTGACATATTGTGTCATCATTTTGATATATGTCAAATGTCTTCTAATGAGTATTTACTGCATTCTCTCTATGATTTGTAAAAAAAAAATATATAGATGTCGGAGACTTGACGCTTAGAAACGACAAGTATATAGTGTGGTCTGCGCAGCCTATGCTCTATGGTACGCGAAACGTCAACGTCAGTTGGCGCGACAACGGACTGGGGACATTTGAACGGGAGCGGCCGGAGAGTACGCACGCGCAGAACTCACTTCGTTTCTAAAATCAATTTGCATCGGGAAACTGTTTCTAAATATTGTAATTGTGATATTAAGAGAACAATAAAGTGACTGTAAGGAATACGACTGCGTCTTTATTTTGAAGATCCAAGATGAACTGTTTTATCGACGAATCAGAGTTTGCTCGACCTTCCTACCTACTACTGGGTGGCGCAAAAGTAATGCCCCTATTTGGTTCAGCTACAATATCTTTTCTAAATTTGAAAACTAGAATTAGTTTTTCATATATGTATATTTAGGCCATGAAATTTCATCGCATTACGATTTGAAGATGATGTCTCTTAAATGGTGACCTCCAAAGTTGTTGCACATTTGAGCCCTATTTATGACATTTACCATAACTTGCCGTAACACTTCCTGCGATATGTTCCTTATTTCTTGATGAATGTTTTCTTTTAGGGCTGCGAGAGTCTTTAGCTTATTCACATAAACCACAGATTTCAAATAACCCCAAAGAAAGAAGTCGGGACAGGTGCGACCGGGTGATCTTGCAGAATCGTCGACGAAATTTACGTTGTGTTTTTATCACAGATTAATTATTCCGTAAAAACATTGACACGATTATTCCACGTTCTTGGGGAGTAAAACGGTCCATTATTATTTTTAATGAATTTTACATTTATTTACTACGAAAGTTGAAATATAAAAATCACAGGAGATATATATAAGTAAAAATAAAATATAAGTGATAAAAATATAAGTGATTTCTATAGTGCCAGTACTTTTGCGCCACACTGAGAAAAACGGGCTACTTACGGTGGGCAAATTTGTAATGTACTGGATGCCAGATACGTATAACGTGCTTTTTACACGTAAATTATAAGAGCCATACTTATAATGCAACGACACCATGTTAAGTAAATATGCGGCTTAATGCTCTGTAAAGACAATGTATACGAGTTACTTGTAATGAGGCCGTATCCTTACTACGTATGGCGAACCATGAAATTACTGTGCCCGCTCTGTTAAAATTTACGTATCCGGTTTAATGACGCCGCGTATGTATTAACAGAGCAGCATACGTAATTTACTTAACCCGCAACAGGAAATATGTATGCGCTATACGTACGAAAGTTATACAGCCGCATTATTTCAGTATGCAGGCTCTTTATAACAGTAACTGGTTGCCAAATCATTGTACTGACTCCGTCTCATTAAGTAATGGTCCCGGTTACGTACATAATGTACGAGCAGGGTCGGGGATATGCCGATACATTTTACGCAAACTGGATAATTAATAATGTCTCCGCCTACATCATCATTTACGTATGCTGGCTCATGTTAAGAACTCCGTTTACTTACTGACTGTGTTCGGTACATAGCATCTATAAGACGTCAGCCGCATCATGAAATTACTGTGGCGCAATCTTAACATATAAAACAGTAACCTGTCAGGCTTGCTTGCCAAATCATTGCACTAACACTCGGTCTCATTAAATAATGTACCCGGTTACGTACATAATGTACGAGCAGGGTCGGGGATATGCCGATACATTTTACGCAAACTGGATAATTAATAATGTCTCCGCCTACATCATCATTTACGTATCCTGGCTCATGTTACGAACTCCGTTTACTTACTGACTGTGTTCGGTACATAGCATCTATAAGACGTCAGCCGCATCATGAAATTACTGTGGCGCAATCTTAACATATAAAACAGTAACCTGTCAGGCTTGCTTGCCAAATCATTGCACTAACACTCGGTCTCATTAAATAATGTACCCGGTTACGTACATAATGTACGAGCAGGGTCGGGGATATGCCCATACATTTTACGCAAACTGGATAATTAATAATGTCTCCGCCTACATCATCATTTACGTATCCTGGCTCATGTTACGAATTCCGTTTACTTACTGACTGTGTTCGGTACATAGCATCTATAAGACGTCAGCCGCATCATGAAATTACTGTGGCGCAATCTTAACATATAAAACAGTAACCTGTCAGGCTTGCTTGCCAAATCATTGCACTAACACTCGGTCTCATTAAATAATGTACCCGGTTACGTACATAATGTACGAGCAGGGTCGGGGATATGCCGATACATTTTACGCAAACTGGATAATTAATAATGTCTCCGCCTACATCATCATTTACGTATCCTGGCTCATGTTACGAATTCCGTTTACTTACTGACTGTGTTCGGTACATAGCATCTATAAGACGTCAGCCGCATCATGAAATTACTGTGGCGCAATCTTAACATATAAAACAGTAACCTGTCAGGCTTGCTTGCCAAATCATTGCACTAACACTCGGTCTCATTAAATAATGTACCCGGTTACGTACATAATGTACGAGCAGGGTCGGGGATATGCCGATACATTTTACGCAAACTGGATAATTAATAATGTCTCCGCCTACATCATCATTTACGTATCCTGGCTCATGTTACGAACTCCGTTTACTTACTGACTACGTTCGGTACGCCGCATCATGAAATTACTGTGGCGCAATCTTAACATTTAAAACAGTAGTATCCTGGGTCATGTTGTTGCCACATAATTACACATCATTTTACACGCATTCCGGTTACGGAAGCATACGTATGCTGTCTATTTACTTAACACAACGGAATTGTCGGAAAAGACTTCATACACAAACAATACACAATCTGCAAAACGTTAAAACTTAATATTATCCCGTCAAATCAAATCAATGAACTGAAGTTATTTCATCTATTTCATTGGTATTGGTAACTATGTACATTTCATTGCGCCATCTATATGTTTCCATTCGAACTAACTTCGCAATGACCTATCTTTTTTTTTCTTTTAATTGATGGCTTCGTGCGATTAGCACATTTAGCCAGTGTCAAAGTAATTTATCTTACAAATAATACATAAAAAAACAATATTTCCTTATATGATGATGATGAATAATATTAGAAATGGGAAGTGAGAAATGATATACCCCCCAACCCCTCGAGTGTCTCAGTAAAGATGTGGGGCTTTACTAAGTCCTCACGCGAGCTTCTTGAGAGAATTTGAAAAGTGACGTTGCACTGTTTTGTTACATTTGCTAACACTTATGCACACTCACGAACACTTAACAGTTAATAATCCACCATTATTTAACACAAAGGACAATGCCCAAATTAGTATGGAGCTCAGCCCCAGGAACGCCCAGAATGCAGGTCTCTAGGTGTCATGTAAAGCACCGGTTGAAATGCTATTAGTGCCTGTTGTTTTTTTTATTTCATTTAACAGTTTGCATTGGCAGATCATTGGCATTGCTATTAATTATTAACTAGGCACTTTGTTTCTTGGCCATAGCTACGAATAATTGCAATCTAATCTTGGTTGTTTACATATTTACACTGCTGGTGTACACCTTTCCTATAGCAGAAAGAAAACACCATAGGAAGAATGGGCCATGACACGAACCTCCTCGAGGGCCAAATGCAGATTGTTGGCTAGAAAATTAGAGTGAATGTGAAAGATTTAGCTTTGTCAGCTGATGTTTGTTGTTAAAAGTCATGCTACTATTATAGGTACATAAATATGCCTTTTTGTTGCTGCAAATTTCATGGCGTAATAAATGTACTTATATTAATATAAAGAGGCATCTTTGATTAAATTAATAAAAGCTTTTAACAAATAAAAGATTTTGCAACATGTCTAATAGTATTTTATGATTAGAAAAACAAATGTTTATAAAAATCTGGAATCTGGATTATTAATACATCATCATAGAACCGCTGAGCCCCACAATAAAATACCATACGACATGACGCTGTGAAAGTAACTAAAGTAAACCAATCTTGCCGTTTCTACATCAGTAAGTGACCTCATTTTTCTAACCGCATAGGCAGCTGAGCTAAGTCTTCCTGCCAGGGCAGCAATATGAGAACCCCATTGTAATTTATGATCTAAGGTAATACCCAGAAAAACTGTCGAGTTAACTATTTCAACTATTTCATCGTTCATAGTGATACTGGTATTAACCTGCTTCACATTGGGCATCGTGAATTTCACACATTTAGTTTTTTTTGCATTAAGCAGCAGGTTATTAGTGGTAAACCAATGTAATATTTGAATAAAACATAACATAAAACAGAACATAAACGTGCGTGATCCCTCACTAAAGCGTGTACCTACCAGACTGTTAGTTTGTATCGCCAAGCGAATGCCGAGATTGAGGCGCGTAGGTATAGCTCGCGCTTGGTCCGTTTAAATAAATGAAGTTACAATACTGATAGATAGTAGGTATCCCGCATCCTCAATAGGATGTTTTTCATGCGATTAACACCATTTTTACTGTGTATATAAAGTCGATTATCGCGGTTTTTTCTACATATTTAAGTCGATTTAAGAATTGCAGAAAAATGACCCTTTGTTCCATAGGTGCGATATACCTACTCTAATTATATACTATAACGCGGGAACTATGTTGTTGCTACGCAACGAAGGTGCATTACCGCGCTCTTAAGCGTGTAGGTACCAGACTTGTAAACCGAAGTTTTCAACAGCGGTTTACAACAGTGCGGACAGTTGTTTGCAACGAAATTTCGGTTGACCTTTCCACGACCTTGGTTTACGGGCGCGCGTTGAAAACTTGCTGCAAACCCACCGGCGGCCCGCTATGTGGACGTTTGTTGTAAACCACGCAAGCAGCGTTGGAATATCGAGCCTCAAAAAATAGAAGAATTTGCCTACACGCACCGTCCCGCCCCTTCCCCCGCATCCTGCGCAATAGCGCACGGTCCGCAGGCTAGCAACAGAGAGCCCTCCGGTTGCCGACGGGAAGTACGGGAACGGTCGATATATGCGAATCCTCCGCGACTCTCGTCGCGACGCTATTTCATATTATTTGTGTTTTAAACATTGTTGTGTAAACATTTAGCAATAAAAGTTTTCTTTAAAGACATTGGCTTTAAACTAGCGCCCCACGTTGGGCAACCGGAGGGCTCTCTGTTGCTAGCCTGCGGACCGTGCGCTATTGCGCGGGATGCGGGCGGAGGGAAGGAAGCGGGCGGAAGGGTGCGTGTAGGCAAATAGGTAAGAGCGCGGTAATGCGCCTTCGCTGTGTAGCAACAACATAGTTCCCGCGTTATTATAATACTCTATAATTATATCGTACGTAAGTAAGATTGATACTCGTAAGGGTACGGGTACCTACTAAAACGAAACTATTTTATTTAAAACAACACAACTGCCGTGCACGTAAGCGTGCGGCGCACCTCTGATCTCATAGGTAGGTACCTATCTAGGTACGAACATCCGATCCGCTTGCCGGTAGGTAAATATAACGCTAGCTCGAGCGAGGTGACGACACGGGGTGGCCTGAAAATACTATCATTCATTACCTTTGTTTACGTAGCTTATATACCTACCAACATTTATTATATTAAATCATCATCATCATCATCTCAGCCAAAAGACGTCCACTGCTGGACAAAGGCCTCCCCCAAGGATATGAGGGGTATTTGCCGTAATCGCCACGCTTGGCAGGCGGGTTGGCGATCGCAGTAGGTTGAGGGTAACATCAGAGAGATGCTGCTGCCCATCCTCTGGAATGGTCCCTTAGTCGGCTTTTACGACACCCACAGGAAGAGATGGGGTGGTGCAATTCTTTATCCCCGGCACCACACAGGGAATTATATTAAATACTCATTAATTATAGTAAAAAGTGTTTTTAATCAAATGCATTACTTACTAAGGTAGGTAGGTATTGCGTAACAGTGTGTCGCCACCACTATCAATACTACCACCATAGAATACATAGTAGGTACACTCCCTTTCTTCCCTTGCGTGTCGTAAAAGGCGACTAACGGAGTAAAGACTGTACATAGGTAGGTACCTACTTCTAACAGCATGAGCGGTGATGGGTTCACCACCTGTCAAGCTAAGCACATGTGCAGTCGCTTTTTGGTGTAAAGTGGACTATGATAGAGGACTGCGTTTGCTGTCCTCGTTGCCTAGTCCCGACTAACCCTTCCGGGATAATAGTCGTGATTATATGTATATATGTACCTATACATGTAGGTATTGCGTAGGTATGACTAGTCATTGGTTTGTAGGTGTGTAGGTATGTAGGTATTTACCTATATTCAGTGCCCATTTAGGCCATTAATTTTATCTTGTGATACCTAGGTACCTAAATAGTAAAGAAATTTTGGTAGGTCCTACTACCTACACAAAACCACTTTTCGGCGATATTCGCTTGCCTATCTACGCGCACTGGGAACTTCCTCCACTGTATGTATGTACCTATGTATATTCAATTCATATAAGTACCTAGATAAACTTATTTAAGTAGGTAGGTAGGTATACCTATCTAAAAAGCAACGGCCGATCGATGACAAAGTATTACCTATGCGTTATTATTATTCTAAGTACCTATGTTATGTTGTTGTTAAAAGCATTATTTTATTATTCAGACTTACTTACCTAATAAGCCTAAAGTATCCGCGTACAGCAAAGGCTATGATAAGCTTTCCATCACACTTAACAGGTGTTGGACTGTCAAACTAATTTAATAATAACAAAATAAAAGTCAACCTTTGGTATAATTACGTACCTAACTAAATTAAAATTAATTAAAGGAGCTAGAATAACTTATTATTATCGACGTATCGTTTTTATTATTACCGACACTAATTCAGCTTGTTTACAAGTTTAAGACATTTGTTCGAGCACCTTATACCTATCCTATTACCTACCGTTTTTGAGATAGGAATAGCAAAAAACTGATTTTTGTGACATTTGACCTTGAATAACTTACGACGCAGTCAGGTGATTTGAGGTGACTTTTGAGAGAACTTTTAGAACACCAAAATGAAGGCGTATACCTACGAGTTTTCAGCTTGTTATCTCTCATTCCGAGGTGAAACCCTTGTATGACTGGACCATTCGCCATTACGCTGTTAACACGATGAACAGTCAAGCGAAATTCAATCACTTTCAAAAACGTTCCAACTCTGCATAAGTACCTACGAGCCTACCTACAAAAATACCGAAGAAACTAATTTTCCCAGGAGATCTAGCTACATCGATATACCTTTTGGAAACTTAATTAAAATCGTTATTATGATAATAAATAAACATAATGTTGTTCGTATAACAGTATAGAATATAGTAAAAAAACTATATTATGTTAATGCATGTTATTGTTAACATTTAGTAAAATGAGGAACCATGAAAACGAGTTCACCGGTAAATCACAATTATGTTCTTTGTAGGTATATACCTCAACGTATATCCCGAAACGCTTTCGGTAGTCGCATTACTTAATAGATACCCTGGAACCGGAAAAAAAGAGCCGCTATACGTAACATAGGTAGCCGCGTACATTATACAGTAGTCGTTAATACTGCGCAATTAACGCTATACGTAAAATAAGTAACCGCGTACATTATAGGTACTATTGCGCCTTACTGGGGTTGTCATCACATCATAGTTATGTTGTTTGGTGGTCATTTATGTTTAACCAAGTGGGCAACGACTTCAGTTGAGTAAAAATATAAGCGAAACAAAATAAGTCTGTAAGATGCAGATTGCTTTCTAACGTAATAAACAAATATGCGTTTTAGTAGCCGACTGCTGGATTTTATTGAAATATTCTCATTTTGCCTTATCTACACTGTCCCTACCCAATGCGAATGGATGACTGCGAGTATATTTATACAGTCCGGTATAAAAAGTGATGGCCATGGAAATTTCAGAAATATTGAGCCAGGCAGGATTGAGTGACGTATTGCCATTTCTTGAAGGTAAGCCAATACTTATCTATCTTACTTAGATGATTATAAATTGTCTTAGATCTGTCGTGGCGGTTAAAATTTGTTAGCGCATCATCATCGTTCATTATTGTCATGTTAAACAGCTTTGTCCAATTATACTTAAGACCATTATTACACATAAGACCATGGAAAATTGTCCTAGACAAATTTAAGACCAGATGAAGGCCGGCCATTTTGATCATCAATAATCCTATTTTACATTTTAGGTTACCGTTTCCAAAGCCATTAGAAAGTTATTAGAACGATAAAATCCTTGACAATGAGTATGTGTTTTAAATCATTAGAAAGATAAATTTATAAGGAATCTAAAAGACAAAGTTTTAGATTTCCAGTAGGTTAGGTATCAAATAATAGCTCTGAGAAACGGCACGTGTTATGACTGATTTTAGGTATTTTGAACCCATTTATTCGATGGTTATTGTAGAATACCACTGTATGTGTTATATATCATTAGAAAGGTAATTTTATATACTTTTCAATAGGTAGTACGAAAC
The DNA here is from genome assembly GCA_947562085.1 of Eudonia lacustrata. Lineage (NCBI taxonomy): Eukaryota > Metazoa > Arthropoda > Insecta > Lepidoptera > Crambidae > Eudonia > Eudonia lacustrata. The sequence goes on from OX387336.1 coordinate 13,106,921, forward strand.
AATTTATTCGGTTAGCGCGCTAAGTTCTACTCTGTCACTGTCGACACTCTTAGTGCTACGAAATAAGAGATCATAATGCTGTGGCCACACTAGTCGGTCGGATGGAACAAAAACCTATTCTTCCTGTGCTTCGATCAATTAATTGCTTTATTGTTAATCGAAGCTAGTGTGGCCCCAGCATAAGTGCTTATCTCGGCAAAAAAAAGGCGTGCGTGTCAGTCAAGCGAACTCGCGCGCATTTCGTGCCTACTAAAGGCACACGGGCGACAGATCTATCTTTGTGCCTAAGGTTCCTTGAAATAGGTTGCGTCATAACATAATTTAGTTCATTTAAACCCCGGGATTTGCTTTTTTTCAGACAACCTTATATACTCAATAGATACTGCCATTCTGTTAAACGATGAAGAATTAAAAGAAATAATTCCAAAGATTGGCCCCAAAATAAAATTTAAAAATTGGCTACAACAGCAATGCAATGTACGTATTTGTTTTTTGTACCTCTTGTATTTAGGTAATAGAATGTCAAAAAAAAAATCTTTGTGTTTTTCTCATGGACATCTGCAAAGTAACGCTATATCTATAGTTTCATTTTTTTATATGTTTAAGAATAAAAGATCTAAACTGTATACTTTGTAATAAAGTTTTAAAATTATTTTTCTAGAACCCTGAAATTAAGAATACTGAGCCAAACGACTCAACTCAAAACGCTGTACGGGACACTGAATTTGATGTTGGTGATGATGCAAAAATCTCCACAGACGGTTCTACTGCAGCTAATAACACTGTGAGTTACTGATAATCATAACATTACTCAGTTAAATAACAAAACGTAACTAATTTCACTGTATTGACAGGCTACCTATGAATATAGAAGTTATTTTAAACTGCTTTTGCAGACGGACAGGATATGGTTCGGAGCGAACCAAATCCAGTATCCGGCCAGTACCAAATTTAATCGTCTGTTACTGCTTTTACTATTTACAATTTGTAATTACAATTACAATTTATATTTATATCCTGTTAAAAATATATATAAGTTACAATATTGTCATGGTGGAAAATTTACAAAATTGTCGAATTGTAGCGACAATTTTACATAATATTTCTGTTTAATAAAGATTTTCACTTGACGGGCAATAAGTTACAAATCTGTCAGAACTAGTTTATTAAACGCATTAGTAATTGTAGTTACAAGTTTACAATATTGTACAATTGTAATACAATTCTGACAGGCACCTCACCCTTATTAGGGTTCGAACTGTGATAGCTAGACAGTTGAAATCTTCACAGATGATGTATTTCTGTTGCCGCTTTATAGCGGCAACAGAAAGTTGTTGTTATCAACAAATACTAAAAAACCGAATAAAATAAACATTTAAGGTGGCTTCCATACAACAAATATGATTTTTTTGCTGTTTTTATAGCTAATGCACCCTACTTTAATAATGCCTGATAATGCTCACTACCCTAAAGTTGTCTGGAAGAGATCGCTTTTTAGCGATAAGACCGCCTGTTGTTACCTACTGTATTGTTTTATGTTATTTCCCTGTGTTTTTTTCTCTGTTTTGTGTGGTGCCAATAAAGAGTATTTATTATTATTATACTCTTTATTTATTTTCTTTCTTAAAACTAGATTTTTACAATATTTTAATATAAAAACAATAAAACATTATAAAAACATAAAAACTTAAAAACTATTTAGTATCCGGGTTAGAAAAACAGACTTTAATATTAAATATTAATATTAGTTTAACCCTGCAGTGGTCGCGCGGATTACATATGTAATCCAGGGTGGTAAAAAACTGAATATTTCGCAGACGGTTCATATTTGTTAGCTCAGACTCCATGTACTTTAAGCTCGATAGTCCCCACCCCCGCTCAGTGGCGCTCGCGCATTGGCGAACGGGTGGTTGTTTCGGGAGAGGGTGTGAAAGCGCGCGGTCTACATACGTATCCGCGCGACCTATTACGTGAGTATTTTTTTCAAACTAATTTTTACATTTGAAGGTAGTTGTATTGTTTGTAGTGCATAATATTGATTGTGTTGTTACGTATTGATATTATATTGACTAAGATTATTAAAAATTATAATTTTTATTGTGATTTTGTAGAAAAAAAATGGATTCCAGAAAAGGGGCTCAAGTCCAGAATTGGCTTCACGAATGTGACCAAATATCGGAATCTGATGTAGAAGATTCAAATTGTGACGAACAAGACAACCTTGAAGAGCAGGACCACCACTCAGAATCCAAGCAGGAGGCGGATAACATACGCGAGGCAGGTCAAAATGAAGAGGGAAACTAAGAGCACCCGAAGATGCTGCAACATATGCAGCAAACACCTGGACCATTCTAGATATGTGTGCAATTCATGTTTAGAAAACAATGAATAAATATAAGTAATACAATTTTTTTGATCTCATTGAAAGTGATGTGATTGATGTAAGTGATTATTTAAAGACAATTTTTAAGAAGTTTATGTTTTTGTTGATTTTAGAAGAATTATGTTGAATTTCAGTTTCTTTCCAGTTTATATTGAGTAGTAGATAAGTTTTCTCGAAATATGAATAAAGAAAACGGCACAAAAATGAATTTAATTTAAAAAAAAACCTGAAACTAAAACGGTCTACATATGTAATCCGCGCGACCAGTTGTGTGACTTTTGGGGGCGCGACCACTGTAGGGTTAAAAAAGAAAACAACGTTTACAGTTCGTTCTGCGTCACTTTGACGTTTGACGCTTGACAGCTCGACTGCTGTCATCTCACTCTGCCCTTCCTCTTGTTAACTCATCCCACCTTACACATATAAATTACAGGTATTGTCTATGAAGAAACATTACTGTGGCTGAAAAACAATGTCGATCCATGGAAATCTGTCGAAGAAAAGTGGGCAGAAACTGCAGATCATCGCCTAAACCACATCCAATGTGGAAAAGGTGAAATAGTGGATTACTTCAAGGATTTCCCAGCCTTGAAACAATCACAAGGCTATACCTTGGTAAGCATATACCGCAGCCTTATTTTTTTTACATAATCCTTGTGGTTTTTGTTAATTTGCTTTAACTTCGACATAGTGTTTGGAGCATTAACGTAAAGTCATTTACGATATTAAAAAAAAATTCCATACAAAATAATTAAATTGTTAGTTGGTAGCTATTGAAAAAGGTACTTTTGAGTTAGGCAATAACTTGTTGTCATTTTAACGTCACTGATAAAACTTCATCAATGACAGGAGGTCAATTCTATTAGAAAACTGCAACTGCACGTTTACGCCTGTCATTTGTCGCGTGTAGGAGTAGTGCCGTGAAAATAGACGTATTCTATTAAAATTCTCTGCACCACAACTACACTACAACTGCGCGTCTACTACACTACAGCTGCACGAATCCTGCAATAAAACTAAAAGAACTAATGTCACAATTCGCTAAATACGTAAAATGCTTATAATACGCTTTGCAAAAGTTGCTCACGATCTACTTCAATAAACCTGCACAAAAACTGCACCAATACTGCTGTCATTACTACACAAATGTCAAAATATTTTAATGGAATACGATTATTTTGCAGTAAACGTGCAGGTGTAGTGCAGTTTTGTTAGTGGAATACCTATTTGCGTTACTTCTCCGTACCTGCAACACTACGGCAGCAGCGCTGCATAACAGAATACCGAAACGTCAAAATTTGCTCATTTTGACACACGCGACGCTGCAGTGTAGTTGCAGTTATTTAGTAGAATCGGCCTACAGAAGCCATAGTCATTGATTATAAGAAGATTTTACACTGGTTAAACTTAGATTATAGATTAAATTTGGATTTTAAATAATTTGCAAACGGTGCGAGTTAAGAACTTAGTTTCTTTGAGAAATTGACTCAATAAGACGTAAAGAATTAATTAATAACATATAAATTACAGAAGTTTATTAATTTTTTATAAGACAAGTGTCTAAATTTCGATTGCTATGTAAAATTCATAATGTTAGTTCCCGTTTCTGCCACGATTCTTCTCCTTCCGCACAGACTCTAGACACTTGCAACACCAAAAGTATCACTCGCGCGATGCCGACATTGCAGAACGAGCTATTGTGTAGGCAGTAGCCCACACAATAGCTCGTTCATCTTTTACTAAAGAGACAAGCTATTCTAGTGCTCGCTTATTCGCTTAACACCCCAATAAGCACTGTGGTAGCGATCCGGACGGACCTTGCACAAAGTCCTGCCACCCTTTCTCACCAGTGGAAATAACATAGCGTACATTTATTGTATTCTTTTTTTCAGCTAATGAACGATTTCAGTTGTCTGTATCCGGGAAAGGAAAACAAATTATTTTCTTCTATCACCCTCAAAAATGAAGAAATTATAAAATATGCTTCATTAAAATTACAAATATTAGAGACCAAGACACGAGAATTAAAATAGCAAATATAATTGCACTAATTGACGGTAAGAAGTTTTTCTCAAATATTAGTTCTTATTATGAAACCTTCATAAAATTAAGTCTCAAAAATTAACCGAAACTTTTTTTCTTTGAATACAGAAGATAAACCAGAGACATCTAGCAATGTTGCTTTGATATTGCTGGCTTACGTCATCAACATTTCACCTGCACGGAAAATAAAAGGAAAGCCAGCGTGGAAGCCATCCAGAGCAGAGGTATGCGACGTCTATATTACGCAAGCTGCTTCTGAAGCCGACGTAACCAACAAGATCATTCAAAAAAAGGAACACCTGCAGAGGCTAGGCCGCACAGTTCAACCATTCGTTATTTTTGTTGGCCCTACCGTTATTGAGGTAAAAGTACCGTATGTAGTTATAAACGACACATTGTATAGTTTTAACAAATTAGTGACAGCAGTAGACTGCATTTAAAATATTTCAGTCGACAGGAGCTTGTTACCCGGAGGAAGCTGGAGACATATGGCTTTTTATTCAATTGGGTTTCTACGATACTAAAACTAAATTTAACAGGTCAATACTCTTTTAACTGATCTAGAGTTAATCCATTAAAAATGTTTACGTGTTACTATTGCAAAAAAGCCAATGCTTCTCCAAATTTACTTATAACTCATGTGCGAACTTTCTGTAAATTAACGGTAGGATTTTCCGGATTTCGCTGTGGTGAACAAGGGTGTTATCGTCATTATATTTCCTCTGCATCTTTCAAAAAGCACTTAGTTAGAGACCGATCTCAGCCAAAAGACGTCCACTGCTGGACAAAGGCCTCCCCCAAGGATATGAGGGGTATTTGCCGTAATCGCCACGCTTGGCAGGCGGGTTGGCGATCGCAGTAGGTTGAGGGTAACCTCAGAGAGATGCTGCTGCCCATCCTCTGGAATAGTCCCTTAGTCGGCTTTTACGACACCCACGGGAAGAGAGGGAGTTAGAGACCACCAGTCATCATTGTCAGTCTTGCCTCATCCAAATAGTAACAATGCGATTGATACAAATACATATATTATTCCTGTGCTATAAACAAATGTGCTTAAGGTGAGACAGATAAAACAAACAAAGTATAAATCGATGTTCAATCTATGTTCCCCTTTTTTGAATGTTTTACAGTATTGAGCTATTCGCCGATTTTTTGTTACGGCAAGCTATACAACTATTTATGTTTCCCATTGCATTCGGACATTTGAAACCTCTGACTAATATTTTATTATAATAATTGGTGGAAATGTTAAAGAATTGTGTTCTGATTGATATTCCAATGTTCCCAAAAAGATCATCGTGAGGAAAACCCGCCATCTTTAAAAAACTTCAAATTCTTTGTTTTTTTTTCAGGTTTTGCTGTTTAATTCATAAACTATAGGTTTTTGATATTAATTGTTACTATCGTTTTGTCGTGTTGTAACCATGTGCGGTTATACCGATATTAGGCTGAAACAAAACTTGAAATTTAAATGTTATTAAAAAAAATTACAGTATTCAAAGTATCATTTCTCAAAAACTATTAAGACATACGGAGCGGTGGACTTAAATTGTCTCAAATTTAATATACTTTTAAAGTGTTAGCAACAACTAATGTCAATCATATGTGATTATGTCAATATTAGGCTGAAAGCAAAAACGAAACTTGGAATTCAAATGTTATTTAAAAAAATGACAATATCAAAATATCATTTCTTAAAAACTAGTGGACATGGAGCTGTGGGTGGACTTAAATTGTCTTAAATTTAATATACTTACTTTCAGAACGATAATAACAACTATTGTCAAAATCCTACAGTTTATGAATTAAAACAGCAAAAACTGAAAAAAGTCCGACAATTTTGTAGTTTTCTTATTTTTTTTAGGCACCGAAATTATGCAACAACTATGCATGCAACTGCGCCGAAATATCGGATACTCATAAATAATAAACATGGTAAGAATCCCGTTAATAATTACTCTATTGCAAGTGACCATGATAGTTTAAATAGTTATACCGAAATTATTTTAGTGTTTTGGAATATATCGCTATTGGACGCATATATCTGTCTGGGTCCATATTTAGCTGTAAAACATTCAAAAGCGGTGAATAAATCGATGCACGATCCAGTGCATCGATTTATAGTTTGTTAGTACAAAACCTTGACACAAGATTCCTCGTAGCCAAACTATTTGGCAACGAGGAAACGACCATTGCACATCACATATGACATACGTACCCTTGGGCTAGGACTTCCCATCATATTATCACCAACCTTCTTCGTTTATTGTTCTCTCATCACACACTTACATGCATACAACACGCGTGCAGAAATTCAGGAACACACCCACCTGTGCGGATCTGTTGCCCGCAGGTGATACAGTTTACACATCTTACTTACCCCACGCAAAAACGTGAATGCGGGCCCACCACCAATTTGTCTCTTTAACTTAACTTCAGGTTAAACATCAGTACTGAGTTTCATTTGTTGTTTGTATTCTGTCATCGTATTGTGTCATTTAAGCTTTTAAAATTAGCCAAATTTCGTAAAAGTAGAAAAATCGAAACTCTGTACTGATGTTTAACCTTCACCTAGGCCCTGGGGTAGGGGAGCACCGCCCCTACTGCCAGAAGGTGGCTCTCGGATCCGCTACCATAACGGGGCGATCCCCACATTTTGTAATTTTTTTTAATTTTTTTTCGTAGAATACCGGTTATATCAGTTTAAAGTCGGGCCTTGCGACATAGGTTCCGCAACTAGTTAGGTTTATGCGTATGTATTAACGTTCGTATGCGAACAAGCTTTAAGTGAAGTTTACCGTAGGCCTAGACGCATTGGTTTCCAGCGACGACCACGCGGACTCCAATGATGCCAAGGTACCCTTACTAGTGATTCTTTGGTCGGGAATCCTAGGTTGCTCTTACTTACCCGCCTCCGGCTCGTGCAACAAATACCTGAGATCTGAGATATTGTTTATGTTTATGTTGATAATGGACTATCTGTTGTTGTACCTAATTATTTCTAATTGCCCTAAAACACTCAGACGAAATCTATAAAAGATAGGATATCTACTGACGCCCTTATATTGTTATCGCCAATCATCTCGTCCTTCCCGTAATACGTAATGTAAATCTTGCAATGGTGGACACCTGTCATCGATCGTAATTTCACGGGTACGCCAAGTTGACGACCATGTAATTCTAGAATAGTATGATTAATTAAGCTTGTTGTGGTTTTTCAGTTTGTCTTAATTTTACGATTGAAAATAAATAATATGAATCTTTTATGTCTATTTACTTTTAACCTCGTAAGCCTATAAAACTTGTATGTGGTTTGAGAACAGAACTTCTTCAAAATTTCTTCTGTTATTAACCTTGTAAAAGTTTAAAAAATTAAAAAATGTTGTATCATTGCTGTGTACACTGATTGTATATGTATCGTGAATCTAAATTACCAATTATTGTATGCTTCTCACTTACAGGTCCGCACTTTGGTGCTATATCGGTGCAGCTGTTAAGTTTGCTATAAAATTATTTTGCATAATAATAATAATAATGCCGCACTAATATCGTACAAGTACAACAGTAGATAAAGCCTGACCAGAGTTTTAAATGAATTCATAATGGCAATGACGTAACTATTGCCAGTAAAAGAAATTAACTAGTACGCGGGTTTTAAAACATCTGGTCTGCTTTATAATGATACTTACTATGATAATTTACCGTACCCGCACCATTATTTATAAGTTGATATCTATGTTACCAGTGCAGGTTGTACTACTTAATACTACAAAGCATAATATGTATAAAACGTATTAACTGTTATAGTAGAGGTATGAACGGGAAGTCGAAGCGTGGGCAGACCGCCATTCCTAAGATGACAGTGTCGACCACGACCAGGTACGCCGCATCGGGGACGACAGAAAAACCATGGGGAGAGGCATATCTATGTCCAGCAGTGGACAAATATTTATGCTGAGAAGAAAACTAAGAGGTATGATACTAGTGCGGGACAATAATGCATCATACGTACTGTAGTGATCGGGACTGCTTGGAGGCGCGAACCTACTGGCAGCCGTCGCGTTCTGAATACCTTTCAAATAAGACGTCACGAGAGAGAGAAACAATTGAGAAGAGGACTTCATCTTGATCCGCCGAAGCGACATCATTCTATAAAATTATTATATTCATGAGTTATTTAAAATATCAATATAATATTAACTTATCCAGTTGTCGTTATTACGCCTTACGCCCCCAAAATATAAATAACGGCCAAGCTGGTCATAACAGTACATAGCTGGATGGCTATTAGACATACTTAATTTTTAGGGTTCCGTACCTCAAAAAAGGAAAAACGGAAACCTAAAAATCAAGTAGTCTAATTAGACACGCCCGAGTACATGCGATACTGCTGCGGGTATAAGGCATGATGCACTATACGTGTTACGTATTGCACACCATGCCTTACGATACTGGCACCTGTATTTTCCTTATGTTGGCATGGTACAGTTAGCGTCATTAATATATATACAGCCATTGAGTCAAAATATATAAATACCAACCTTATTGTCAGTGACATAGAGGTATGTAGATATTTTTGAGCTCTTGTTACGTATATATATTTATGACGCTGGCCGTACATACAAATGTGTTCAGATAATTATTTTGAATATTAACCTATCAAAATCAATTAAATTTTGTAGACATTGTCTAGAAAGTAATATCTAGGTCTGTGGTTTATTACATTTTCGTAAAAATTTATAGTTTAAATATTGCAGCGGTTTTTAATATATTTTTCATTCAAAACTCTCTGCAATATTTAAACTATACATTTTTACGAAAATGTAATAAACCACAGACCTAGATATTAGTTTCTCAATCGTGTCTACAAACTTTCATTGCCTTGATTGGTTAATATATTCATAATAATTATCTGAACACCTTTGTATGTACCATGCTAGCATAAGGAAAATACAGGTGCGAGTATTGTAAGGCATGGTGTGCCATACGTAACACGTATAGTGCACCATGCCTTACTATACCCGCAGCAGTATCGTACGTACGCTGGCGTGGTATATAAGTATGGTTCACCGTGCTTTACTGTTCTCGCACCAGTATCGTACGTACGCTGCCGCGGTACATACGCACGGTTCATCATGCCTTACTGTACCGGCAACAGTACCTTACCTCTACTACGACAGTTAATACGTATGACACATCATGCTTTACTGTGCCGGCCACAGTATCCTACGTATGCCGCCATGGTGCACACGTATGGTGCACCATGCTTCACTGTATCCGGCATAGTATCGTAAGTATGCCGCCGTGGTGTAAACGTATGGCTCATCATGCTTTACTGTGCCCGCCACAGTATCGTACGTGTGCCGCCGCGGTGCACACGTATGATACTGTGGCAGGCACAGTAAAGCATGGTGAGCCATACGTGTTTACCATGACGGCATACGTACAATACTGTGGCGGACACAGTAAAGCATGGCGAGCCATACGTGTGCACCGCGGCGGCACACGTATGATACTGTGGCGGGCACAGTAAAGCATGGCGAGCCATACGTGTGCACCGCGGCGGCACACGTATGATACTGTGGCGGGCACAGTAAATCATGGTGAGCCATACGTACAGACGTATGGCGCACCATGATTCACTGTGCCCGCCATAGTATCGTAAGTATGCCGCCGTGGTGCAAACGTATGGCTCACCATGCTTTACTGTGCCCGCAACAATAATATACGGGTGTTGCAGTCGTAGTTTCAGGAGTATTCAGTTCGACTTGCGCACTACGTATACGTAGCCGGATGTCGGGCTACGTACGTACGTACAAAAATCGACCACGAGTAAATTACGTAACCGGATGTCGGGTTACGTACGTACGTAACCGGATGTCGGGCTACGTACGTACGTACAAAAATCGACCACGAGTAAATTACGTAACCGGATGTCGGGTTACGTACGTACGTAACCGGATGTCGGGCTACGTACGTACGTACAAAAATCGACCACGAGTAAATTACGTAACCCGCTCCATGATGAGCGTCAGTATGCCGACTACGTACGACTGACTACGTACGCGTAATGTAGCGTTACACACGTCATTGTGGTCGATTTTTATCCTTATTTTACGTAGTGCGGCAGAGGAAATTTTTCTCAGTGCACCCTGTACAAACCAGCCTCCCCGCTGACAATTTTCAATAATTATGACAAATTTTCCAATATTTATGACGCTGTAAGGGAGAAAAGAGCTGGACACTTGCTGAGTTTCTTGCCGGTTCTTCTCAGTACAAGATCTCCCGCCCAGAGTAGATAGACTTACGAACCGATGGCATAAAATGACGTTCATAAGAGCTATTTGTAGCCTAAACTGAATAAATGATTTTGAATTTTGAATTTTGACATGAAGAAGTGGGATGTAACCGACGTGAACCACTAGAAGAAAACGATGCCAAGTTTTATCGTAAATGACAACGGATGTTGGAACAGCAAAATCAGAATTGTATAGCGTTACTTGAAGTTTAGAAAGCACCGCGATGTGAAGAGATTCATTTACTGGAGTTTATACGCGTGCGTAGCTACAGTCGACGTATGGATTGTTACATGCCTGCTGGACCTTCTGGTTCCACGCGATGCTTCATGTGTGGGAACTGGGACATCGCAGCACTGATTGCCTCTCCAAGGATAATTAAAGATATGAAGGCACGGATCCCTTTGCAAACATGTGCCCACGCGCTCATACCATCACTGCGGGGCGCGGGGAAAGGCGCTAGCAACTGTGTTGCAATTGCAACTGGCAGCAGCGACACCGACACCGGCGCGGCGCGGCGTGGCGAGCAACGACCACCAGCGTCATAGGGTAGACAGACCTGTGCTGCATCGGCAACCCTGCTGGACAGCTGAATGTTTCTGGTGATTTTTTCATGTTTCATTATGATTGAATAGGATGTTTAGAAAGTTCTATTATGAAAAAGTCAAATATCCAGAGGAAAACTTTTACATAATGAAGTAACAATGAGAGTAACTGGACAATCTAATGTAATTAGTACTGTACTGTTCTTTATTATAGCTGGACAAGTTTATTACAGGTGATTTTGTCTTTGTTAAAAATAGTGAACGAAAACAAAACCAAACACCCTGACCCAAGTTAGATAATAAATTTACAGGCAAACGAATTAATAATTTGATATCATTAATTAGATTTGGCAATAAAAATGTAAACTGTACTTTAAGGCGACACTCTGTCAGTCAGTTAGAAATTAATAATTTTTGCGACCGAGATTTTATTTCAAGTTTTGCCAGATGCTTATTTAAAAAGTAACATTTTGCTAGGTCGTGAGATTTTAAATAACGGGTTTTGTGTTAGCATGAGTGCTACTGAGTTTACTTTGATAGAGAGAGCCAGTAGTTTATTAAATGATGAGTAGTGTGCACCTACCAGTGTGGGTACCTGATGGAGGTAGCTCAAATTTTATTATACGTTGAAAGCATTAAATTCTAAGCGAAATTACAAATACGCACACGATAGATTAAGAAGAATGCCAGAAAGTCATGTACCAGTCGAGGTTGAGGTGGAGATACATTGAGTTGTGACCCGATTGATAATTAGTAAAGTTGTTGTGTGGACTCGAGTTAGTGCTCTAATTACCGTAGTGTGTAGTCAGAGGGTGATGCACATGTGCGCAGGGTTCCACTGAGATGGACGCGCGTAAGCGACTGGGATCGCTGTTCGGATGTGAGAGCCGTGACATTAGAGGGCTAACTCGAGGTGATTCTAGAGCTTACATAACTTGTAAATAGTGACTTTTGATTTATGGAGCGAATGGTTGCTGTAGGGATCTTACCTGTTTTTGTGGGTGAAGGTCTAGTCCAGCAATAGCCTGCTGTAGGGGCCACACCTACTTATGTAGGTGACGGTCTAAATAGTCCAGCAAAGATCTGCTGTAAAGATCTCATTTATTTTGAAATGACGATCTAGACCAGCATTAGTCAAGATAAAAACTGTACGCTCAAGGACAAGCGATTGTCAGAATGACCGTGACGACGAATGGTTCATGTCCCCGGTTACCTGGTTACCTTTTTTTTATTAAGCTACATTTGATTTATCTTTCTATGTCGAAAAGGTTCAGTTTTAAATTTTTAGTTATTTAATGTAGAGTCTTATGTAGAGACTCATGTAGAGACTTATGTAGAGTCTTACGTAGAGACTTATGTAGAGACTCGTGTAGAGACTTATGTAGAGACTTATGCAAAAACTTATGTGGAGTCTTATGTGGAGTCTTATGTGGAGTCTTATGTGGAGTCTTATGTGGAGTCTTATGTGGAGCCTTATGTGAAGCCTTATGTGGGACCTTATGTGGGGCCTTATGTGGGGCCTTATGGGAGGCCTTATGTGAGGCCTTATGTGTGGCCTTATGTGTGGCCTTATGTAGGGCCTTATGTGGGGTCTTATGTGAAGCCTTATGTAGGGTCTTATGGAGAGCCTACTGTGGAACCTTATGTACTGTGAGGCCTACTGCAGAGCCTACTGTGTAGCCTATTGTAGTGCCTAATGTAGAGCCTACTGTAGAGCCAAATGTTGTTGTTTGGTCAGGATAGACGACATCGGGCAACTGTTTCTAAATATTGTAATTGTGATATTAAAATAACAATAAAGTGACTGTAAGGAATACGACTGCGTCTTTATTTTGAAGATCCAAGATGAACTGTGTTATCGACGAATCAGAGTTTGCTCGACCTTCCTACCTACTACAAACCAGCCTCCCCGCCGACATATAAATTAACAATTTAAAAAAAAAATATATTTTCTATTGTAATATTGATTTCAAAAGTAAACAGTTCTAGCAGTTTCAAACGTCTATTATCTGCCTAATTTTTCTAATGGCATAAGCAGCAGAACTGAGTTTGCCGGCCAATTTCGATATATATCAGGATTCCATTGAAGTTTTGAGTCAAGGGTTATACCTAAGAAGGTGTTATTATAATATATCAGAATATTTAAAAGACAAACATTAAAAAAAAATTAAACTCAAATATCAAATAATTTTAGATAAACATCTAAAAAAATAAAAATATAAGAATATAAGCTAATTTACTTCAAAATTAATTGAAAAAGGTCTTCCCTCTTCAACCCCCATCTTACCCCCCATTTTCAATTCCTTTGCTCTTCCCACAGTAAGAATCTCCGATCTTCTAATAATCTTCTTCTTCTCTGTCCTTCCCATATTTCCCGGATTTTTAAATTATTTATAAATTATTTATTTAAGTAAGTATATTTATATATTTTTAATGAGTCACTCATCCTTAATATCAACCAAATGATAAACACAAAAACTAACAACGAAATCAAAACAATTAATGACAAATAACTAAACACAGAATAACAAATATCGACGAAAAGCAAAGTAAACAATAACACAGCAGTACTCGTAAGTAAAGGTGTGCGGATCTGCTATATTCATAATAATAAATATATAAAATATAACTTAACGTTATGCTATATTTATTTAAATTGATGACAGTCAGTCTATATGTGGATTTTAAGGTCTTCACGTGAATATAAATAACGAGTGGAATACCATCCTTATTTTTTTTAGATCCAAACATATCAGTTTGTGTACTTATAATTAATTTTAATGACGACTTTTGTATTTATGACGGTATTATTAACTGGGATTTAGTATTAATTATTATTCCTATAATACCACGGACCACGGCGGCGGCGCACGGTACGGACGCGCTTCGACGGGTGTCCAGCGAGTAGATAATAATCTTCCTATACAAGAAGTTAATCATTTTTGATACCCTAGCCTCTCTTTACAATATTATAGAATACTAAATTCTATTTGTAACGTAAATGTTTCTTTTAAACATTGATTTAAATTTTGAATACTATTACACTCACCTTTTAAAACAAGATGAAACAGTTTTAAAAATATATGTCCTTTTGTATTAAGTGATTAACGGTGTTACCGTTCATATTTTAGTTTATGCCTACCATCTTTTAGTGTAAGTTTTCTTTCAGTGGTTTTTTCTCGTTAATTCGTCGCGGATCAGTTATTTAAAATTAAACATTACTAATGCTGAAAGTGTACGGAAAAATTATGTTATTGAAATATGAAGTGATATTATGGCAAATGGATCTCGTAATATGACTAAGAAACAATCCAACGTGCATTTTAGTGCCTCGAGTGGTTCATTTTTCTTATCGACTAGTTCAGGTTTCAGCAACCTTAAAAGGGGGGCAAACCTACCAGACAATGCGAAAACGATTGTTTAAATAAGTTTACTCGAAAACACGAGTGAACTTCGGAAACTATGACTAGTTACGATAACACTTCCACGTCGATGTCGAATGTAAGTAACGATACGAACTTAACGTTAGTAAAGCGTATTTTATAATATGAAAAATGCAAGTTTTGTCAACAGACATTCAAAGCGGGCCGGATGTCAGCCCCAGATTATATTCTGAATCTAAATCAAGAGTACCGCATACCCTTTTATCTAGAAACCATCTTTACTCTTTTCTCTAGTAATAACCAAGTTTAGTGTCTCAGACATTCGGTTTGGCATTTTTGTCACCGATACAATGCACTCTTTACTGTCTCAAATGCAAAGCTAAAGCATTAAAGAACCGATCGAATTAGCACTGAGATCAAGGAAGCTTGAAAAATGACCCTTGTCCCGAAAAGTCACGTGTTTCCTCGGCCTATATTCAACCTGTCGAAATCACTAAATGAACTTGTCCTAACAGATAAATGTCGTCTTATTAATGTTAACCGTCTGTTCGACGTTTTACAACCACATTTTTGGATGTGACAAATAGATTTGAAGCGCATAAGTTTCTTTAATTGATTTACAAAGATAATTTGTTTCAAATCACTTGACCTCATTTTACCTTAGTACCGTCTTTAAAACATTTGCCTCGCTCACCAAATAGGTAGCGCAAAATCAAAGTAACGCAGAGCAAGTGAGAGCAGAAAGGAAATTGCACTTCAAATTTCATTTTCATAAATTTCATAAATCTTGGCTGTGTTGAACAATCAATTAGTACGATTGTGGGATCTGTAGAGCCTTTATGGTCTACTGAATTTTTCAAGCTTTGTAGTCCTTTAAGAGAGATTATCGCTATCGAGGTCTTCTTGACTTTCCAAAGCAGTGTATCATCATGTGATGATGAGCATTAGCTCATTTTATGTACCCACTGCTGGAGCACGAGCCTTCTCTTTGGAGGACGGGTCACCATCCGGTGACCGGCCTTTGCGAAAGTTGCTTAACCTCAACACTTACAGACTGAGCGTGTTAACCACTGCGCCATCGAGCTCTTCAGCAGTGTATAAAGATTCCGAATGTCAAACGCAAAGACACAACAAGTCTGTTAGTGCTTAAATTCGAAACGAAGGCGAAACCAAATCTATAGCTCCTATGAACATTTACACAATAAATTCTTTAGCTGTAGTAATCTGTTCTATATCAGCGTGTCACATACCCGACAAATACATCGGCCTCGCACGAGACAATCTATCTCAGTTCCGATTGCCACCAGAATGGCATCGCCTACCTGCTTGCATAGAAATTCTGTCCTACAAGATTGGGGTTACAATTATTTTATCTTTTTGTATCAAAGACTGCTTGATGTAATTGCTGATTACGTGTAATAGAATCAAAACGTTGTTCATGCAACCTTTAAAACCGATTGCAAACATAATTATCTTTGGGAAACAATACTCGAAAGTATAATTGTGTAACTACATAGATATAATAAATTAAAACATAAGAGATTTTTTTTATTCAGATTTAAATCTGATAAATCTGATAACAGGCGTTGGAAAATATGAAAGAAGTGTGATCAATAATAAGCTTGATCCTGTATATTAGGTAAAGCGATGTTTGAGTTTTCCTTTTTTTTTTCTTCTTACAAAATCTGTGTAGTTTTGCAAAACTACATAATTAATTGTAAACTTGAAAGGCGAAGCGAGACCTGCCTCCCAAACAGTGTTAGCGGAATGATTGGAGTCATTACTTTTCGAAGCTGTCATTGATACTTCCAAAGACTTACGAACGAGAACATAATGACGTTCATAAGAGCTATTTGTAGCAAGTTTGTAGCCTTTTGAATTTTGAAGTGTTTGCTCAGCAGTTGCTTCATATAGCTGAAAATTGTCTCTGCCGATCGATAAAATTGTATCTCGTAGAAACTGGAGATCTGAAATTACTTTTAGTAAATTTTATAGACTAGAATAGGCATAACTTCTATAACATCCAAAACAATAAAAATAATATTTAACATGATTATAACTTCGTTCCAAAAACAAATTACTTTATTGAGCAAAAACGGCTCGGTGGTCGAGTAGCTAAGCACTCGGCCTGATACCCGAAGGTCTTTGGACCAATTCCCAGGTAGGGCAAAGTGTGTTTTGGATGTTTTAATAGAATAAAATAGAACAGAAATGCATGCATATGCATATGCATGCATTTCTGTTGTCATAGCCATGCGCAAAGAGTAGTTATATATAGAGGAATGGCCATGCGGCTATACTGCGGTTTTGTAATCAACAACCCGCATTTGGCAAGAGCGGTGACTAAGTTAATCCCCACGACGAAGGCCTTTGCCCATCAGTGGGATAGGTGTTGTTACTCATGTTTTGAAGTGATGACTTGATTTTAATGATTTAGCATCATTAAGTTTTAGCTTATTTTTAATAATTCTTAAGTTTGATTTTGATACGTCTTCAATTACCTATGTGTATGGACTATGTCTAATAGTTTTTCAATTGAATTGAATTTAAGTATAAAATTAAATTCATTTATATTCATTTTGTTGGTTTAATAAAATTATGCCTCGGACATCTCAAGTTTATTATTAACCGACTTCAAAAAAAGGAGGAGGTTATCAATTCGACTGTATTTTTATTTTATTTTTTTATGTTTGTTACCTCAGAACTATCGACTGGGTGAACCGATTTTTATGATTCTTTCTTTATTTGAAAGCTGGTGCTTCCCATGTGGTCCCATTTTATTTTGGTTCAGTTCTGATGGTGGAATCCTCAAGGAATTGAGGGAACTCCTCAAATATTGTATGCATACCTATAGCGATTTTGGTATTTTCAGAAATAAGTCAAGCATTTGCAATCAGAAAGTATCATTTGATGAAGTGTAACTGATGAAAAAGACCACAGATTGCCATCGGAACTCCTCAATGAAAAGTATTTCACGGGTGGCGATAAAATATCTCGATTAAGATAGTTAAGCGACTATGACGAAGCAATAGAAGGCAGGCACCGGAACTCAGTTTTTGATTTCCTACTTTGAGATAGGCGTTTCTCGTTTTCTTCGCTTGTCTTATTTAAACGGCGCTGTCTCATACGAGCAGCGCGTTTAGTAGGTCTACCCATATTCGCTTTTGATAAATAGATCGAAACGAATCACTAAAAAGCGAGAAATAAACAAAAATATTAACAAAAAAAAAACCAACTCCAAAAAAGTACATTAATAAAATTGCACTAAAAAGTAAAAAAATAAGCGTTAGACTTATATAGATGTTGCAGGGCTCCGTGGTTAAATAATAACACACTGGTTAATGTATCGGAGTATAATTTCTGACTAGTTTTAATAACTAAAAATACAAGTATATATATTAATCTATAAACAAAGAAATTGGCGGGGGAGATTAGTTGACTGTAGAAAGTCACGAAACAGGAACTAATAAGTTTTGCTTAATTTACATAAAATGTCTCTATATTAAATCACGTTATTAATTATCTCTATTAAATATCACGAACATTACGTGCTATGAATATTGTGCTGACGGCGCAATAGACAATAATTTTATTAGAAAATATATAGGTAGGTACAATTATTGTTATTTTGGAGTCGGTGCCAGCCAAGGTAACTTTAACATAAACATTAAACGACATACTATATATTAAAATCATAATACTACCTACATTCAATCTTATGCATGAAATTTTGACTACAAACTTGGAGTTCATTTTGAGTTCGATTGTAGTTTCATGTTAGTTGGATTATAGTTCAATAGGAGATCAATATTATAGTTTGATAAGAGTTCAATTGGAGTTCAATTTAAATAAGATTGGAGTACGAATGGAGTTTAGTTTAATTCGATTGTTGTTCAATTGGAGTTCTAAGAGTTCAATTGAAATTAAAATGATAATAGTTATCATATCCTAAGAGAATGTGTAAGCTTTGCGGCGTGCCTGGCGCATGGTGTGATACTTTTATCATTCATAATAACTTATCGTGACAATTGTTGGTGGTCGATAACGACTAACGAGCTGACGCAGCCGGGACCAACGGCTTTACGTGCACGACGAAGCACGGAGGAGCGAGAGTCGCAGACCGGGCGCGTTAACCACTGCGCCATCGTGTCGTGCTCCTCTATGGACGATTGAACAATGTAAACGTATTATACGATACCTACTTATTTCAATGTGAGAATTAGTTTATAATACCTGCTGTTGTGAATGTAGGTACTGAATTTTATTGTCTAGTTGTGCCAATTAAATAAATAAATAATGAATCATCATCATCATCATCATCAGCTCATTTTTACGTCCCCACTGCTGGGGCACGACCCTTCCCTATGTTCGATTCCTGGCTGGGTCGGGTAGGCGTTTAATTTTTTCACTGTATTTTATAAATTTTATAAATATTTAATTAGCACAAATACTTGGACATCACACAGTGTCGTATGTTAGTAGCAATATCTCTTAAAATAATGAGTGTAATACAAGCGGGGTACGTATTTGAATGTCTAAAATTAAAGAACTGTTCGTGGCTGGTTGCAGCTACAAACAAGTCAGCCGTTGTGCTTCGATGTGGACTGTATTAAAACTCGTTTCTTGATTATTTCTTCTTTATTCTTCATAGGTGGGGTCCGGAGAGCTTACAAAAATTTGCTCTGACCGGCCTGTATTTATACATTTTGGGTCATGCCCGTGAGCGTGGTGGGGGCAAATGCCGGCCCATGTAGGTATACAATTTTTTCCACTACCCACATGAACCGTCGTAATTTGCAGTTGTCCCTTTCGTGTTGGACCTCTCTTTCTTACATGTATTTTTATCTACCCTACGGTATCTCTCGTAATCTGGATACCTTACAATATTAAAATATTATATTTACTTTAAGATTTAATTAACTTATTTAATTATCTCTACTTAGTGAGGCATTAGGCCTCTGGGCACGTTTACCTGGCCTTCTTTAAAACATACAACAGTTACCTTGTGTTAAATGAAAAGACAAACATAAGAAATATTTATTAAAATAACATATAAACCTAAATATATTAACCGTATTACAATTATAAAGTTATATTCGCTAACTAATCCTATACAATACAAAAAATGAGACTTCTGTCCGTAACAGGCTCCCCCCGGCGCAGCATCCGCGTAGCCTCTTCACTCCATCGGCAGGACAGCCAGTCTCGTCGTCGGTCGTCGGAACGTGCCGCCCTTGGTGCGCACCTCTGCGTTGCGTACTTCGTTGTCAGGTCCAGGGAATATCTTCGTAACGACGCCTCTGGGCCATACATTGCGGGGTAGTGTGTTGTCCACAATTATGACCACGTCGCCCTCTTGTACATTGCGTCGCTCGGAGTCGCGCGTGCCGCCGCGCGGTATGAGTAGTGGTAGATACTCGCGCAGCCATCGTCGCCAGTACTCGTCCGCCAGCGCCTGCGCCGCCCGCCATGTGTTTCGGTCGGCGCGCTCGCACGGCCCAGTGGTGGGCAGGCCGCTCGAGCTGCCCAAAAGGAAGTGATTGGGCGTCAGCGCTTCCGGGTCGTCGATGCTCACAGAGACATGTGTTAGAGGCCGAGCGTTGACAGTGTGCTCGACTTCAGCCAGTAGTGTTATAAGTACTTCTTCACGCGGCGACTTCTCGTTGAGTGTAGCTCGCAGCGCCGTCTTTACGGTTCTCACCAGCCGTTCCCATGCGCCGCCTTGGTGCGGCGCGCCTGGTGAAATATAGCGCCACTCTGTGCGTTTTGTTAGCGCATATTCTCGTAGCGCTGGCTCCCATTGTTCGTATGCGGCCTTTAGCTCTCGGTCCGCGCCTTTAAAATTCGTAGCGTTGTCACTGTATATAATCTGAGGCCATCCCCTCCTGGCCGCCATTCTTCTTAGAGCCATAATCGCAGAGTCTGTAGATAAGCTCGCTGTAAGTTCAATATGCACAGCTCGAGTAGTGAGGCATGTGAATAGCGCCCCCCATCGTTTCTCATGACGCCGGCCGATAGTCACAATCATCGGGCCAAAGTAATCGAGGCCACAGTTCGTAAACGGCCGTACAAAGGCTTCCATACGTGCTCTCGGTAGGTCACCGTGCACCGGCGTCGTAGGTAGCGTCTTTCTCACTTTACAGAATGCACAATTGAATGCCACAGATCTCACAGCCGGCCTCAGTCGTAGAACCCAGTATCGGTCCAATATACGACTCTCTCAGGTTGCCATCTTTGCTCATTCAATACTGAACTTGCTAGTCGCGTAGCTATCAATGCCGCTTGCAACTCCATTCTCGGAATACTTTGTTGCCTTATCGGTGCCACTCTGGCCTTAGCAGCGGCAAGTGCGACTCTTATTTTGCCGTTTTCACCCTTCATTCTCCAGTATACTGCAACGCCGTAAGCGACCTCGTTGGCGTCACAGAAAATATGTAGCTGCTTTCTCGTCACTCCCCCCGTATGTAGACGCCGGGGTAGACGCAGACTACGTAATGCTCTCAAACCGTTTAACCATTCGTGGAACTCGCCGGCCTCGTAATCGGGTAAGGCCTCGTCCCATTCTATTTTTAACCGCCATATGCCTTGTAAGATGATCTTCGCTCGTATAGTATAATAACTCAGTATGCCAAGCGGGTCAAATATTGACATAACCGCGCTCAACGCCTCTCGTTTAGTAGGAGCGCGCCTCATTTGCTTCACGTCGTCGCACACGCGAACCATCTCAGTATTAAACGCCAACTCGTCTGTAGCAGCGTCCCATAGTAAACCGAGTGTCCTTCCCCATTGCTGATAACTAGCGCCGAGCTGTCGGGGTGCTGTGTCACGGCTTTCTGCTGGCAGCTCACGCAAAACGCGCGGTCTGTTAGAGTTATAACCGGCCAGCGTGAATCCTGCCTGCGCGTGAACCTTCGCGACCTCCTTTATTGTTGCAATCGCTTCTTGTTCGGTGTCGTAGCAGTCGACGTAGTCATCCATATAATGGTTTCTCGTAATCGCTTCGTATGCTCGTGGATACTCGGCAGCGTGTGCTGCGGCGTTCGAGTCTCTTACGCTGTGCGCTAAGAAAGGTGAACTTTTTGCTCCGAATATCATCGACGTCATCTTGTAGCGCGTAGGTGGCTTCGTTCGGTCGGTGCCCCTCCATAGAAACATCTGAGCGGGTTGGTCATCTTTACATATTTTAACTTGAAGAAACATCTCTCGTATGTCGGCCGTAATCGCGATAGCTCGTTCGCGAAATCGTAGTAGCAGGCCCGCCAGGTCGCGTAGTAAGTCGGGACCTTCTAAAAGCTCGTCATTCAGACAAACTCCATTTGCTTCGGCGGCCGCGTCAAAAACAACTCGTAGCTTTCCGGGCTTATTCGGATTCGTTACGGCGAAGTGAGGTAAGTACCATAAATGCGGGCTCATCAAATCGCTCTCGCTACTTTCCTCGGCATAGCGTTTATCAAACAGATTTTCTATTTGATTCGTATAAGCTCGCTTGAATTCGTCAGACTTGTCCATCTTCCGTTCTATGGATTTTAATCGTCTCAGTGCTGATTCGTAACTCGGCGGCAGCGTGACGTCATCACGTCGCCACGGTAAGCGAACTTCGTATTTTCCGTTGACTTTCTTTGTCGTCGTGTTAAATAGCTCTATGGCGCGAGCATCACTCGGGCTCACTCGCTCTTTTTTCGTTATTCCCAGTGAGTCGATTTCGAAGTGCTTCTTTACCATAGCATGGAGTTCGTTGTCGGGTGAGAGAGTGCGCGAGATCGTCGCGCATTGCGGTGTGTTTACGTATAACACCGCAACCGTATTACTCTCCATCAGCACGCTTGACCGTGGCGCTGATCCGTGTATTACCCACCCCAGCTTCGTGAGCGATGCGATCGGTTCGTCTCGCTTGCCCTGTAGCAATCTTCGTGTGACTATGAGATGCCAATTGTCTGCCCCAATCAATATTTGAGGCTTGACATATCCGTAGCAGACGTCGCTGTTTGATAGCTCTTTCATGTGTGCGTATTTCAAACAATCGTTGTGCACCGTCTGTCCGTTGAGTGATAAATCTTTCATCGTTCTAGCTTTTATGTCGAATCGTTGTTTATTCGTAGTAGCAATCAACTTTATATTCACCGTCTTGGTTTCGCACGTCGTTTGTGTATTTACGCTTCGTATTTGCAAATCGTTCGCCGGCCCATCCGCGCCTACGTGGTCCGCCAGGTCTTGATCGATTAGTGTGACAGTTGACCCCTCGTCGAGTAGGGCGTATGTGTCGATTGACCCCTTCGGTCCCTTGATGGTAACGGGACACACTTTCAGCAGTACCTTAGTAGCATCGGTCGAGTGATTAACCGACGCTACCATCTCGGTTACATTCGGCCTGGTGCGGTGCTCGTGTAGTAAGGCGTGGTGGGGATGGCGACAACCATCAATGCCGCACAGATCGCGTTTATCGCATTGTAGGCGACGGTGTTTCTTATTGGCACAACGGAAACACACTCCGCTTTTCTTTACCCAATCCCATCGTTGTCTAACCGTCATGGTTTTAAAGCGATCACATTGCGGCACGTCGTGACGTCCTCCACAACATAGACATTCTTTGTTTATGACGTCATCATTCGTTGCGTACACAGCTGTGCTTTTCTTTCGCTCGATTCGTTGTTTCACGTTCGCTCTCATCTCGGTAACAACGTTTTTTCTCGTAGGGTTGTAGCTCACGTATGCGTACTGTAGGGCTCTGTCGGCTTCTCTCATGAGAAAGTGGGACAGTGTAACGATCTCAGGCTCGGCATAGCTTCCGTAATCAATTGCATAGTCGCACCACCTTGAGCGTAGGTGCGGTCCGAGCTTGTCCACAACTTCTCGCGTCAACATCGGGTTCCGTAAGTAGCCTCTGTTGTCGATATTATCGAGTATGCAAACAATGTTTTGCAGTTTGATTGCGAACGTGTTCAACTCACTGGCCGTCGTGCCGGGTCGCGGCAGTCTTCTAATGTCATCCAGCGCTCGATCGATTATAACTTCCGGCCGTCCGAAGCATTGCTCGAGTGTTTTCATTACAACTTCCGGGTCCACGGCCGTATATAAAAGAGCGGACACCGCTTCCTTTGCTTCATCTTTAAGACAGCTTCTTAATCGTGCCAAGTTCTCGGCTTTACTAAAGTTGAATTGTCTAGTCGTATCGCGCATTGCCGCTTTGAAAGGCAACCATTCGACCGGCGAGCCGCTGAATATAGGCAAATCCAGTGCTTGTCGTGCAATCGGTCGATTTTGCATCATTTTCTCTAGTGTGAGTGCGAGCTTAACCATTCCCGTGTCGTCCTTGTTCGTTTGGTCACGGGGCTCCGCCTCTTTCACTGCGTTTTCGTCTTCGACATATGGCGAGTCAGTGAGGTGGCGACCTCTGTCCATCTCATTTGCACGCGCATCCTTTTGTCCTTGTCGTACATTTCCGACTTTATTCGTATCGGGTCCATGCACGTTCCGACGCCGATCCAACCAGTCATCCAGTTTCAGTTGGGTTATATCGGCGGGTAAGCTCTCTGGTTCTATATCCGTATCATCTTCGATAACGGCGATTTCGTATGCAAGTCTCTTATTAATCATTTCCGCTTCCAATTGTATCTCTCGCCGACGTACTTCGGCGAGTTGCATCTCCGCTTGAAATTGCGCATGCTTAATTCGTGAGGCGACGCTCGCTGTTGATCGTACCGACGGTGGCCCGGCTCTGGGCGCGTCGGGTGGGGGTGCGTCGTCGTTGCGTCTAATTTCCGTAGTGGCGGTGATGCCGCGTTCAGCGGTCTCTGGGGGCGGTTCCAATGGCGTCACGGTTGAGGCATTGTTTGAGGGTGATTCTGGTGGTTTGTCAGGTGTTCGTAGTCCCGCTGTCGCCTCGGCTTGACCTTGTCTTCGGGTAGTCGGCATCTTCTTTCTTGCTGTCCCTACCAATCTCAAACGGGCACGCTATGTGGGGAGCCCGTCCAAGGATGGAGTTCGTGCGGGAGTGGAAAGGAAGGACCTACCCAGCAGAGAGTCGACGTGGACAACGGGGCGCTCGCGCATCGGTTGGAGTGACCGACTGCTTAGGCAGTGCCTACAGAAAGGACCCCCGCTCCACGACAAACCGTACTGGCGTAGCCGGACTTAAGCTTGCCTTGAAAAAGGCAAACTGACGACCCCGTCCGATAAGTCGTCCCGCCTTGAACGGCGTTTACTCAGAACGCCCACCGTTTGGCACCGCTAGGTGGTGGGACGTTTTTGAGCCGCGGTCCGCCCGCGTTAGACTTGTGACAGAACACAAGTGGTACAATGCGTTGGTGGTTACGTAAATGCGTTGGTGGTTACGTAAATGCGTTGGTGAATCTTCCAGCCGACGTTAATGGATGAAAGCTTCTGTTCTTCAAATCGTCCGCTGATCTTCTAAATCCGGCTCAGAAGGACCAAAGGAACTGTTCGTGGCTGGTTGCAGCTACAAACAAGTCAGCCGTTGTGCTTCGATGTGGACTGTATTAAAACTCGTTTCTTGATTATTTCTTCTTTATTCTTCATAGGTGGGGTCCGGAGAGCTTACAAAAATTTGCTCTGACCGGCCTGTATTTATACATTTTGGGTCATGCCCGTGAGCGTGGTGGGGGCAAATGCCGGCCCATGTAGGTATACAATTTTTTCCACTACCCACATGAACCGTCGTAATTTGCAGTTGTCCCTTTCGTGTTGGACCTCTCTTTCTTACATGTATTTTTATCTACCCTACGGTATCTCTCGTAATCTGGATACCTTACAATATTAAAATATTATATTTACTTTAAGATTTAATTAACTTATTTAATTATCTCTACTTAGTGAGGCATTAGGCCTCTGGGCACGTTTACCTGGCCTTCTTTAAAACATACAACAGTTACCTTGTGTTAAATGAAAAGACAAACATAAGAAATATTTATTAAAATAACATATAAACCTAAATATATTAACCGTATTACAATTATAAAGTTATATTCGCTAACTAATCCTATACAATACAAAAAATGAGACTTCTGTCCGTAACAGAACCTAACATTAACCTACGTTTAAAACCACTAAAGTCTAAATACCTAATGGTTGTTTGACTTATATTTTAATACCAAAACCTTAAAATGTCAAATGGATATATTACTGAAGTTCATAATGATAAAACTTGAAATACCTATGTACAAAGTCCCTAAAATTGATTTACCTCACAATTAATTGACCAAAATGACAATTATATATTTATACGCCTACCAAAAAATTATTACTTTTACTACCAATAAAATTCGAAACGCTTACCAAAACGGATACATGATCACCAAATCAAATTATTCTATAAGTAAAGGGTGTATACAATACAATTCATATTTTTATTAAATGTCTTAAAAATATATGAATACCTTTTAACTGCATTTCAGACCAAATATGTTATATTGTCACCAAATAGGTAATACCAATATTTTATGCCTCGAGTTTCAATTTGATCATTTTTGCTTTCTGCTGTCTGATAAAAAAAACCTCGAAATTCAAGACAATCGCGAAGCGCAGCGTAGCGATTGTCTTAAATTTCTAACCTACCACTTGAGCTACAGGAGTAGGGCATCTAGTATCCTCAATCATTTGAATAATAGTGTAAAATTTGGTGATCATTTATAGAAATAGCTCGCAAGTGGTGCATTAGTTTAGGTATTTTGACCATTTGGTATTTAAATTGTTGGTATATCAAACTCTGGTGTTATAACTATAAACATTTTAAACATTGGGTAATTAGTCCTATCGGTATTTTAATCTTAGATATTTCGTTGGTAGGTATTAGTTGCTTAGGTATCTTAAACATTGGTATTTAGATTTTAGTGATTTTGAACGTAGGTTATTTTATGTTAGGTTTTTTAATTTTAGACATTCAAATATGTATCCATTAGAGGCCCACTTTTTCTTCATCTTCAACAAATGTTATATATAGGTAAGTAGGCGTTTTGTTAAATCACTAATCCTAATTTTTCTCAAATTGGGGTATACTTGTAGGCTGTTAAGAGTAGCAAATAGTGTCGAGTATTGAATAGTTTATCTGCTCTTATCAATACTTTCTTGGAGTTCGTTGGAACCTTAAACTTAATATTTAATTTTTATTCAAATTTTTTTTCGTAAAACTGTATTGTTGCGGAAACCCACAACAGACACTAAAATTACACATCAAAATTAACCTTAAAATTAACAAAGTCCACTCACAGTTCCACGCTGCTCCCGCCGTCCTGAACGGGATCCATATGATCCGATGGGGCCCGAATCCGGCTCCGGGTCTTCTAGGGTCCCTAAACAAACCCAAACTACCCCAAGTGCACTTTTTCCCCCGAGGAAATACCTGTTTTTACTCCAGCAGTGGTGACGTCGAAATTGACGCGAATTGTACTCCCGATGCGGTTCGCTTACGACACACACACCCACAGGTTGCACAATATACTTAATTATAATAATACGGCTCCAAATGCCCTTATTACTACACAAAACTATTTAATTATTCACACACAATAACTATGATCCAGCCATATTTGCTTTCCAGAGACAAGAGAATAAAAAAAAAACAACTAGTGATGGGGCCATTATGCCACCAAACAAATTGAATCTCGATAATCGATTCGTCCATAATATAAATCAAAGTTTTATTTCTAACAAAAATAAATGCCTGTTTATTTGCAACATCCCGCCACCCAAAGCGGACGTACCGCTTTCTAGCCTGAAATCTTAAACTAGTCAACCGGTAATCGAGCTAAGGTCGCGACCGCGCGATTTAGCACCGATCCATCAACCAACACTTGCGCCACACGCGGAGTCCCGTCCGCGCCCCAGACTAACTTTAAAATGCGACCTCGTCTCCAAAATAACGATGGCAAATTAGCCTCTTTTAATAAAACCAGATCCCCCTCCGAAGGGGGCGACGTCCGGTCTGTCCACTTTACACGCTGCTGCAATAAATGCAGATACTCCAGTGACCAACGACGCCACAAGTCCTGACTCATTTGTTGTATCATTTGAAAACGAGACATCCGGTGTCTGCGTTCATCCTTCCAGGGATACTCGGGCAGGGCAGTGAGTGGCTGACCGACCAAAAAATGACCAGGGGTCAGGACTTCCATGTCATTTGCGTCAGAGGAGAGTGGACAAAGCGGACGCGAGTTGAGAACCGCCTCAACCTTACAAAACACAGTTGTAAGTTCCTCATACATGAGGGTAGTTTCCCCGACTACCCGGCGCAAGTGGGTTTTTGCCGATTTTACCGCGGCTTCAAATATCCCGCCCCAGTGGGGACAGGCTGGCACACTAAATCGCCATGTGATTCCCCGCTGTGCGAGAGCTTGACTTATGCTATTACAATTTTTATCCAGAAAATCGTTCACATCTTTTAAGTAGTTGGCAGTGCCTCGGTAGTTGGTACCGTTGTCGGACCGAATGAGAGAAGGGAAACCCCGTCGCGAAACAAAACGATCCAGCGTGGCGACAAAGGCTTCCGTAGACAGAGCCGAAACCACTTCCAGGTGGACGGCCTTAGTGGCCAGGCAGACAAAAACGCACAGGTATGCTTTCGTGACCCTAGTGTTACGATAGGCTGTGGTTTTCACCAGAAACGGTCCAGCAAAATCCGTACCGACCCCGTCGAACGGCCTAGTAGTCTGACAAACCCGGTCAGAAGGGAGATCCCCCATCTGTGGCTGCATAATGGAGGCCTTCACCCGATAACAAGCCACACACTTAAATAACACGCTGCGAACCACTCTCCGAGAGGACAAAATCCAGAACTCCCTCTGTAATATCGCCAGTAACGCATTACACCCCGCGTGAGCGTTTTTCAGGTGTCTATCCGAGACCACCAGTTCTACCAAAGGTCCTCCTTTGGGGAGTAGCAGAGGACGACGGCTACCGAAGGGCAGGTCGGCATTTCCGAGGCGACCTCCAACGCGTAACAGTCCATCCGTCAAAACCAGTCCGTAGTTTTCCAGATGATGCCTTCAACACCGCGTGGTGAGGCAAGAAAAAATGATCTGTCGTTGTCCAGTCGACAGTCGCCCGCGACATATGCCCCAAGGCCTCGTATTCTCGCATGAACTCGATATACTTTTCCCGAAGCACCGGATCGCGAGACATACGACGCTCCATGGACAGGAGTCGTTTCTCTGCCAACGCCCTCGATTTTCCCAAGAGAGGGGGACAGTCGATAAAGGGCAGTCGAGTTTCGATCCTACCCGACGCCATCCGGCGTGTGTGATCCTTATAAAAGGTTTCGCACTCCACATGCTCCGGATCCAGACGGGAGACCATGGGAGGCTCTTCCAGTTCCCAGAATTTTTGCATCGTCCTAGCGATGGAGGTAGTAGCGACGACAGGTGAGACATCCCGCGTCTCCTGGTCGAAAACCGGTCCATTAAAACGTGTCCAAAGATGGTAGGTATAGCTACCAACGAAGAGCGGCCCAGACTCCGCTGAGGCCCTAAAAGGATCCAGCCCAGTACATCCGCTCCCAATATGAGGTCCACCGGAGCCGGCTCCTCGAAATGAGGGTCTGCCAGCATGAGACCTGATGTGTCAGGCATTGCGTCCCGCGGAATGTCTGTCGGTGGATGCCAACCCAGCAGATTGTCGAGTACGATCGCGGCCGCCGCAATCCGTATCGAAGCGGAATGCACAGGAGAGAAGGAAATGTGGGTCTGACCGGACAGACCCCCCACTTCTGTATCTCCGACTCCCCGAATCGGAACTGAGGGAGGCGCGCACTCCAGACATAGGCGCCTCGCTACCCTCGTAGTAATTAAGCAGCCCTGTGCCCCAGTGTCTAGGAGGGCTCGTATCCGGACGAAGTCCCCCCTAGGTCCCCAAACGCGTACCTGCGCGATGGGCAAAAGAACCGTCCTCGGTTCCGACGTAGCCCGACCACAGGCTAGTCACGCGTCAGAGCCAGCAGCCGACCCTGTCGAACCGTGATGACTCGGCCAGTAAGTCGGACGCGTGCAGGCCACCATCCGGGGTGGTGCGTATCCAGGTGCCCTACCATACCGGTGATAGGGTGGGTGGTATTCCAACCTCGGGTACTCGTGCAGTACCGGTGAGAACTGTTGACGGTTCTCATGTCGCTGTTGTTCCGGCAACGGCGGCGGAGGATACGCGTACGAGTATCCGGGTGTTGGGTCCGGAGGTGGGGCTCCCTGTACCCAGTGGCCCTTAGAGGCACCAACTCCTGGTGTTGGTCGCGCCGGGTGCCGGGTTGTAGCCAGAACCCGGCTCCGCTCCGGCGGTCCCCAACTCACCTGAGCCGGGGTGTACGAGGGGTTGTAGTGTGGCGGCCGTGGCGGACTCCGTCTTTCCGGAGGCGGAGTTGACCCCGGCCCCAAACCGCCACCCGTGGGAGATCCCCTCTCCCGAACCGGTGCTGAGCCCTCAGCACTACGGGTGCACAGTAAGCGATGGTGCGGTCCGCCGCACACATCGCAAGGCCTCGCCTGGGGACACTCATTGTACCTATGTCCTCCCAGGCAGGCATAACACAATCCTCGTGTCCGAACGAGGTTTCGGCGCTCTTTTGTGGGCAGCCCGAGAATTGCTGGACATAGCTGTTCCAAGTGCTGCTGTCCGCAAACCCGGCATCCAGAGCCGGGGTTGATGGCGGCCGCAGCCACCAGCCTGCCGCGACCCTTCCCTGGGTTGCGTGGCGGCTGGGCGCCGTAGACTCCGGAAGTGCGGGCCGGCGCACTTGTCGGAGCCTCCTGGGAGGCTAGCTGGTTTTCCAGCAGGCCAGCCTCCTCTTCCAGGAACTCCAGAAGTTCCCCTATGGTGGGCAAAACGCTGCCGAGATCCTTGTGGACCAGTCGATTCCGCTCGAACTTGTCCCTCATCTCCTGCGACAACTTGGCCAGAACTATGTGCAGAAGAAGGAAGGACCACTGGTCGACGGGCAGTCCGAGCATCCTTAACCCGTTTAAGGACACTGTGAGCGGGGTGATCAGCTGCGTCCTCAGCTGAGCCCTATGGTTGACCCTCGGCAATCCCAGCAGATGGGTCACGTGCGCGTCCGCCTGAAGACGCGGCTTTTCGTACCGCTTCTCCAGCAGCTGCATGGCGGTGTCGTAGCTCGCATCCTGCAGCTCCAGATGCTGTACGAGCTGTCTGGGTTCTCCGTCTAGGAAGGAACGGAGATATGCCAGCTTTTCGGCCTTGGTGAAATCCTTCCGAGTATCCACCAAGGCCAAAAACATGTTCCGGAATCCAGCCCAGTCCCGCATACATCCGGTGAAATGCGGGACCTCCAGGGCACCCAATCTTCCCATGGCGCTGGGTCCAGGGGTGTGGAGCGAAGCGGGGCGCGCAACAGGCTTCCCCTCCCGCAGTCGCTCGATGTCCTTCACCCGCTGAAGGACCTCGTCGTAGATGTCTTGGATGTGCTCCAGATCCTTGACATATTGGGCGTGGAGGGCCAGCTCCTTCTCCCCGACCGGGTCGGTTGACAATAGGGCGGTTACCGACCGCTCGGCCAACAAGAAACGAGCCTGCATTTCCCTCGAACGCGTCTCCAAGGCGTCCTCCCGGTTAGGCCGATCTACTAATGCAAGCAGCCCGGTGAACCACCGGAGCTGCTGAGCCAACTCCTGCCGTGACGCTGTCATTATAAATAATTTAAACTAAATAAACCTAAACACAAAATTAAAACGAGTCAATGAAAACACGGAATCGATTATCCCGAAGCGACTCGATGCTTTCAATTGAACGAAATTAAATTAAATTAACGTTCTGAGAAATGTCCCAGCCCAAATGAATGAACGAACAAAACAACGGTACTACCAACCTTACAATTTAACCGCACCTGTCCCGGAAGTGCGATTTTACACAAAATGAGCTTAACCTATTACGAACTAACAAAAAATACACAAAATTACACCGATTAACCTAGAGGTCCGGTATTAACCACGCTCTGCTACCAAAATGTTGCGGAAACCCACAACAGACACTAAAATTACACATCAAAATTAACCTTAAAATTAACAAAGTCCACTCACAGTTCCACGCTGCTCCCGCCGTCCTGAACGGGATCCATATGATCCGATGGGGCCCGAATCCGGCTCCGGGTCTTCTAGGGTCCCTAAACACACCCAAACTACCCCAAGTGCACTTTTTCCCCCGAGGAAATACCTGTTTTTACTCCAGCAGTGGTGACGTCGAAATTGACGC
The DNA here is from genome assembly GCA_947562085.1 of Eudonia lacustrata. Taxonomy (NCBI): domain Eukaryota; kingdom Metazoa; phylum Arthropoda; class Insecta; order Lepidoptera; family Crambidae; genus Eudonia; species Eudonia lacustrata. The sequence goes on from OX387336.1 coordinate 13,138,776, forward strand.
GAATTGTACTCCCGATGCGGTTCGCTTACGACACACACACCCACAGGTTGCACAATATACTTAATTATAATAATACGGCTCCAAATGCCCTTATTACTACACAAAACTATTTAATTATTCACACACAATAACTATGATCCAGCCATATTTGCTTTCCAGAGACAAGAGAATAAAAAAAAAACAACTAGTGATGGGGCCATTATGCCACCAAACAAATTGAATCTCGATAATCGATTCGTCCATAATATAAATCAAAGTTTTATTTCTAACAAAAATAAATGCCTGTTTATTTGCAACATGTATTAAATGGCTGTTATCATTTACAAATATAATAAAAATATGAAGCTTAATATATAAATTGATGATTTCTGTTTGATATAAAAAAAATGAAATTCACACATTTTGTATGGATTTAAATAAAAAGTAATAGTACAGACAGAAAATGAGTGGGTCTGTTTTGAAGCTCCGTTGTACATTAATGAGCGTGTTTTATGGGCTAATATTACCCATATTAGATGAAGTATGTGGTCACCTTTCGATATCACCCTATATCAACTCTATCTGATCAGATTACATATTCCGCCAGGTGTCCGAGCATTTGTATGAGATCGATCTACTGTGTGCCGTAGTAGCCAAGTGGCTTGCACGCCGAACTTAGGGCGACGCTAACTCTGAGGTCCCGGGTTCGATTCCCGGTCGTCCCCCCGACCGCCTAACCGATCGCTTTGACTACGCGTATAGTTTATGACGTCATCTTGCCACCTCGCACCGCCTATGAAAGCAATATCAAAAGCTAAAGGCTATAGCTTTCGATATTGCTTTCATAGGCGGCACGAAACGACAAGATGACGTCATAAACCACACACAAAGTCAAAGCGATCGGTTAGGCGGTCGGATCCCGGGTCAGTGTCGAAAACGAACTTTTCGTTATTGTGTCGGGTCTGGGTGATAGGTGGTTGTGGTACCGTCGTTGTTTCTGATTTCCGTAATACGAGTGCTTTAGTTACTTACCTTGGGATCAGAACAATGTATAATGTTGTCTAATATTTATTAGAAGTATAAGATTCAATAAAAAAATATATCTCTCGTAGTTATGATGGCGTAAGGCATCTAAAACATCTAATTACCAAATAGTTGTTAATGTCACTGAATGAGTTCTAAGCCGACGAATATTGAACTCAAGTTCTTTATTATCATTTTTATTGAAAGTAACAGAGTGATCAAAATTTGTTTCTTATAGATTTATTTTATATTATGGATAGTTTGTGCGACAGCCTGGAGGCTCGTCCGCAGGGAGGCGATGAATTTTTGCAGCTCCTCCAACTCGGCCTTCTGGTCAGGGCCCGCGTGCTCGTACATCGCGGACAAGACGCTGCAAGCAACCAAATAGAATAGAATCAAATGGAACGGAACGGAACAGAATAGAAAATAACATAATAGAATATAATATAATGGAATGGAAAGAAAAGGATCGCAATAGAACGGTCTATTCCGTTCTTTTGCGCATAGAAATGAAAAGAATAGAATAGAATACAATAGAATAGATTACAATAATAGAAACACTATTTGCACTTCCAGGGCAAAGCCCTCTATTATTGAAAACAGTCGTCGCTACGGGTACGTATTATAATGCCGAAACTTCATAATACCTACAACTAAAATCCCTACGCTTAAAACATCGAAAATCAAAATACCGAAAATACGAAATACCTATACCCGATATACCGAAGTTCGATATGTCTATTTTCAAAATACCGAAAGTAACTTTTTACAGCCAGGGTAAATTTACATTATTTAAATACGACTTCGTCTTTTCTCTTAGGGTACGTTAGTTCGTTCGTAGTTACTGTTAGCTCCGAGTAGATCATTAAATTTATTGAAGTGCTAAGTTGTCACTGTACGGGTACGTATCATAATGTATAAAATTAAATATATAAGTTTACAGTGCATAAGTTCATAATATCTAAAATCAAAAAATATAATGGTTAGAACAACTAATAACCAAAATCCATAAAGCTCATAATCCATAATCGCCCAAATACATACAATCAATATGTATAAGTTTACAATGTAAAAGTTCCAAATAAATCAGTTGAGAAAATGATTGAGGATACTATTTGCCAGCGCACAACATGGAAAAAGCAGAAAAACTGAAGCGATATGTAAATTGTGCAAAACGACGTATAGAAAATAGGACACATAATAAATGTGTTATGTGTTTTTTTTTTCTTCTATTAGTAATTTACAAATAAACCAGATGCAACAATCTGAAAAACAAAATAATAAAATTTAAAATTATATTTTCTTACGCCCAGTTGAAGCTCGTGAAGTATACAATACAATAATTAAAAACCTAAAAAATAAAAATAGTTTTGGAATCGACGAAATACCACCAAAATTAATAAAATTATGTGCAATTGAATTAGCCTCCCCTTACTCAAAATTAATAAATCAGTCTTTTACCAGAGGTATTTTCCCAAACGCCCTTAAAATATCATTAATTAGCCTATATTCAAAAACGGCGAAAAAACTAACCCAAATAACTATCGTCCAATTTCAATATCTCCTACTTCAGCTAAAATATTCAAGACAGCAATGGCTAAAAGAATATACCCCTTTTTTAAAAAATATAAAGTTTTAAATGAAAACCAGTTTGGATTTCGCAAAAATAGATCCACCACCTTAGCAGTTTATAAGTTTGTTCAAAAAATCCTTGATACAATTAATACAAAACAGTACTCCGTAGGTTTACTTTTAGATATGAGTAAGGCCTACGACAGAGTAAGATACGATATCTTAATACAAAAACTATTTGACTCAGGAATAAGAGGAAACTCACTGTTGCAAATAAACAGGCATTTATTTTTGTTAGAAATAAAACTTTGATTTGTATTATGGACGAATCGATTATCGAGATTCAATTTTGTTTGGTGGCATAATGGCCCCATCACTAGTTGTTCTTTTATTATTCTCTTGTCTCTGGAAAGGCAATATGGCTGGTTGATAGTTATCGTGTGTTGATAATTAAATAGATTTTATGTAGTAATAAGGGCATTTGGAGCCGTATTATTCTAATTAAGTGGATTGTGCACCCTGTGTTTGTGAGTGTGCGTCGTAAGCGAATTGTTTCGGGAAAACAATTAGCCGGGATGTCGGGCACACCGCTATTGGAGTAACAGGTATTTCAGGGGGAAAGTGCACTTTGGGGTAGTTTGGGTGTGTTATATTTGAAGCCGCGGTAAAATCGGCAAAAACTCACTTGCGCCGGGTAGTCGGGGAAACTACCCTCACGTATGAGGAACTTACAACTGTGTTTTGTAAGGTTGAGGCGGTTCTCAACTCGCGTCCGCTTTGTCCACTCTCCTCTGACGCAAATGACATGGAAGTCCTGACCCCTGGTCATTTTTTGGTCGGTCAGCCACTCACTGCCCTGCCTGAGTATCCCTGGAAGGATGAACGCAGACACCGGATGTCTCGTTTTCAAATGATACAACAAATGAGTCAGGACTTGTGGCGTCGTTGGTCACTGGAGTATCTGCATTTATTGCAGCAGCGTGTAAAGTGGACAGACCGGACGTCGCCCCCTTCGGAGGGGGATCTGGTTTTATTAAAAGAGGCTAATTTGCCATCGTTATTTTGGAGACGAGGTCGCATTTTAAAGTTAATCTGGGGCGCGGACGGGACTCCGCGTGTGGCGCAAGTGTTGGTTGATGGATCGGTGCTAAATCGCGCAGTCGCGACCTTAGCTCGATTACCGGTTGACTAGTTTAAGATTTCAGGCTAGAAAGCGGTACGTCCGCTTTGGGTGGCGGGATGTTGCAAATAAACACTCACTGAAATGGTTTAAATCCTATCTCGAAAATCGCTCTCAATATACTGAAATAGAAAATACCAATTTTGAAACAGGGCAAATTCAGAAAACAAGATCCGAACAAGTATTTGTTAACGGTTCTATTCCACAAGGAAGCGTCCTTGGGTGTATTTTGTTCTTAATATATATAAATAATATTGCAACAGCGTTAAATGAGAACTGTATTTTGTTTGCAGATGACATCTCGATTTTGATACCTTGTTCAGATACCAAAGAATTAAATATCAGTCTAAATACCCATCTAGATACAATAATAAACTTCCTGAATTATCATAATTTAATTCTCAATTTTAATAAAACCAAGCTTATCCAATTTAGACCCTTTCAAAAGAGCCCACTTTCAATTAATTATAAATATAAAAACACCACACTAGAAACTGTAGATTCGGCTACGCTACTGGGTATTGATATCGATACCAATCTAAATTGGAAATCACACATTCATAAACTATCCAAAAAACTGTCATCATTTATATATGCCCTCTATAATTTAAAAAAAGTAACAGATCTCAAAACCGCTCTTACAGCTTATTACGCCTACGCTCACTCAAGGCTTGCCTACGGAATAGTTCTTTGGGGTAATTGCACTGACGTACAGGATATATTTATATTGCAAAAGCAGTGCATTCGTACGTACGTATTCAACTGTAGTACATAAGTTTACTCCCTCTGTTATTGTTATGCCCTTACGGGGCGCTACATTGTTTATTTTGACACCTTGTACCTATTTATTTAATTACTATGTACACCAATGTGGCATGCAATAAATAATTTTGAATTTGAATTTGAATTTGTTATGTGCAATGTCCACTTGTACTTCACAAGTAAACGAAATTGTTTCGTAGAATATCATAACTAACTATTTATTTTACTTTTCTGATAATTTTTATTATGTTTTTTTGTATTACAAAGCAATAAATAAAATACCGATATAATAAACCTAACTCTTCGTTTATTTACTTTTATGGTCCATAGGGAAAAACATTTCCCATGAAATTATAGGAAACCTATACAGTATACACCCTGCTATGTTTTTCTGGTAATATTCTCTTATTTTACACCCACAAAAGCTGAAATCTTGAGTTGTATTGGCATATTTAGTCTTGGACATCTTATGACAAGTGCGGGTTGGTGATGATCACACACCCGGGCTTACGCTTTGAGCTCTTACTATCTCAAATATATCATTGATACTTATCAAGGTTTTGAAAAGTTATTGATAGGAGTCTCACACAGTATTTGGAGCCTAATAAACTGATTTGTGATGTTCAATTTGGTTTTAGATCAGGCATATCAACTAATGATGCTGTGCAAGAGTTCGTGGATCTTATTAGTAATAAACTTGATAAAAAAAAACTCAACAACCTTTTTGTATCTGGCAAAGGCATTTGATACTGTCTCTCACTCCCTTTTGACAAACAAAAACAGGACAAACTCGGCATTAGATGTTTGCAGCAACACCTTTTTAAGGACTTCTTCACTACTTGTCTAATCGAATCAAAGAGTCAAGCTAGAAGATTGTATTAGTCAAGAGAGGCACGTCATTGTTGTTGTAGAGATGGTTTCTATTTAGGTTTAGAAAGACATAAGGAGTATATATATAAATATACATTGCGCTCTCTCAAGTAGAAGTAAAAAAGTAAATAGTGTTGAATAATTTCGGCGGGCTGATTAGGACCACGATAGCTCAATTGGGAGAGCACCTGACCCGGTATGTCAGAAGGGTGCAGGTTCAAATCCTGCTCGTGGTAATTATTTCAACATTATTTTTTTTTTAAGTACAAGTAAATGTGTTTTTTTGTAGGTCCGCCCCAGGAAGTTATACAATACGAGAGTATTGACGGGCAGAGTGCAACATAGATGTTTTATAAAAGTTTACATCAACCACATATCAATTTTTTTTCAAAACGTAAGTGAGCTTTCTGACTTTTGTAGACAAACCTTAAATGTGCTCAGCAATGCTAAGGTTTTTGTCTATCATGACACCAACAAGGTATTTAGCACTTCTAGTTATATCCCGGGGCAAGCATTGAGACGTACAGTGCGCATTAGATCCAGCGGGCACCCGCGACCTTCACCGTTCAACCGCGATCGTCGGCAAAATGATTTACGCATGCGCGCTCGAGGCGACGCAAATAGTTATGTCGAACTTTCCCACAATAATAGAGACCTGCCTACACTGCGTCATCCGGTGCGCGGACGCCACTCGAGAACTGTTCCGCGCCAGCAGCGCCATACAGCGTGGGTACATATCGTTTAGCTAATATAGGCGTGTACCTGAGTAGTGTCTCCACGGGTTGATTCTCAGCATGCACCGGCAGCGAGCAGTTGTTTGAGTCCACCACCTGGGAGGAGTCCAGCTGCGAGCAGTCTTGTTGCGAGGGGTCTGGCTGCGAGGGGTCTTGCTGCGAGGGTTCTAGCTGCACGGTGTCTAGCTGCAAGGAGTCCAGCAGCGCGGAAGCCACGCCGAGCAGGGCGAGCACAGCGAGCTGGCGGGTGGCAGGAGATATTCATTACATTAATAACTGAGCTCGAAGTTTTAAGTTAGATTTAAATGTCAACGGTCACAGAAGCGCACACAAGAAAGGAGATAAAGAGCAACTCACCAACTAACGACCACTATCCCTCCTCAAGGTGATTACCCTACGCCTCAAAGGTCGTCTTGACCAGGCTCAACCATTGGAACAAGCTGGATTTAGAGGAGTTTTGCCCACTTTGACGTCATTCTAACCTTGAAACAGTTAATGGTGAAATGCATAGAATACCACCGACCTCCAGAGTGGGAGGGGCTATACCTACCATCGGGCCTGCATACATATCCCCGCGATGATTCTTTAATCGACTTTTACAAGAACAAAAATGGCAGTAACGCTACCAAGATCCCCTACAGAGTAAGTGAAAAGAGCAATGAATGGAGATGACCATTATATTCTAATTATTCTCAATTTCTCACCAGTGTCAGTCTCATGGTGTCGTGGCGTCGGCGTTGTCCGATCAACAAAATTAATGTAGCTTACATGTCTTCTGTTTTATACTAATTAACAGCGTTTAGGGAAACACCTGTGCACACATAATACGCATTACCTATTTATGATATCGATACCTCCCACGTAAGTTGATGTATCTGCTAAACTGCAACTTTACAGTAGAGCGTTTCAAAGATATAAACTGGAATAAAAATTGCACCTGTTATCGTATTTTTGTGAAACTTGGTTTAAAAATATAATTAATATTACTTTCAACTCTAGTAATAGAATCATTTTAATAATATGTGTAATTTCTGAGATTTTGTTCTTACAATATTTTACGTGGGTTATTTGTATTGAAATTTGTTGTATATGATACTTACAACAAATTACACTGGAAAATAAGATTTATATTTTATTGCATGTACTACTTACAACCGTTTACGACGATTATGATTGAAAAATAAAGTGGTATGTGTGGCGTGATTGAGTCTAAAAAATAAAAATAGCGCTTTAAAGGACAAATTACTTTTATTTTTCATACGAACAAAATATGCCAATACTTTAGTAACATGATTCTTACAATTTTTATACGTTTTTCTATCGAAATAATAATAAAAGTGAGGTTAAACGTAATGTAAATCTTATAAAATACCACAATTATAAAAAAAACAATATCTTTTATTACAAAAATAATCTAAGAATATAATAAAATCTAATAATTAATATTAATTATTATCTATATATATTATATTATTATTATCTAATAATTATTATTATTATATTAATTAATATGAAGAACTAAGGTAACCGACATAGCTCGAAGAGTTGCAAAGCTTAAGTGGCAGTGGGCAGGGCACATTGCTCGCAGGACTGATGGCCGCTGGGGCGGGATAGTCCTGGAGTGGCGACCGCGTACCGGAAAGCGCAGTGTGGGCCGGCCTCCAACAAGGTGGACCGACGATCTGGTGAAGGTCGCGGGAAGCCGCTGGATGCGAGCAGCACAAAACCGGTCGTTGTGGAGATCCTTGGGGGAGGCCTTTGTCCAGCAGTGGACGTCTTTTGGCTGAGATGATGATGATGATGATGATGATGATAATAAAATCACAGTAAATTCACAATTCTTAATTATTGTAACAAAAATTATGTAATCATCATTAATTACTACTAATAAAAAGAAAATGTTGCTCTTATTATTTGTAATTAAGTATTTTTTGTATTGTACTTAAGTGAACCCGGACGTTTAAGGCAAAAAAGTTTTGAGACACTCAAGTGTGTTTGAGTGGTTAACAGATTGGGTATTTTTTATGAGATGTTTTGAATGCCTTCCTCTTTTATCTGGGACTAATACTCCTGTTGCCGTATCCATCTTTTCTAGGGCCGTATTATTAACTTGGTCGCTGACAGACATGGTACTTAAAAAAGGTTGTTTGCAAACACCTACATAATTAATATTTTCCCCATCCGCAAACAGGCAATGAGTATCTTTATATATAGGTATAAATCTTCTGAGCGTGTGTTTGTAATTAGTGATGGGAAATTCCCGAGAATGTTCTTTCAGTGAGAACTTTGCTGTTAAGTTCTCGAGAATATTCTTTTGGAAGAGAATTTAAGAGAATTTATAAATTGGATGACTATCTCAATAATCTGATAAAATTAATGGAACTGCGATTGCATTTCTGCTTTATTTACAAATATTTCACACGGAAAATTTCTTTCCTGAGGTTAAATTCTTCTAAGCGAGAATATTCTCAAGAATATTTTGAAGAAAATTCTCGTAAGTTCTTTTTAAATTTTGCAGGAAATTTAAAAAGAACTTACGAGAATTTTCTTTTGAAACAATGCAATGTTTAAATTAATTTTTCATATTATTTTTTTGATAGGAAGTGATCATTTATTCGGTCAGAGTTAAAGCAACGAAAATAACAGCACATTAAACTATATTGTAAGACTTTAACCATAAAATGTCATCATACAACATAGTTTTATTAGTAAATTCCGACGTAAAATGTAGTATAAATTACTTACGTAAGATTTATTTTTTTACTTAGCAATTTAAACTGTGGTATGTCATAATACAATATAGTTTTAAGTAATGAATACCGACGTAAAATGGTGTATGTATTACTTACCATAAATTTTGTTTCATTTCAACAACGTAAAATGTTGTATGTCATTAAACAATACTGATATAAGACACCCACAGTGACGTAAATTGTTGTAAGTAATCTATACCACATTTTAGGTTGGCATCACTTTTAATTAGTAAAATATGACAAGGAATATAGAAAATGCAAACTTATCTGAGATATTTCGGAAGTTTGAATCACAAAAACAGTCGTGATTTATTTGATTTAACGAAACATTGTGATTTTCGGTACTTTCAGTTGGATTATTTTTTTGAGCCTCGTCTTGTTAACACATATCACATAGTTTTCGACCTCTAGTTTGTATCATGTAAGAAATTATTATTTTAATTGAATTGAGTTATATTTGAATACACGCTAATTTCGTTAATTCTTATCCCGAGAGCGCCACGCTTCCTACGAATGTCCGCTTGCTTGAGACCGCAGCGTAATCTGTTGCATGTAACCGATAAGAGGCGCGAGCGTGCGAATCTGCCCTCACCTCTCCCCGCATAAACTGTTGCCAAGGACAATACAACATTTTACGCCTCTTGCTTTTGATAAATACAACAATTTACGTCTTGCAAGTGCTCGTAAATTAAGAGTTTTTGACCTTTTTTTTTTTGATCTTGTAGAATACATAAATTTAGGCATAGTAGTGTAAAAACCTACTTTTGGTAACTTTGTGGGTTACAACAACTTACGCGGGAGGTATCGATATTATTATTGTTCTTTCTATTGGTAAAATGGTTTTTGGAACCGTCCTTCAATCTATAATTAAGTATACATTATATCTACAACGCCTTGCCACAAGAAATAACAGAGTTATCGGTTTTGAACTTCAAGCATAAAATAAAAATGTTTTTCGAATGCAATCCGTTTTATAGTCTTGATGAATACTTCACTCAGTACGACAGAATAAATGTTCATTTACTCAATAAGTTCATTTATTATTCTATTTGCCGTGATGAGGGCAAAAGACCGGACGGCAAGACCCTAGTTCCTTGGAAGGTGGGACGGGCTCTGGTATGGGATGCTACTTGTGTCGATACGCTTGCACCGTCCCACATTCCAAGCACTTCTGTTAGCGCTGGCGCGGCTGCAAATCATGCAGAGAACTTCAAACGGCGAAAGTATGAGAATCTGACTGGGGATCTCATATTTGAGCCTTTTGGGGTAGAGACTTTAGGTACATGGGGCCCGGGTGCTCACAAACTCTTTAAAGATATTTCTATAAAATTAGTAGAAGCCACCCGGGACCCCAGACCTAGCAGCTACTTGGGCCAGCGTATAAGCATAGCTATCCAACGTGGTAATGCTGCTAACTTACTGGGCACTCTGCCTGATGGGGATGATTTGGGGCAAATTTTTTATTTATAGTTAGTAGTACCTAGATAAAGTTTATAGTTTTTTGTAAGTTAAATTTTAAGTAGTAGTAGTAGTAGTAGTTTTATACAGCAAATAAAAAATACAATTAAAATACAATTATAAGTAGTTTATTTATTTTTTATTAAATAAAAGTTTGTTTGTTAGTTAATTTATTTATTATTGACATTTAACTTTTATTGTAATTATTTTTTTATCCAATTAGTTAACTTTATATTTTTAATATGTGATGAATACTTCACTCAGTTACGACTCTTACGACAGAATAAATGTTCATTCGCTCAATAATTTAATTTATAGTTCCATTGTTGTTGTATGTACGTGTTTTAAAAGAAATATTCGATTCAATTTATTTATTATTGACATTTAATTTTTCGCTATTATTATTATTTTTTTATTTTTTATTTATCAGTAAAAATATAATTACAAATATCGGTTAGTAGTATCTGACAGCGTTGCACAGCGTCACTGCGTGCGCGCGTGTACACAGAAACAATTAAGTGTGCGTGCGCACTCGTACAGGACGCTCCGTTATTATAACTGGCGCTTAAAATGTTTAACTATGTTACAATGTTGTAACATAGTGGTTTTTAATTAGTTTTTAATATTTTTTTCGTTTATTTTATGTCTAATATCATAAGGCAATTTATTAATAAGGTGGGGTATTAAATATTTTGAGGTTCTTTTACCATATTCGTTAGAAAATTTTGGAATTATTTTTTTATATTCTTTAATTCAATTTACCTTTATATTTTGATATGTGCATATGACTTGCTATATGTAACGTTTTGTTATAATATGTTCACTAATAGGATTCTGATTCTGCTGATTCATTAATTAAATTATTATGTACATCAATTTGCGTTTCTGGCAGTATGCGTCGGAATGATTCTGTCCATGGTGGGTGAAATGTTTAATGTATGTAGGAAGCCAATGGTAAGTAGAATGCCACACTGAGAAAAGCCAAAGGAAAGATCTTCTTCCGAGCTGGGTGGTATAGCTCGGGGACCGAGGTCCAACGGATGTTAGCTGGAGGTGCTATATATAGCGAAAACGTGAAATTTTGCTACCGCGATGCAGGCTTCCTATACTATTTTATCGTCAGAATAAATATTATTAACGGGATTATTATCATGTTTATTGTCGTGTTTGAGTATCCGATATTTCGGCACAGTTGCATGCGCCATGATCACGGATGTACTGAAGTTATTGCGGGTGGGGTGATTATGAGCAGACAAAACGATCTACCCTCTTCCTTATTCGTTTTTTGCGCTCAATACTCGTACCACTGGCTCCTAAGCAGTGACGGATTAAGACTACTTGATGCCCTAAGCAATCCACGCCTGTGGGCCCCCCTATCCGTATGTCAACTAGTATCGTTCTTTATACCTTTACTGCCTAAAACATTAGTTTTTTGTAAAATAAGATGATGAGATGTAACGTACCTTAGAAGTGGAGTAGGTGCGACAACAATAAAAACCAAAGCATAATTTATTTATTTATTGAAATGCGCCTTGCGGCTTTTTCGGGCATTGAATTCACGCAAGATAGTATTAACGTCTAACGTTTTTAACATATCAGACTCTATGTATAATATCGATAAATGATAGAGCCTTTCTTGTATCATCTTTGTCCTTTTTTAATATTTTTTATTTTGAAAAAGAACGTTTCGCTGAGCAATTTCTAATCATAAGCGAAAAAAATATACGTAGGGCTGTTTCCGCATTAGGGAAAGCTGATTCAATTTTATCATCATGTATTATTTTATACAATTGTGCGTGAGTTTGATGTAAACTTGTGCGAGCCGAATCACTGGGTCTGGAACTTATTTTACTTATGACATATGAATGAAACTGTTGAACTTCTGTTATTAATTCGGTGTTTCGGTCTCCTGGTATATGCATTTACTAGATTTGTACTGTGCTGACTGTATTCTGCAGTTTGATCGGGACACATAATTTTATCGGGTATTTTATTCAAGAAAGAGATTTTGTCTGCTGTTTCTTTGTATATCTCTCCTCTTTTTTGAAACTATTGACTTACTTATTAATTATCAAATTAATTGTATTATGTATGCATAGAAGCCGGCCGGCACAATTACTCAAAAAACAAAACATTTGATTGACACAGATTTGCGGGGGCGCCAGGCGGGGGGCCCGCGGGGAAGGGGTGGTTTGTGATTGGCTGATCGCAATTCCGGTGCATTCGAATTGCCGAATGCACTAGCGGGCAGCGAGCGGGCAAGCGGGAGCGGGGTTATGACTTTAGGTCGGACTCTTTGTCAACTTAAAACGCGCGAATTTTCAAATTAGTCCTAGAAACTTTTTTGGTGTGGTTTTTTGGTGACGTGAGAGTGAGACGTGATGCCCTAAGGGCTGATTTTTTTTGTGCTTCTTCTGGTGCCCCCCCAGACGTGATGCCCTAGGCAATTGCTTAATTTGATTAAGGGTTAATCCGTCACTGCTCCTAAGTCACTATTCACTCGAACTTGTTCTCGACACACTACATTGACCGTATCAGATCGCGAAACGGCACTTTTGTTCTTTTTGCGGTCTTTACATAGGCTAATCACTGGATTCCAGATACGCGACAGTTTAAACCCATCTTCGCAATTGAAATTTTTGTATTTTGTAATTTCAATCGCTTCTCTTACCAATCTAGGTATGTAGTGACGTTCTGTTGAAATTATCTGGGGGTTATAAAACTCAATCCAGTGATTAGGACCCGATTGGATCAAATGTTCAGCAATGGCCGATTTTTGCGTATCGTTATTCTTTACAGATTTGATATGCTCCTTAATGCGGCAGGCTTTTTTAAAAGGAGTGAAGACAGGAACCGCCGGAACATGACACCTTTCGGCCAGTAGTCCTCTTTCATGAAGGTCGACATCTGTCGTCTGAGTACCGACCGACCCTCTGGTCGGTCGGTACTCTCACCATAAATGAATTAAAATTCACATTGTGGCGGGACTCCAACCGCTCGACCCTCAGAGTGGCGTTGGACTTCACTCGCATGTACTCTACGAGCTCTTCCGCCTTCGTAGAGAAATGAAGTCGGGACATGTACAGCAGCGTCGTCGGTATCGCTGGACGCAGCAGGTGTCTCGGCCCCGTCGTCGTCGGTGCGGTGTCGTCGGTGCGGTGTCGTCGGTGCGGTGTCGTCGGTGCGGTGTCGTCGGTGCGGTGTCGTCGGTGCGGTGTCGTCGGTGCGGTGTCGTCGGTGCGGACAAGCTGGCTTCTTCTTCTTCTTCTCCACCTTGATGAAGCTCTCCCCTTCGTAACGGTCTTGTCGTGGTATCAGAAGCTGAGCTCCGAGGACAGGGTCACGGCGATACTACTTTTCCCCTGTAATTGATCGCCGCTCAGGTTGCGTAGCGGCGGCAGCGGCGGCAGCGGCGGCGTAAGCACGCCGAGGGGTCAACGTGTTCGGTGACGTCTTCGCCGGAGCGGAGGGGCGGGCGGCGGGACGCGGTGCAGCGCACGCGGCGACGGCGGCCGGTGACACATCCATATGCACCGACTCAAAATTGCCGATGGATGCATTTTGCGCCCCGCGACGTGCATTCACATTAGAGGCATCGGGTGACCTACTTACCGAAGCAGCGTTGCTTAATAACGCTACTTGGGCACGCAACTCACTTACGGTGTTGTTTGATGCCTCAGATTTGGGATGCACTTCAGCCAAACTCGCTTTCAGGAAGGTGATGTCCTTTAGCAGCCTGGTGACATCGACGTGGTCAAAGGTGACGGAGGACAGCTTGTGGAGCTCCTTCGCCACGAATGAAGGCACGTTGTCCGGCTCGGTCTCCTTCAGCAGGCTGATGATGTCCTGGAGACTCTTCTGGGTTCCAACCCTCCGGCGAGATGGCATCTGGTCGGCCCTGCCAGTTGGCAGGTAAAGCAGCATCTTGCCACTGCAAATGTCGGCCTCCTCAAAGTTGGACTTGCAAATATGCAAGATCTTGACCTCGTCCATGGTGTCGATTTATTCAAAACGCCAACAGCTCGTTGGCTATGAGTTGTTGGGAACTCATAGTTGATACGCGCGCTGCGGCTATTGCCGCGCGAGTCGCGAATATGAAATTCTCACTGCACAATGGATCACGTCCGTTTCCGAGCGCGCATCGCACTGCACTCTGTAATAGCCTATAACTGTCCCACTGCTGGGCAAAGGCCTCCATCATTGAAATCAAGTCATCGCTACAATTGAAGGGTAATGGCTTAATGACCACGCTTGCCAAATGCGGGTTGGTGATCACAAACCCGGGCTATGCATCGAAAAATCTGCCCGACCGGGGAATTTATATATATTCTATATTATATTTATTCAGACACCTGTATAAATATAATATGGAACTTCAAAACATTTAGTTAGCAAACACATAAACATGCATGATGCAACTGTGACACATTCAGACATTATTCAGGGTTATTACTCGTATAATAATATGTCGTGTTGTGTTCATAAACTTAACTATCCTATTGAATATTAAATTGTACATAAATAATTTTATATTGCACGAAACAATAAAAGAAATATATCGATATATTCGAAAGTCAATGAATGTGCCACTAATATTCTATAAATTAATTGTTCAATAGATAAATAATTTTATTTTTTAATTCCTCAAAAAGCTTTTTCGATTAATTCTTTATTTTGCCATTTTCTCGAGCAAAATAATATAACTATTATTAAAAAGCAACCTTGCAGTTACAAATGAAAACTGTTTAACTGATGAATATTTTGAACACTTACACAGTTTTTGTTCCGCCTAACCGATGTTTTTGCACAATATATACTTTGGCCTAAAATTTAAAAACCCTAATTTTGAAATCTCTAATATAAAATGTACTAAAATTGTTTGGCATACGTTTCTTTAGACAAAACGATGAAGATTGCCAAGTTTTTTAAACCGACATTGTTAAATTTGGGAATATTATCTGATAACTATTGGTAGGTTAGGTAAGGTAACATTTTGCACTATACAGGGTGTAATCGTTAAGTGTGTCCAGGTGATTATTCCGTAACTATTAAAGATATCAAAAAACTTTAAACTGATATCGAAAGTACGTTACCTAATGAGTAAAATGACATCAATAACTTTTTAAAAGTCAAACGAGAAGTATCCAAAATTTTGACATTAAACACTCTCATACATTTAGTATGACATTAGTAGAAAGGTTTTAGTTTCCTTATTTTAAAAGGTTATTTTAGCTTAGTACTGATATTAAAGGAAACCGTTTGTTAACCTAACAAAGTAATAAAACTATCTTATAATTGAATAATATTTATTTCTTAGTAAGTACAACATTTTTTATTCAAAGCAGATGTTCAAGTGACGTCCTTGTTGTGCGATACAATGACGAGCTCTATTTACAGTTTCTAAACGAACTTTCCTTAACATTTGCGGAGTAATTATTATCATATCATACGTAATCATAAAATATGATTACGGTAAAATGAGTACTAGACCACTTAAATTATGGAAACTAAAACCTTTCTATTAATGTCATACTAAATGTATGGGAGTGTTTAATGTCAAAATTTTGGATACTTCTCGTTTGACTTTTAAAAAGTTATTGATGTCATTTTACTCATTAGGTAACGTGCTTTCGATATCAGTTTAAAGTTTTTTGACATCTGTAATAGTTACGGAATAATCGCCTGGACACACTTAACGATTACACCCTGTATAGGTAGCTCACGGGGGGGGGGGGGTCGGGAGGCTTAAGAGCCTGACAGCCTGAGAGCCCGAGAGCCTGATAGCCTGAGAGCCTGAGAGCTTGAGAGCTTGAGAGCCTGAGAGCCTGAGAGCCTGAGAACTATAAAGAGAAGCTGAGAGTAAGAAAATTATAGCAGCCAGTTAGGTTAGGTCAGACTTGTGACCACGCGTAACGGAGCAAGCGAAGCGAGCGGAGCAAAACAATGTTTGCGACTTGCTTGGTGCATACTAACTACACGCTTGCGTGCATGATTAATTGCGTACGCTTGCACGCTTGCTTACATGGTTGCTTTTGTCGTTATTTTGCTAAACACAAAAATTATTAATTGGGTGTTACTGTTGTCGCGAAATATAATTTAATAAATGTTAGTATAAGGCGTTAATAATAAAACGTTGTGCATAATGACGTTTATGGGAAGTAAAAAAGCGGCGAAAAAAATTTAGGCGAAGAAAAATAGGCGAAACGAAATTAGGTAAGGTAAAAATAGTGCGAAAAAAATTTAGGCATATACATAGTTTACTGTATGCCAATGACAATTATTATTAAGGCTATAAACGATGAGGCGTTCCATATACACCCGTATGCGATTGTATCGCATACAATTTACGAGTAAGTATATTAATTTCAGCAATAGAGATGTTTCTCATGAGAATGAGATGCCAATAAATACAATAAATTGCTATTAAATATTATGGAGGAGCTCGATGGCGCAGTGTTTAACGCTCCCGGTCTGCGATTGCTGAGGTTAAGCAACTTCGCAAAGGCTGGCCATCGGATGGGTGTTCAAAAAATTATCATCTCAGGCTCCTCCGTGCTTCGGAAGGCACGTAAAGCCATTGGTCCCGGCTGCATTAGCAGTCGTTAACAATCACCAAAGCACTGGGCCCGCGTGGTGGTTACTGGCCCGTTCTCACTATCCATCCATAGGGAAGGCTCGTGCCCCAGCAGTGGGGACATCAATGAGCTGATGATGATGATGATGAAATAATTATAAGGGTACATTGAATTGTTTATTTTATATAACACGACACGTAGCTCCACAATTATTTATTTATTTATTTAAGGACAACCAACAAAACAAACACCATGTACATTTACGTGTACAACAGACAATGGGTTACATTCTAAGGCGCTGTCTTAATTAGAGGTTGCCACGACATGCATTAACTAAAATAGACTAATTAGGAAGCAAACTATGCACACACTATCATTCACACACACAAACTGCTGAACTACTTAAGAACTTTTTTTATTTTTTTTATTTTTATTGTGACACGCCATAATGGCTTCAACCTGCCTGATGAAAAGCAGCCAGAACTACAAGATTTATTAAAGAAACCACATTATACCTATTATGCAAACGGAACATTACTACTTTTATTAATTATCCATACTTGTAATAAAATCACGTTAAACATTCACATAACACGTTATCTTTGCATACAAAACAACACTATCTTCGTCATATAAATTGGCTCGCCGATTTGCAAGGACCATTTAGTTCGGCCCTTCCGGTGACACGCGCAAGACAACCAAAGCTATGAAGAGTATTCAGGTATCAATAACAATTTTTTTTTTAAATAAAATGAAACAATCTATTTTGAAAGTCATCATTTTGCCGTTGGTCACATCTTGCCGTTGGTCCCGGCTGCTTAGCAGTCGTTAACAACCACCGCCGGCACTGGACCCGCGTGGTGGTTCACAGCGCGTTCTCCCTGCGGTGTAAGCATCCATAGGGCAGGCTCGTGCCCCAGCAGTGGAGACATAAATTAGCTAGATTTATTTATTTATTTAATTCATTGTCATGCAAGTTTACAGAATTATACCTTAAACACAAGCAAGTCATACGGGAAAATTGTATCTAATGAGATTACAAATAATAAATAATTCGTTACATTTTGTTGCAAAAATAAAACAATTAAAAAATTACAGAGAGCATTAAATGTTTGGGAATGTTTGCTGAATATAAAACAGATGGTTTTGGCGCAATAAACAGCATCCCTTATTCGCAGAATTAAGGACAGTCCGAACGCCATCCTGAATACTATTGCTGATAGGCGGGACTCGCCAATGTGGAAAGCTTTGTGCGGAGAGTGATATATCACCACCCCAACTAATTTTAATCAATAAATCCAAATTAATAATTTAATGTTAACACCTAGTTTTTATAACATTGTATACTAACACCATGATTGTACACTAACATAGTTTATAAGAATATTATGTATACTTACTAACACTTTTATATGGATCTCGATCTGAAATAAATTATTTTTATTTTATTTTTTTATTTTATTTTATTAAAAAAAAAGAAATTTCATCAACAAGAATATCAATCAATTAAATACATTAAACATAATAGGTACTAAAATTGAAAATTAAAAATTAAAATTAAAATATAATAAAAAAAATTAAATGTAAAATCAACGAGTAAAATGAAATAATAATAAAATAAGTACAATTATTTACGAAACATAATTTAAAGAAAGTATTTCATAGAATTTATTACAAATATGGTTCAGGCTATCAGCAAATAAATCTAAATCATCACACTGTGTGAGTATGTCTCCAATCAAACGCAAAGAGAAAGACAGGGAGTGCAAAGTACCAGGATATCATAACTCACAAGGAGGTATACCTGGCGCGAGCTATACTTGGGGTATCATGAGCTAAAAGGAGTTACGCCACCTAAGCCCGCGTGGTGGATTACGGCGCAAACTCCCTGCGGTATTTCCATCCATACAGGCTCGTTCCCAGCAGTGGGGACATAAACTGGCTGTGATGATGAATTATGCACCTACAGGAGTTTTCTAACCTCTTCTAATTCCAACCTTCCTCAGCGTAGTGAGTAGAGTTTAGTTACCTTACTTACGAATCTACTCACTAGTATCCTAATATGAGAGTAGTTCATTTCGATTTCGATCGATAGATTTATTTCAATAGTTAGTTAATTTTATTACATACGCCATTCATCTCAAAAAATTTCTTTTTTATTTTAATTAATTTTATTATGTACATACCTTACTCAGTTATAGATAAGGGAGCTGTCGTTAGATACATACATTGGTATATGCTTACTCATCTCAACTACTGCGATTCAGGCCTGCGAGCCTTGTGCAAAAGTTGCTGTATTAATACTAGCGGCCGCTCGCGGTTTCACCCACGTGGTTCCCGTTCCCGTGGGAATATCTGGATAAAAACTATCCTTTGTGTTATTCCAGGTTATAAACTATCTGTATGCCGAATTTCATCCAAATCCATCCATCCGTTGCAACGTGAAGAAGCAACAAATATTCGAACATACATACACACAAACTTTCGCATTTATAATATTAGTAGGATTATTGTAAAATTGTAAGTGCCAATAAAAAAACATTATTTATTTTATTATTCCGATGCTAGATTCGTTAAAAGCTTAACTTTACGCTTTGTTATGTGGTTAAGTGCTGTGTGTTTTTGGCTGTGCCTTCAATCGGTAATACGGCACTCCCACGGCACTCCTGATGGGAAGCGGGTTTGGACGCTCGCACCACTGCAATGCATCACGCGCGCCTCGCCGATACTGAAGCTTTATCTCCCATGCTTCCACACCTTGTCGTTTATCTCGGTTTAGCCACTGGTCTCACAACGAAAGGTCCCAGGTTCGATTCCCAGCTGGTGTACATGTTTGTGTGCCCGTTGCACGACTTGGTTGGCGGTAGGGCTTGTTTGCCCGCCTGGCTAGCTACCACCATCTTATCTAAATATGCCTTAACATCAATGTTTGCAACGTTGATGTATTCCGGCAGCTAGAGACAAGATAGCCAGCAATGCCTCAGTGTTGACGACCTCGGGGGAAGTGCGCTTCCCCCATTGGCCTTATCATCACTTGACATAGGTGAGATCAAGGCAGTAACACACAGCAATGCCAAACGACGCTGCTTGGCCGCGTAAATGCGCATGAGGGCTGTCGTCATCCGGTAACAGTTGACAGCTGGTAATGAGAAAGTTCCCACCCTGGCCAGCTCACACAGGGAACAGTGTAAGTCAGTGGTGATTAAGCCATTACCCTTCAAATGTAGCGATGACTTGATTTTTACGATGGAGGTCTTTGCCCAGCAGTGGGACAGTTGTAGGCTATTTAATTTCACTCTATTGATAATACTTGTGCAGGGCTGCATGGTGCTGGCGGCGCTGGCGGCGCTGGTGGCGTTGGCTGCGTGCGCGCCGGCTCCCACGTTCACGGCTCCCACGTTCACGGCGCTCACGGTACGGACGCATAGACGCCTGTAGATCAACCTTACCAAAACTGTCAAATTTCTTCAATACATTTTAAACCATTTATGCCTAACTAGCTTTTGATCGCGGCTTTGCTCACATGGGCTACACGACTAGTAATTGTTTTTAATAAAAGCGAAACTTATTAAAGCTAAGAATAAGCTCCATACAAACTTCCCACCATCAATTCATCAATTCTCCCATCTAGGGGAGGTTTTTTGAAAAATGCTAAAACACGTCATTCTTTATTTTTATTGAAAAATGTATATATTGATTAAATTATTCATTTTTAAAGCTCGCCTCGGTAGCCGAGTGGCAGAGCGCTCAGCCCGATACCCGAAGGTCCCGGGTTCAATTCCCAGGTCGGGCAAAGTGTGTTTCGGATTTTCGATGCATAGCCCGGGTTTGTGATCGCCAACCCGCATTTGGCAAGCGTGGTGATTAAGCCATTACCCATCAATTGTAGCGATGACTTGATTTCAATGATGGAGGCCTTTGCCCAGCAGTGGGAAAATTATAGGCTGTTTACTTACTTACTTACTATTCATTTTTAAAGCTATTGCTTTAGAAATAACGATTTGCTCAAAAAAACCTTCTTCCCTTTTATACTCATTTAAAGGATAATAAACGAAATTCCTGAGACAAATCGTACTTTATTTCTTTTCTAAAAGCCAAATATAAACTTTCATGTATTTTACTACAAAACTGAAGGAAAACTGACTACAAAACTTTCATACAAACTTTTACCCCCTATTTGACCCGCTTCGGGTATGATTTCCGTAAAATCCTTTCTTAGTGGCTGGTTACATCACTCAATTAACCTTCAGTCAATGATGTATAATAGTATTTATACAGCGTGTCCAAAAAACGAAAGATAATCCTTTAGCTGCGGGTGGGTCACATCATGTCCTACCACATACTGGAATTTCAGTTTAATGAAAGTCTCACGGATTGATTTCGAGATATCGTTTTTTTTCTTTTTTTTAGAAAAATCTTCCCTCGTTTAGTTTATTACATGCCATTTCTACAAATGATAACTTTTTTTAAGCCCCATTTTTTTTAAAATACTCTTGGTTATTTGTTTCATAAAAAACAATATTCTTTTGTTCCCTAAAGTACTGCGAAAACCACATAAAAAAAATCTTATGCAAAATTTTCATACGAACTAAATCAAACGGCTGACTTTGATAGCCTGTGGTGTAAAAAAATGTACGAGGCAGACCGTGCCAATTACTTTTAAACATTGCTTAGTTAATGTTAATTTAAAAATGGTATTATTGTTTTACATTCCTTTTTAATTTTATTTTTTTAGTAATTTAAATGCACGAAGGTAGCAATTTCGGATTTTATTAAAATAAAAGTCAATTAAAATTAAGTTACCTTACAAGTATTATTTCATGGTTTGATACATGTGAACAATGAAATCGTAGAAAGGTTCGGTACCTGACATGCTTCCATGAAGTTTTGACCTTGACATGTCATTGTAATTGAAATTGGCAAAGAAAATATTCTTTATTTCAACAAGTATTTTGGGGTTTTGGTATAGTATGGCTACAAGTAAAAGACAATTAATACAAATGAAATTTTAATTAAATTATTTACAGTTAATGCTCAAAATGGCTGCCATTTGCCCTTATGCATGCTCAACATCGTTTAATAAAGGACCATTTTATTCGGCGAGCATAACCCTCTTGCGTATTTTTTTCGGTGGCGGATTGTATCTTTGCCCGCAGCTGTGTGAATGATATCACCTCCGTCTCGTACACCAGGTCTTTCAGGGAGCCCCAATAAAAAAAATCTAGTGCATTTAGGTCTGGCGACCATGGTGGTCATTATTTGTTTATACATGTATAAAGTTCAATGTCTACTGAGGACATTTGACAGTAGGTATGGTGATAATTTGATGTGAGGCGTGTACTAGGACGTAGGCACTAGGTACCCACGGTAGCGGCTGCCTAAGGCCCAAACCTCATCCTCCTGACTATTCCGGGTACGGAGTAGAGTAGTACGGGTATTCTCGGAGGATCTACTCTAGGAGGGGACGGACGCACGCTGCGCGCTGGCGGCGTGATGGCATACCCCCTCGATAACACGGCTTGAGGAACCCTTTCTCGCCGCCCGCCCATACAACTGTAAAAGCCATAGGAATTAATCTCTTTTAAAAAAAGGGATCATCATCAGCTCATTTTATGTCCCCACTGCTGGGGCACGAGCCTTCCCTATGGATGGATAGGGAGAACGGGCCATAAACCCCCACCCGGGCCCAGTGCGGGTTGGTGGTTGTTAACGACTGCTAATGCAGCCGGAACCAACGGCGTTATCGTGCGTGCGAAGCACGGAGGAGCTCGAGATGATAAAGATAGACGAAGATTGACTGCTAGAGTGAGAGACGGCCCGTTCAACAAGGTACCTGGCAGATGGCGTCCCATTGTCTCTGTTATTGTGGTAATAATGGTAAGGTAGAATTTTGACAGGCGGATAACCAGGCGTTACTCGCATCAGCTTTGCACGGCAACTCTACGGAACCCAAAGATGGGTTAATAATTTTCCTGTAGAAATTGTACGTGCTATGAGCAGAAGACAAAAACGCTGGCAGGGCCAGACTGGATAATTTCTAGGCCTCCGAAGCGTACAGGAAACCACCAGGACCAAACGCGGTCGTTCATTAAACAATTTAAAATTTTAATAAGTGTGAAGTTATCTAATCTGGATAACATTGCTGGAAAAAGCCAAAGTTGGGAGCAACGTAGCACATAAATATGTAAATTTAGTCACAAAAAGACAAAAACGAATGAAAAATAAGGCCATAGCCATATAATTGTGTACACTGCGTTTTTGGTTAGAGGCAAATAAAGTTATTTATTTTTATTAATGTCTGCGAAGATCGGTTGGCGAAGCTGTTGTTATTAAAGCATACCATCAGTTGTATAATACTTACGTACTTATTTTTTAACCGACTTCAAAAAAAGGAGGAGGTTATCAATTCGACTGTATTTTTTTTGAAGTGAAAACTTCTTTAGCGGCGTTGTACACTATTTTGTAATGGGTAAAAAATGTTAAATTCGCTTCAGGACACGTAGCCTGATCGAAAATTCGTAAGACGGATGACAGCCGGCGCGGCGGCGTAGGAAAGGAAGTATCCCCCTCTCTTTCTACGGCGCGGCGAAAATGTATGCCTGCTGTTTCGTTTAGGCGGCGCAGGGCGCTTGCGCGAATGTTCGAGTGCTTTTTAATGTAATATAAATTGTCATGTTTGTGTACGATAGCGCAATAAATAAATATTATATTCTACCACATAAATGATAGTACTTTTATACTGATAATTGAAGCAATTCGTGCAAAATTATTCCCTAACCATTCCAAAATATCAAAAATGCACAACGTTAATATTCAAATTTTCACTTCTGCCGGCACTCCCGGAGTGCAACTCGTCTTTTTTTTTATGTTTGTTACCTCAGAACTTTCGACTGGGTGAACCGATTTTTATGATTCTTTCTTTATTTGAAAGCTGGTGCTTCCTGTGTGGTCCCATTTTAATTTGGTCAAGTTCTGATAATGGAATCTTTAAGGAATTGAGGGAACTCCTCAAATATGGTAGGCATACCTATAGCTATTATGCAGGCATATATTATATTAGGCATACCTATAGCTATTGTTATCAAAATGTTCGTGGGTTGCGTACAAAAACGAACATATTTTTGAATACATCCTACTTCAGGCATCAGTCTCTCACAGATAGGATATAATTTTGTCATCCATCTATACCTTCGTTAAGTACCTTTTGTGATGAGGAAAATAAATAACTATTTTTTATTTTTTTATTTTAATAATGTGACAACATATAACACGCGCACATTGCGGACTGACGAAAAGATTTTGGAACTAGAGGAAGAATTGAGCAAGATACGGTGGGACATAGTTGGATTATCTGAAGTTCGAAGAGAGGGGCAGGACTCGATAATCCTCAAGTCTGGTAACTTACTCTATTTCCGGGAGGGCAAACAACTGTCCCAAGGAGGTGTCGGGTTCATCGTCCACAAGTCCCTCGTGAACAACGTTGTCGAGACCGGGAGTGTGTCGCCTAGGGTAGCGTACCTTATACTCAGAATAACCAAACGGTATTCGTTGAAGGTCATACAGGTTTATGCTCCTACTACGACACACCCTGACGATGAGGTGGAGGCTACGTATGAGGACATCTCTAGAGCCATACAAGCCTCCAAAACTCATTACACCGTTGTCATGGGAGACTTTAACGCAAAACTGGGCAAACGAAGCGGCGATGAGATGAGAGTGGGACGATTTAAATAAATAATAAATAAAAAAATAAAAATGCGTTTATTTCAGTAATCTTAGATACAACACATTGCTGAGACATCCCATTAAGTAATCGATAGATATTTGTATTGGGAATGACCCGCTACTTCCCCTATGGATAACAGTAAATTACAAAAGAAAATAAGCATTTTTTGTGTGTGTATGTGTGAATGTGTGTGTGTGAGTGTGTGCGTGTGTGTGTGTGTGTGTGTGTGTGTGTGTGTGAGCCTATGCGTGTGTGTGTGAGTGTGAGCAAGCCTCAAGTTCGTACAAGTTCGTCAAAGTTCATATTGGGTTCTTTTAGCTGGTTAGACAATTCTAGTTAAAAGATTTTCGACTTCTACATAAGTTAGTGCCCCTAACCACTGCGTCAGACTTTTTTTGCACGTATACAGAGGCATAGGATATATTTTGAGTATTTTATTAAGTTTATTATATAAAAATGCAGATTGGGATGGGTATTGTCTACTAGCAAAGTTAGTACGTGCAGTGGGTAAACGGGCAACAATATAATTTCTCCTTTTCCTTTGAATTGATTCTTTGAACGGTAAGGATTTATGACATTTTAGGGTCAAGTTAAGTATATATAACTTCCGAACTGAAAGAAGTTTACTGGTTTGATACAGGGTATTTGTAGAGAATCTGTAAGGTTTGAAATACATGACCTTTATAAGAGCTCTCTGAGCCCTCTCCAAGTCTAGAAAGTTAGTCTTATTAGTACCTCCCCAGATTGGGATACAATAGGAGATTATCGATAGTGCTAGGGCTATGTAAATTTTATTTAAGAGAGAGCTAGACATTACTGTCCTTAGTGATTTAAACACCCAGATTAGTTTTCTGATCCGATTTATGACATTTTCCAGCTGTGAGTGCCAATTAAGCCTCTGATCAACGATGATACCGAGATATTTCGTTTGACTCACCTTATTCACAACGGGACAATCACATGAGGAATTTTCGGGGTTTGGGCAGCAGTGGATCTTGATGTGCAAGTGATTACCTGGCTGTGATGATGTATAAGGAGCAAAGCAAATGTAGTTTGTTTTTTAATATTTAAGGTTAAAAGGTTTTCCCTTAACCAGTTCGACACACGCATCAAACCAAGCGCAGCCACCTCGTGAACAGAACCCCAAGTTTTGGCAGTAAAAACGATTGCAGTGTCGTCCGCATACGAGAGTATCCTTCCCCCGACATCCTGCAAATTACATAATTCATTGATGTATAGTAAAAAGAGCGTCGGGCCAAGGACACTCCCCTGCGGAACACCATATTTAACTGCTTTTTCATCACTGATGAAGCTGTCTATTTTTACAGCTTGAGTTCTTTCACTAAGGTAGCTAGTAAAGAGAGAGAGTGCATTTCCTCTAATCCCCACACTATCTAGTCTGTTGACAAGGACTGAGACAGAAACCGTGTCAAAAGCCTTTTTAAGATCTAAAAATATCGTGAGGCATTTATTTCCTTTGTCAACTCCCTCAGCTATAATAGAGATCAGATCTAAAATTGTATCTTGAGTTGATATTCCTTTGCGAAAGCCATATTGAAATTTAGATAGAATATTATATTTATTAAGATAATTAATCAGTCTATTATTAATAAGTTTCTCAATTATTTTTGAAATAGAAGTTAAAACAGAGATGGGTCTGTAATTATTGACGTCAGATTTGTCTCCGTTCTTGTAAACAGGTGTAACTATAGACCGTTTAAGGGCACTAGGAAAGACTCCAGCACTGAAACAGAGATTAGCTAACTTACAAATATACGGAACAACAAAATCTCTAGCATGCTTCAGAAATTGGGTACTTATCCCATCCCAGCCAGGTGCACTGCAAGAGTCAAGGCTCATGAGTATGCTATCAACTTCCTCGGGATCTGTCTCCAGCAGGACAAACGAGGTGGGCTGAGAACAGGCATTGAGACGCGATGAGACGCAAGAAGTAGGAGCATTAGGTGGAGCTTGTTTGGTTATTAGGTCTGCTAAGGTAGCACCTATGCTAACAAAATAGTTATTTACATGATTGACTGAGTTTTGTGGTTGCGATTTTAATTTAAGTAGGTCAGCGTTGTTAGTCTTAGGAGGTTTATACTGTGTAATCTCAGCTATCGTGGACCATAATTTTTTAGGTTGATTTACAGATTTTTTAATATTATGACTATTATATTTTCGCTTAAGCTTAGTCAAAAGATTAGTACAGAAAGTACGGTAACGTTTGTATGTTATTTTTAAAATGGTGTTGTGGGGATCTTTGCCTAGCTTGAGTTGCATACTATTTCTGAGTTTAATACATTTTAGGACCCCAAGGGTCATCCAAGGCTTCAGAATCCTTTTACTATTTGGCACAGTTATAGTCTTAGAATTTGCTTGGATTGCAGCCCTGATCATTCCTATAAATGCGTTTGCAAAATTATCAGGATCGTTGTAAATGTTAAGAAAATACACATCAGAAGCTATAAGGGATTTATACGCGTTTTCATAATCTATTACAGTTTTGTATTTACAGGGAGTGGCCTCTTTATATGTGAAAGAAAACTTTACTAAAACAAGAT
This sequence comes from Eudonia lacustrata, assembly GCA_947562085.1. Lineage (NCBI taxonomy): Eukaryota > Metazoa > Arthropoda > Insecta > Lepidoptera > Crambidae > Eudonia > Eudonia lacustrata. The sequence goes on from OX387336.1 coordinate 13,165,969, forward strand.
TATGGTCCGTAACGGTGGTGTTTAAAACAGCAACAGAAGCGCAGCTAGTATTGGTATTTAATTTCAGCATAACATGATCCAGACACGAGTCACCTCTAGTAGAAAAGGTGTGGCCAGGCAAGAGACCATGCAAGGATAAGACGTTAAGGTAACCGAGCCGATTGCTGCGTTCGTGTGACTTTTCCTTTTCTGAAATGATCAAGTCTATGTTAATGTCGCCAATAACTAAAACATTTTTAAAATGGGAAATGGTTTCAAGATGTGCATCAAGGGAGCCAATAAAACTGTCAGCATGTAGGTTAGATGGAGAACGATAAACGGCAAGAAGAGCATAATTGGCAATCACAATCTGGAGTCCGGTTGCGCTGGTAAGACTAAGTTCTTTATTTATTTTATTTTATTGATATATACCACGACACCATCATTTTGGTTTAAGACATTATCTGTCTGATAAGAGGTATAATTATTTAAAAATGGTAACTGTTTATTTGAGACTAATCTACATTCAGTTAATATCAATATGTCAACTTCAAAGTGTAATTGTGATAGTGTCACCTGCAGATCATCAAAATTCTTATATACACTCCTTATATTTTGGGTGATGACTATTAAATTATTACATGCACTACTCGAAATATATTGACTTAAGTCCTGTATGTTACAGTTATATGATTCAGTGATTTGCAAAGAGTCTAATTCCTGTATAGAATGAATGCTGTTTATTATAAGATTTTTATATGATAATAGTCGAAACTAGGAGTGTATCTTAGAAAGTCGTAAGTAAATGTATTTAGCAGTATATGTGGGTGTGAGTTTATTAGAGTTACAGGTAGCAAGGAGACAATTATGATTATGAGGTTTGTAGATGGTATTTCCCTAAATATGATACTTAGAAACTGTGCTTGATTTGAGGCAAAAAGGCAAATAGTATGAGTGTGTATGTATATAGATTTTAATGTATGAATGAGTAATAGTAAAATTGTGTAACAAAGTGGTGTGATGGTGTACATAGATTGTAGAAGATTTTTAACATGCATAATAATTTTAAAGGATATAAACTTGTTCTTACAACGAATTATTACATAGTAAAAGTAAATAAAGAAACAAAAATCAAAGTTCTGTCTGAGATTAGGTAGTCACGATTTCTGCATAAGTAGGTGTACTTGAGCTTCATTTTGAATACATATAACCTTGGAGGCATCGTCTCTACGTACAAATACTTTCCCAAAAGCAGTCCAACAGTATTTGTACTGCTTGGACTTGACGAGGTCCCGGGATAGGAAAAACAGGCGAGCACCCCTTGCGGTTAGCTGCTCCGATATATAAATAGGAGTGTCTTCACTAAAAGTGAGGCCCAGGTGTTTTGCCTGAAGTTTGATTTTGTTCTTTATGTTGAAATCCTTAGTCCTTTTAAGTAGATCTGATCTTAGAATAGTAGAACCAAGTTCCACGACAATCGGAGGGTTATTTTCTTTTTCGTTTCTCCCCTTGAGTCTAAATATGTCTTTTATGTCTCGCGGGCAGATGTCGAGTTTTACAGTTTTGGATAGACTCAAGACTAAGTTGACTAAGTCGTCTCTGTTTTCAGAGTTTTTACGTGGGACATTTTTTAATTCAACACTAGTCTTACGGGCAACTCTCTGTAGATCCTCAACTTTCTCCTCGAGAATGGAGATATGTTCCCGGTCCTTTTTAGCCTGAGACTCCAACAACTCAATCTTTTTACGAAATTCTTCATTTTGAGTAGTCAACAGGGAGACAGATTGCTCAATATTAGTGTTACTTAGTTGAATTTCCTTTAGGTTTTTAGTGATTTCGCCCAGTTCCTTTTTTTGTTCACATATTAATGACGACATAAATTCCTTTATTTCCTCCTTAAAACTGCGAAACTGCGATGGTGAAATGCTTTCTTCTCGGGGTCTTTTATTACGTTGAAAAATATGGTTTGGTGGCGTAGATTTGTCATCCTGCAGATCAATTGCTGTATTTATTGATAGTTCGGGGTCCGATCCGTAATTAGAAGAAGTTTGCTGCCTCAAGTTGGATACTGTTGATTTTTTAGCAGGCGATCTTTTAACAGACATATTTTATAATAGTTGATTCAGGGGCTAAATGAGTTTCGAGCTTTAGCCTGTTAAAGACACTTTACGATTTTTAAATCAAAAATATGCTCATCGATTGGGCCAAACCCTTATTTAGAAGCCGTAATCGCTACCGCCTATGAATTGTGGTAAGCAACAGATGAGTGACGTACGTGTACGGTGGCTATGACGCGTGCGCCGCGCGTAGCTTGCAGACTGATGTTGTTGCAGTTGCGTTGTCTCGTTCTCTCGTGCGTCGACCGAATAGCACTCGCGTTTTATGAGCGCCTGGTACTTGCCGATCTTTTTAATAGAATTTGAAATAAAAATAAATTGATTTAAATAATAATCGCGACAAATTTTAGCACAGAGGCACACGTCAATCGCTTGTGCGGTCCGAGGGGGAAGAGGAACGGAAGAGGAAGATTTGGGGTTGGTAATCGGAACTCACGGGGCCAACTGCTGTCGGACTTTCTGGAAAGGGAGGGACTCTTTATGATGAATTCCTTTTTCAGGAAGGCTGAACACCGCAAGTGGACCTGGATGAGTCCCGATGGTGCAACAAAAAACGAGATTGACTTTATTATGTCGACGAGGAAGCAAATATTCAATGATGTCACTGTGATCAATGCGTTTAAAACTGGCAGCGATCACCGGTTGGTAAGAGGCACATTGAAAATCAACGTTAAGCTGGAAAGACGTCGATTGATAAGGTCTACGCTCTGTCCTGCACCCATCCAAATCCAAAACCCCGAAAGCTTTCAACTCGAATTGCAAAATCGCTTCGAGTGCCTAAACGATTGCGAAAATGTGGACGAATACAGCAACAGGTTTGTGGAAACTATCCAAACAGTTGGGTCCAAGTTTTTTAAAACCCACCGTACAAAAGGAACCAAAAAATTCTCAGACCATACCCTAAAACTAATGGAAGAGCGGCGCGCAATGGTTCTGCTTTCCTCAGGTGATGCGTCTCAGTTTCGGCGGCTAAATAGGCAGATCTCGAAGTCTATGACTCGCGACACGCGCCGATTTAATACTGACCGTATTAAAGAGGCCATTGAGCGGAACAAAGGCTCAAAAGTGTTCGCAAGAGATCTGGGTATTGGGCAGTGCCAACTAACGACGCTGAAAACCGATGACGGCAGAACTGTCACGACCAGGTCCGATGTTATGGGAGAGGTCGAGAAGTTCTATGGGCAGCTTTACACATCCACGCGGCCACCTGTACAAAGCTTAGCTAAAGACCCTAGAGCTAAGTTAACCCGGCACCATACCGAAGACATCCCGGACATCAGCCTTTACGAGATTAGTATGGCTCTCAAACAGCTCAAAAACGGCAAGGCACCAGGTGCTGACGGAATTACGGCCGAGCTTCTGAAAGCAGGCGGAAGACCGGTACTCGTAGCTCTTCAGAAGCTATTTAATTCCGTCGTACTAGGGGGCAGAACGCCAGAGACGTGGCACGAAGGTATGGTGGTACTGTTCATCAAAAAGGGCGACAAAACCCTGCTGAAGAACTACAGGCCCATCTCACTTCTGAGACACGTCTACAAGCTGTTTTCGAGAGTCATAACGAATCGTCTCGCACGTAGGTTTGATGACTTCCAGCCTATCGAACAAGCCGGTTTCCGAAAAGGCTTCAGCACCATAGACCACATACATACGCTGCGGCAGGTTATACAGAAGACCGAGGAGTATAACCAGCCTCTTTGCTTAGCGTTTGTGGACTATGAAAAAGCCTTCGATTCGATTGAAACATGGGCCGTGCTACAGTCTCTCCAGCGGTGCCAAATTGACTACCGGTACATCGAAGTGTTGAAGTGTTTGTATGAAAGCGCCACTATGTCAGTCCGTCTTCAGGACCAGAACTCGAAACCTATCCAGTTGCAGCGAGGAGTGAGACAGGGAGATGTGATATCTCCGAAACTGTTCACTGCTGCACTGGAAGATGTTTTCAAGCTTTTGGACTGGAAAGGACTCGGCATCAACGTCAACGGCGTATACATCACTCACCTTCGATTTGCTGACGATATAGTGGTCATGGCTGAGACCCTGGAAGACCTCGGCACAATGCTCGGTGACCTCAACAGAGTCTCTCAACAAGTGGGTCTTAAAATGAACATGGAGAAGACGAAAGTTATGTCGAACTCACATGTTGTACCCACTCCTCTGAAAGTTGGGGACTCTGCCCTTGAAGTTGTGGACGATTATGTTTACCTGGGACAAACGGTCCAGCTAGGTAGGTCCAACTTCAGCAAAGAGGTCAATCGTCGAATCCAATTAGGCTGGGCAGCGTTCGGTAAGCTACGAAATATCTTTGCGTCCAATGTACCGCAGTGTCTCAAGACGAAAGTCTTTGACCAGTGTGTGTTGCCAGTGATGACATACGGGACTGAGACGTGGTCGCTCACTATGGGCCTCATAAAAAGGCTCAAAGTCACTCAAAGAGCAATGGAGAGGGCTATGCTCGGGGTTTCTCTGCGTGATCGAATCAGAAATGAGGAGATCCGCAGAAGAACTAAGGTAACCGACATAGCCCGAAGAGTTGCAAAGCTTAAGTGGCAGTGGGTAGGGCACATTGCTCGCAGGACTGATGGCCGCTGGGGCGGGATAGTCCTGGAGTGGCGACCGCGTACCGGAAAGCGCAGTGTGGGCAGGCCTCCAACAAGGTGGACCGACGATCTGGTGAAGGTCGCGGGAAGCCGCTGGATGCGAGCAGCACAAAACCGGTCGTTGTGGAGATCCTTGGGGGAGGCCTTTGTCCAGCAGTGGACGTCTTTTGGCTGAGATGATGATGAATGTGACACAATCAAACTTTGACTTAATAGCTTTGACTGAAACTTTTCTGACAAGCTCCATATTAGACGGTGAACTCTTTCCTTCGGGGTACGTGGTAGTGCGAAAGGACCGCGTGGGCGACGCTGGGTGGGGTGGAGTGCTGCTCGCTGTTCGTAACTGCTATTCGGTATGAGAAATAACTGATATAGATGCTCTAACGTCTGATATGGAACTAATTTTTGCCATTATTAGCATGAAAAGTGTGAAATTTCTATGTTGTATTGTCTATCTACCGCCTAATTATACAGATGACCAATATCTCAGCGTTTTGACTTGTATAGAAAATGCTATTTTTACATATTCAAGTCTGAATGTGTTGATATTGGGAGACTTTAACTTAAATTCGTGTAGTGTTAATGTTTAGTAATTTTGATTTATTTTGTGACTATTGTGGACTACAGCAACATAATAATGTCTATAACAGCAGTGGTGGCATGTTGGATTTGGTGCTGAGTAATTTTGAGCTAGATCACATTATGGTGTCTGCTGGTGCTGAGCCTTTAGTACCTATTGATCAGTACCACCCTCCGCTCGAAGTGACGATGAAGTCGCAATGCAACGCGCAAGTTTTGTTGCCGCTCATGCCTCCGCCCGCCCCACGTCCGGGATCTAATCCCGATTGGAACTGGCGTAAGGCAGACTTGCAGGGTCTGTATGCAGCCTTTGTCGACATAGATTGGTCTGAATTGTTCGATATAACAGACATTAACAAAGCCGTTCAACTATATTACACCAATTTAAATAATCATTTTCACTTTTAGTGATACATTTTCTTTCGGTGCTCCGCCATAAATTGGACTGCCCGTATGTGCTGGAAAAGTTTAGCATTTTAGTGCCGCGAATCTCGGGTGATGGTGCGGGCCTGGTGGCACCACGCCGGCAGCCGCGGCTGCTGGCCCGGCCGATCACGCGAACTGAACACGCCGCGCAAGCTCCCACAGTGCGTGCACTACGCTTGATCGGGGACATTCTCGCTCGGAATGAGAAATCCGACCTATTTTTTGACGACATTGTAATGTTAGCAGCTGTTACACGACAGTTTTTAAGTTGTATAGATTGACTATTTGTTATACATATGTTATATTTTGTATTGTTATGTTTAATTATTTTTTATATTTTGCATGTTGATATTATTTATTTTAATTTATTTTAATTTAATTTAATTTTGTATAATTTTGTAGTAATTAATTATAATTTGTCATATTTTTCTTAATTTATCGTTTTTTAACTTGTTGGTGTATTGGACGAAACTCTGTAAGCCAGCATGTAATTGAATAAATAAATAAATAAATCACATAAATCAGTTTGTCCCGATTAAAGCTTGTCGATTGCGGAATTATAAGTATGTATATTCTGAGCGATATTAAAAATTGCATACAGAAAAAATATTTCCATTTGAAACGTTACAAGGCTGAGGGCAAGGAGTTTAATAAAGAGTTATTTAAATATTATAGATGGCACGTTAAAATTTTAATTGACAATGCATATCGGCAGCACTTAAAGTTGACTAAAATAAATATTATAAAAGATCCAGTTAAATTTTGGGAATTTGTTAAATATAGGAAAAAGGACAGATGACATGATAATATTTATACATGTGCCGGAGTAGAAGTAACTGGACAGAACGCAGCAAATGCTTTTGCAAACTTCTTTGGTTCAGTCTTCCAAAACGAGGTGCCGTCACTGAACCCTGTGGAGGTGGCACGTGCTGCTGACACACACGCAAGCTCGACTCACATTACTATCGATTACGTTGACAAAACCGTATTATAGTGTATTACGTAGTATTCCCGTGTTCCTAGCCAAGGACTGCATTACAGTTCTCGATGCGCCTCTTTTATATTTATATAATTTATCCTTGAGTAGCTCACAGTATCCTGAGCTTTGGAAAGTCTCACGAGTAACCCCTGTTCCTAAGGGTGAGGCTGGGAACTATCTGCTTTCGCAAAAATTTTTGAGGCAATACTAAGTCTCCGGGTCCAGAAGCAAATTAAAAATTTATTACACGATAGTCAACATGGATTTAGGATTGCTCGTTCAACCACTACAAATCTTGTGGCTCATGTGGATCACATAAATGTGCGTAAATGGATGTAGGTCGGCAAGTGGATGCCGCCTACTTTGACTTCAAAAATGCTTTTGATCTAGTAGATAATGATATTTTGTTACAGAAATTAGCTATCTTAGGTTTGCACCAAAACTTCTTGAGTTTTTTTCTAATTATCTTCGGAACCGGTGTCAATTTGTTAGGGTGGAGGGTTTCACGTCGAAGGACTACTATACGCGTTCTGGAGTGAGTCAAGGTAATACCTTAGGGCCTCTTCTCTTCCTTATTTTTATTAACGATCTTCCGGAAAGAGTTAGCGTATCCCAATGTCTTTTGTTTGCCGATGACCTGAAATTGTCCTTAGGTATTGGTAGCGTATCAGACTCAAAAAATCTTCAGAGAGACATTGACGCTGTATCGGAATGGAGTAGACTTAATCGACTTCCATTTAACGACACAAAATGTAATACAATTACTTTCTCGCGAAAACGTTCCCTATTAAACGTAGTGTATAAGTTATTTGACATTCCACTGGAAAGAGCAGATGAAATTCGTGACTTAGGTCTAATACTGGACGCTAAATTAAACTTTCATAATGATATGACAACAGTTTGTAAAAAAAGCTAGCAAAATGCTAGGTTTTGTATTGCGGACGTCGGTCGACTCAGTTTGATGGTTTGGGTGTTGCAAGGGTGCTATACAATGCCTATATTCGCAGCAAATTGGAATACGCTGCCGTTATATGGGATCCTTGCGAAGATAAGTATACGCTTAAAGTTGAAAAGATACAACGCAAGTTTGCACGCTGGTAATACAAGAAAAGATACGGATACTACCCTCATCTATATCCATCGTTATTTGTGACCGGCATGGTGGATTTAGAGACCCTTAAACTTAGACGGGTAATGCAGGTCATTATGCACTATCTAGGTATTATTTACCACAGGATCGATAGCCCGTCCGTACTAGAGAAGGTGGGATTACTAGTTCCTAAACGTATGGAGCGGGATGATACGGGGGCGGTTGAGCCGCGGCGGCGCCCACGCCTTCTGTACTCGCCAATGACGCGAACCAGGTACGCGGCCCAGGCGCCCACCAACCGCGCCCTGAGGCTCTTGGGGGACGTTCTTGCTCAGCACCATGATTTGGATTTATTTGCTGACCACTTTGGACAGCTATGTAACACGGTCAGAAAATATCTTTATCTGTGATAGACACCTATTATATTGCTGTAAGTAGTGTTATGTTTATATCTTTTATTGCTTTGACATTTTTCCATTTGTATGTATAGGTTGATATTTTTTTAAATATGGAATATAATTTATATTTGTTTTAATTTATTTAGCTTTATTAGACATTTTAACTTCGTAACATTTTAATTATTTTTGTATTTTATGCGTAGGTAATTTTTTTTTAATTTTTTTTTTCTTTGACATTTTTGCATTTGGTAATTTAAATAAATTGACATTTTCGTAATTTATCCGAAATGCATTATTATTTATATTAATTTTAATTTAATTTTTTTATAATTAGTAATTTTTTTTTAATTCAACATTGTAAATACTGTATTTAAGTGTAATAATTAGTCTGCTGGCGTCTTGGCTAAAGCTGTAAGCCAGCAGACAAGCATGCTTATAAATAAATAAAAATAAATAAATAGCGATTTTGGTATTTTCAGAAGTAAGTCAAGCATTTGCATTCAGAAAGTATCATTTGATGAAGATGATGATGATGAAGTGTAACTGATGAAAAAGACCACTGATTGCCATCGGAACTCCTCAATGATAACTATTTCACGGGTGGCGATAAAATATCTCGATTAATATAGTTAAGCGACTATGACGAAGCAAAAGAAGACAGGCACCGGAACTCAGTTTTTGATTTCCTACTTTGAGATAGGCGTTTCTCGTTTTCTTCGCTTGTCTCATTTAAGCGGCGCTGTCTCATACGAGCAGCGCGTTTAGTAGGTCTACCCATATTCGCTTTTGATAAATAGATCGAAACGAATCACTAAAAAGCGAGAAATAAACAAAAAATAAAAAATAAGCGTTAAGACTATATAGGTAGGGCTAACGCTTATATTTTACTTTTTTGTGCAATTTTATCAATCTAATTTTATGGAGTCGGTTTTTTTTTTGTTAAAATTTTTATGATTCTTGTGTATTTTGTTTTTGCCCAACAACGCCTTGTTTTAATAATATTTTCTTCTCAGGGCGTCGTAGCAACGGTAGGCCAAGGCTTGGTAGACACCATCACGACCTTGTCGCAGGACGTCACGACGAGCCTGAGCTCTCTGACGGGTATCCTCACGAGCATTCCCTAAGTTTGTTAGGACAAAATATTCCATTTCACTGTTGTCAACGACTTCAAGAAAGGGTATTCCCGGGTTCCGTGATAGATTAAATAATAAAAAGTCCCGTGCTCATATTAATCGGTCCAAATTGTGGAATTTTACAATATTTATTATTACTAATGGTCCCCTTCCCCCTTCCGACTGCGTTCTTGTAAGCAACAACTAATTACTGTCGAATAATATAATATCAATACAATACATACACGTCAACCGCTATTACAGTTACAATATAGGTACTTACCTCCGCTTCCATTTTTGAAAAATTTGAGCAACAATGTTTATTTCATTTAATGCATTTGTAATTCATATTATACATACATATAGGCATTTTCATATTTTTATATAGGTGTAAAAGGGGTACAAAGTTTTCGCTTCACTTATTTATATATACTTAGATATATTATTCATTAGAAGTTTTATTGTAAAAGTGCTGAACGGGGCGCCTACCACGCTACGCCACCACAGGGACAGAGATCTCGAGAAAGTGCCAAATTGTAAAAAATACGGTTAGTTTCGTTTCGGCACTTTCCCAATTCGGCACGCATGAATTTATGAATTCGATAAATTTCAATCGCGGAGGTACAGTCATCGATAAAAAACAGATTGTATACATATTTGAATAAAAATGCTAAGTTTACTGGTAAAATACACTGAAATAAAATGATTGTCAGTCAAAAAAACATATCAGTAATTAACCTTTATATTTTTCATTATTATTCAACTATTAATCATAAACTTTTAAACCTATCATCTTTTGGCACAATCATCGCTGTATGTATAAATGTGTTTAAACATGTATTATTCACAAAAACACAAAATGTTGAAAAAAAATTCCACGAGCAGGATTTGAACCCGCACCCTTCTGACATATTTTTTCAACATCTTGTGTTTTTGTAATTTGTTCGCAACAAATTTGCGTTAAAAATTATATAAACATTATGTATTATTTATCTAAAAATGTGCTTAGATAATTAACAGTATTATTTATAAGATATTATAAGATCCTTGGGGGAGGCCTTTGTCCAGCAGTGGACGTCTTTTGGCTGAGATGATGATGATGATGATGATAAGACTTCAGCTATTTATATATTATAGTATGCTGTACGGCGGCGTAATTATCATTGTGCTATAAATATACTGTTATTGAATTCATTTTGTTTTTTCTTGTGTATTATAGACCGCTTACTCTTTCCTCAAAACCTTAACTTATGCTAAAAGTGGCCAATAAATTGAGATTTTTGCGATGAATAACCTAGATAGTCAAAGTCGTGGAAGACACCAAGCAACGCGTAGAGACTGTGCTAAACAAGCTTAGTAGCAGTCGGGGAAGCCGGGCAGTACGGCCACCTTAAGGGAAATCTATACTAATATTATAAAGCTGCAGAGTTTGTTTGTTTGTTTGTTTGTTTGTTTGTTTGAACGCGCTAATCTCTAGAACTACTGGTCCGATTTGAATGATTGTTTCAGTGTTGGGTAGTCCATTTATCGAGGAAGGCTTTAGGCTATATAACATCACGCTACGACCAATAGGAGCGAAGCATCAGTGAAAAATGTTGCAAAAACTGGAGCAAGAGCCTAAAAAATTAAAAATGCTGCCGAAAGTCACTATTCCACGCGGACGAAGTCGCGAGCACAGCTAGTCTATTATAAAACATAATTGAAAAGAGTTAGTACCAATTAAACACAATCATTTGCTAATACCATTATTGTCAATTAAATTAAGCAGAAAATATGTGGTAAACCTTTTATATTTTATGTTATCATCATCATCATCATCATCATCATCTCAGCCCAAGACGTCCACTGCTGGACAAAGGCCTCCCCCGAGGATATGAGGGGTATTTGCCGTAATCGCCACGCTTGGCAGGCGGGTTGGCGATCGCAGGTTGAGGGTAACCTCAGAGAGATGCTGCTGCCCATCCTCTGGAATGGTCCCTTAGTCGGCTTTTACGACACCCACGGGAAGAGATGGGGTGGTGCAATTCTTTATCCCCGGCACCACACAGGGATTTTATGTTAAACAGGAGTTTATTGTTAAAGAAGAATCTGCCCATATTGCCCCTTGTCTGGGGCATAATAGGCATACACGGGGCATAAAGGGCATATAGTCATGAATGTTGATAAAAACGTCTGTTCATTTAATAATTTATTTATTTATTTATTTTTAAGAAGAAAACCAACAGCGTTACAAAATGTATACAATTTTTCAGGTAGGTAAAGAGTAAGGCCAATTATAGGTTTCCCTGTTTAAATTAATACAAACTTACTACATAAAGAAAAGAAGCCCATATGATTAACACATTGAGATGTTGTTGTGCATCCGTATTTACACCATAATAAATAACAAAAACACTAAAACAAAACATTTACATAAATCTTAATATGTGTTTTTAAATGAAAAAATAAAAAATAAAAAGAGAATAGATTACACTAATACGCACCGTGTAGTTACTAAACTCATTGATAAATAAATACGTATAAATAATAATAAAATACTTAAAAATTAAAATTATATTTGGTAATTATAATAATATAGTTAGATAATATTATAGAAATTAATTTATGATAGCATTTCCATTGTAGATAATAATATAATAAAACAACAACAACATATAACAACGGTTCTGCTGCTGGTTTAGATGGCATACGCCCTATCCATTTGAAGGAGCTTACTTCTGGATCAGCAGGTGATGGCGGGATACGTTTGCTAAAGGGTCTGACTAAACTGTGTAACTTCCTTCTGAGTGGCCAGTTAAATGTTGCGGTGTGTCCTTATATTTACGGAGCTACTTTATGCGCGTTGTCGAAAAAGGACGGAGGTTTAAGACCCATTGCTGTCGGTAGCACGTTTCGTCGCCTGACCGCCAAACAACAAACAAGTTAAACTATTTTTTGCGCACGGTTCCGACTTGGCTATGCCCCACGTACATTGATTCCTTTGACTCAGTGTTGAAGGAGACTGTTGAGTGTCTGCTGAATGTCTCCCTTAATACTGATCAATGGGACCTCGCTTCTCTTCCCATTCGGAACGGTGGTTTGGGCTTACGGCGTGCAAGGGACGTGAGTCTGCCGGCCTTCCTGGCATCAGCAGCTGGGGTCGTTGACCTTGTTACTGAATTCTTTTCTTTAGATGGTTGCAAGGCTACAATACCGTTCGCTTCTGATGCACAGGCCGCTTGGTTGGCACTCAACCCTGATTCGAGCGTGCCCGAAAAACTAGACCGTCAGCGCTTGTGGGACGATGTAGGGGTGAAGCGGGTTTTTGACTGCCAGTTAGAAAGGGCTGTGGGTGTGGATAGGTCAAGGCTTATTGCTGTATCAAGGCCAGAGTCCGGGGCTTGGCTACACGCGCTTCCCTCTCCACATCTGGGAACTCTCCTTGATGACGACTCTATGCGGGTCGCCGTGGCTCTCCGCCTAGGCTGTGATGTTTGTGAACCTCATATATGCATCTGTGGCACTATGGTAGAGAGCAACGGTCACCACGCCTTGAGCTGTTGCCGTTGTGCAGGGAGATTTCCGCGCCATCATGCCCTCAATGACATCATCCGGAGGGCGCTAGTTTCGGCAAACATTCCCTGTGTGCTGGAGCCACCAGGCCTTAGTCGGTCAGATGGCAAAAGGCCTGATGGCTTAACCCTTGTGCCTTGGCAAAAAGGAAAGTGCCTGCTCTGGGACGCCATATGTGTTAGCACTTTTGCCGCTTCACACGTTAGTCGCACCATGAGGATGGCGGCCGCAGCTGCTGAGGTGGCAGCTCAAAGAAAGCACGAGAAGTATTCGGTACTCATAAACTATTTGTTTGTACCCCTTGCAGTAGAAACAACTGGTTGTTGGGGTTCAGAGGCCAAACTGTTTTTCAGGGAAGTAAGGCGCCGTCTACGAGAGAGGGGTCTTGACCCTCGCTCCGAGTCATTCCTGATGCAAAGGTTGTCTATCGCTGTTCCACGCGGAAACGCGGCAAGTGTGTTGGGCACCTTTGCACCTGGAATGGCGCGGGGAGGGTTATTTGATTGAGCAGTGGTTGTTTTTATTTATTTTTGTTTTATTATAATTATTATATAATATTTAGGCTTTAAGATACTATTTCCCAATTTTAATTATATATTTACCTGTATTATAAAACAAATAAATTAGAAAGGTCACATAAATGTATGTCTCAGTTTCTTCACATTCACTACGGAACCCGTTCCTGTTTTAGTTAGTAAGTAATTTGTTTATAATATGTTTTTTGAAACTTACTTTGGAGTGAATAAACATGTCGACATCCGCAAACTTGGTATTATATGTAAGGGCGATACGCGTTATGACACCATTTTTGCCATAGTTAGTGGCTGAACGAGGAACATTGAGCAAGGGAGTATGGCGTGTGCGATAGGTGGGTGCATTGAATCCAATCCCACTCAGCAGCTGAGGACAATCAATATTATCACTAAGAATATCGTATAGTAGACACATGTCGCGAAGATAACGCCTGTCTTCCAGGGTTAGCAAGTTATGATGTTCGCAACTGTCTTTATAAGATAACAAAGAAATACGCAAGCGATAGTTAAGATGCCGCTGAAACCTCTTTTGAATTTTTATTACATTAATATTTCATAATAAGGATTCCAGACAAAGCTTGCATATTCTAAAGTACTTCTGACAAATGCGTAATACACGGATTTAATAGCGATTGGATCACGGAAAGGCTTACAGGAACGAATCACAAAACCGAGGTTTTTAAAAGCTTTAGTTGTAATAGTATCAATGTGGTTTTGAAAAGATAGCTTGTTATCGAAAAGAACACCAAGATCACGGATTATGTTGACTCTTTCATTAGGGAATATCATTAAATCAGTGGTGTCCGTTTTCTCGTAAAGCTCACACATTGACATTTTGAAACGTTAACTGTGATTCGATTATCTTGGTAGTATGTAAATAAGTGGTTCAAATCGGTCTGTATATAAGAGCAGTTACTTGCATTTCGAATTTTATAAATTATTTTTTTGTCATCCGCATACAACAAATGACTTGAAGTTTTGAAACAGTTTGATATATCATAAATATACGCGTTGTAGAATAATGGGCCTAGATGCGAACCTTGAGGTACGCCCGTAGGTATATTTATAAAATCAGATCTTAAGCCTCCTACTACTACCGACTGAGATCGATTAGATAAGTAAGATTGGATCCATCGCAGTAAATCGCCGAGAATGCCCAATTTATACAGTTTTTCGTGAAGTATGATGTGATTGACACGATCGAAAGCTTTTTCGAAGTCTGTGTAAATCTCATCAACCTGTCCCCCACGTTCCATACCATGAGTCAGGTAGTCTGAAAAACAAACGAGACTTCTTATTGTAGACCGACGTTTGAGAAACCCATGCTGCTTATCAGAGATACCTTGCTGTACAACAGGATATATGGCTTTGTAAACAATTTGATCAAAAACTTTGCCAATGGTGTTTAAGATTGATATACCCCTGTAATTATATAATGGTTTTGGGCCCTTTCTTGTGGACAGGCACAATATGTGCCTTTTTCTAAGTGCTAGGGAATTCACCCTCTCTCAATGAAAGATTAAATATAAAAGATAAGGGTAGAGCTAGAGATTTAGCACATTTATTCCAGAAGAGAGGGGATATGCCGTCACAACCAGCCCCTTTTGTTACATCTAGGCTATCCAGCAGTTTAATCACTGACTTAACGTCAGTTAGTAAGGAAGACATTAGGTGAACACCATCATCAGTTGGTTCATCAACGTTTAAGTTATGTTCCTGCAAGGGCTGACCGAATACGCTTTGGAAAAACCTATTAAAGGCATCACAGATAAGTTTACCCTCAGAATAGCTTTCCCTATGGTGTGTGAGGGTTTTTGGATAACTGGAACCTCCACGCATGGCTTTGATATAAGACCAAAAAGCTTTAGGAGATTTTTTTACCGAATTCTCAATATTAGATGTGTATTTTGAGAAGCAGCTGGCTTGAACACGTCGTTGTCTTGCTCGCAATAATGAAAATTCGTCGTAGTCTAGCAAATTACCATACTTTATCCACCTTGTAAAAGCTTTAGATTTTTCCCTTATAATATGTACTAAAGCGAGGCTATACCAAACAGGATAGCCGTAGTGACCTGATTTCCTTTTAAGAGGCACGTATTTTTCTATACACTCGTATAATTGATTATATTGCATATAGTGATTGATTGATTATAGATTATATTTTGCTTAATGTTACATTAATATTCTCGTAATCATAAATCTCCATTCCTCCTCTCGCACTCGAGAAGAGCAGTGGTGGCCCAAAGTATCGTAATTTATTTAAAATTTATGCAAACGATTCTCTGACTTAATTCTATACTATTAAAGTCTCTTTCAGTTTTTCTATCAATAGACGACAAAAATATAAACCTGCTTATAAGTTATAGTATACGCAGAAAAATAAGATAAAAATGTCGATCACTCACTCACCCCCTGGAAAACTTTCGGCATCGCAACCAGACATGTCGAAACTAACGGAAACACGAAAGCGTAAGGATCGCAATGTCTCTGAAAACATTGATTTGAGAGATGAAATTTTTCAAATGCTAGCAAACCTCAAGAAGGATCAAGAGATAAGGTTCAATAAATTAAATTCGACTATGGACGAAATAAAAGAGCAAAACAAAGATTTAATTAAAAGTCAGAAAAACATTGAAGAACGATTGGATCGCACTAACACTCTGTGTGAGTCTTTGAAAATTGAAGTCAATTTCATAGCTAAGGAATACGAAGCTCTAGTGAAGAAAATTCATAAACAGGATGAACTTATTGAAGAGTTTTACCGATAACCAAAATGCTGCCTCCGTAGAAATTCGAAACCTTCCGGATATACAACCTGGAGATGACACCACGACAATAAATTACCCATAGTATACCTAATGACGCTCCCAATCTATATATAAAAAAAACATTTTAAAACATTCAATAATTTAGCCACAGGACATAATTTTTAATTAGTAACATTTACACATGATGTATCTGTTATTAAACTAGTACGGCCAGGTTAAAGACCTCTCATCGGTGTTTTAAACACGTCGCAAAACTTCATCTGTTCTTAGATGTTAAATCCCGATGCAAATCAAAGCATATCATGCCTAATGCTGAAGCTCTAAGAGTCAAAAAGCATCAACCCAAATTACGCGGAAAGAAGATTATTGCATGCGTAAGTGATGCATTCGTGATGCATTCGTAATGACTCGTGTCAAACGAAAATTTAGTATGTACGAAAGGGACAAATATTGGTTTGTTTGTGTTAGTTTTTTTCTACTGGCTCGGGCGGCGATCAGGTGACAAGTAAATATTTATTTTATTTAAGTAGGCCAAGTTCAGTATCGCCGCGATCCTGTGACGTAATACATGTCTACGCGTTTGATGCGCCGCCGCCGCCGCCGCCCGATCGCCCGGCGGGGTTGTTATGTAAGTGTAGTGACTAATGACTGATAAAGACGCAGTGCGAATTGTGCGAAATTTAACGCTTCGTTAGTGGTGATAGGACACGTAAAATAGAGTTAGGTATCTAGTTAAATGATCTGGATTGTGCGAAATTGACGCTTATAGTTAGTCTTTTTTTATTACGATGTCTCGGTATTCTTATACTGCTTCGGAATACACCGACATGATTTTAATTTATGGAGAATGCAATGGAAACGCTGCATCAGCTATACGGACATACCGAGAGAGATATGGAAACACTCGTGTGTGTCCTACTAACGGCCGCGTTATTGTCCAAGCTGTCCAGAGGATACGGGAAAATCAAGGTTTGGTCTCGCATGTTGATAGGGCTCCTCCCGTACCGCGTATCGCCAGTTGTGGTACCAGCTAGATGGGGCTCCAGCTCATTCAGTGGTGCCTGCCAGAGAGCGTTTGTCTCAAAGCCAGCAAGTTCACCGACCTCAGCGACCTCACGCCATTTTTTTTTAAAGATTTTTTCTTGTGGGGCTATGTCAAGAATGATGTGTACTCAACAGACGGACGTTAATACTGTAGATGAATTAAAAATACGAATAATAAGAAAAATTTAAAAACATGGCCGCTAACGACGATCTACTGCCTAAAGTTAGAAATAACATTTTGAGAAGGTGCAATTTGAGTGTTCGGGTTCATGGGGGACACATTGAAAATTTCAAAATTTAAAAGCAAAATGAATTATTTAAACTTTACCCATAATAAATAATGCAAATTGCAAGTGCAACGTTGTGATCTTATTCGGCATTAATGGCGCCAAAACGTCTCGTCACCTGACACTGCGCTGTTGCCGCTCTCTTATCAAAGGTCAGTCACCTAACATTTTTAATGGTGTTCTATTTTGCTTGCGTTTTTGTTCTATTTAGTTTGTTTGAAAAATCAAAAAAAAAAAATTTCAGTGCTAAGATTTATTTGATAGTTTCAAATTATTTCTATGAACTAGTATAGCCAATATTTTCATTTATTGTCGTAGTGTCATATCCAGGTTGTAGAACAAAAAGATGTTTCAGGAATAGTCGAAGAGCTGCATAATGCGGTTGGACTTAAACTTGACCCCAACACCATACGTCAGACATATATAAAGAAATCTGGAAGAAACAAATGTATAACATTGGAGTTCCAGACTACAAATAGCAAACACGAATTGCAGAAAGCAGTGAAAATATATAACAAGAAGAACGATAAAAACAAATTAAATACTACTGTAATTGGAATAAAAGGAGAAGAGAAACAAATATATGTTGCAGAAGTACTTAGTCCAAATGCTAAACAACTTTACTATCACGCAAGAGATGTACATAAAAACCACAACTACAAGTACTGCTGGATATCGCGTAGTAGAATCTTTTTAAGGAAATCCGAGGGCTTGCCGGCAATACTGATTAGTTCATTAGAACAAATTGAAGCTTTGAAGTCGGCGACAGCAACTACTCAAGAATGACTAAATTTTGTGTCTAAAATAGCCCAAAATTAATACCCAATGTTATAAGATTTGTATTCTTGCATGATAATATCTACTACGTAAATAATATTTTAAGTATTTTATTTGTAACACACTATACACTTACCATAAAACCACAATACACAACAAGTATACCTAATTTAAAAATAGTTACGATTCTCAAAACTAGCCGACTTGAAAACCAGTGGCTGCAAAACCCTACCATTAATCACTTTATTTCATATAAATACTCATATCAAAAATGAATAACTTACAAAGTATCACTACTGACATTGATTCAAGTGTCAGTGCGGGTGAAGCAACACTGGTAGATGAGCCGGAATCTTGTAAAAGTATTATTAGTGGTTCTTGCAGCAATTTTAATGTACTTACACAAAATGTAAGAAGTATAATCCATAATTTTGACGATTTCACAATTCTTTTAGAGCGTCTGGATATTTGTCAGGACGTTATTGTTCTGACGGAATGTTGGCTGAGCGATAAAATAATAATACCATCTCTTACAGATTACAACTCCTACCACACCAAGAATAATTTTAATCAAAACGATGGTCTCGTTGTATATATTAGGAATAATTTGAATGCGAACGTAGTGGAATCATTTGACATTTTAGACGCTAACTGCCTTTTAATAACTATTCAAAAGAATTATGCCTTAGTGTGTATTTACAGGCCACCTTCTTTTGCTAACATTGAGAATTTTTTGAAATCACTAGATAAAGTACTAACTGACCTGAAAATGTTTGCAAATATCATTCTTATCGGAGATATAAATGTTAACATTAGGGCAAGTGATGAAAGTAAATCTTCCGATTACCTTGATATGTTAGCTTATCATGGTCTACTCCCTTCGCATTTTTTACCTACTAGAGGAAACAATTGCTTAGACCATTGTTTTGTGAAAACCAAGCATACAATAAAAACAACTGTGTGTAATTCAAGTGTTTTAATATCGCTAAATAAAAAACCAATAATTCATAAAAAAAAAGAATACATTTTACTATAAAATACAGTATGAAATGGTGGCTAAGGAACTGGAGTTGGTTGATTGGACATCTGCTTTAAGCGATAATGATCCTAACTTGGCAACTAACGAATTTTTAAAAATCCTAAACAATACGATTGAAAAATATACAACCCTAATTAAACTCTCTAGAAGAAAACCAAATATACAACCATGGGGGACTCCTGGACTCATAAGGTGCATAGGAAATAGAAACAGATTACAATTAAAATTAAAAAAAGACCCAGATAATATAATACTGCAAATAACATACAAAAGATATCGCAATACTTGCAATAACATATTAAAAAAACTCAAAAGAGAATATCAAAGAAAGGAATTGTCAAAACATACGAATGATACTAAAAAACAATGGTCTACTATCAAAGACATATGTTATCTAAACAAGAATAAAAATAACACCACAAATTTAGTAACCTTAAAAACATCTCCTAAAGAATCAGTCAACCATATTAATAAATACTTTGCAAATATTGGAAATCAATTGGCTAAAGAAATACTAAATAAATTAAATACAACTGAATCTGAAATAATCAAAACTATTAAAATGCCACAATCATCTCCTACTAAATCTTTTATGCTATTCCCTACCGATGAATTTGAAGTAATCAATACAATAACAAAACTAAAATCTACATTATCTTCCGGATGGGATGGCATATCATCTAATTTTCTAAAACGTATGTGCTACACACTTGCTTCTCCTATTGCATCCATCAGCAATCTTTGCTTCTCCAGTGGCGTATTTCCAAGCGCACTTAAACGAGCTACCATTATCCCTATATTTAAGAATGGAGACAGTGGCTCCATCACAAATTACAGGCCCATATCGCTACTGCCAAGCCTTTCAAAAGTAATCGAAAAACTCATAAATGAAAGACTTAAGAACTATTTGGAAAATTATAAGCTCCTTGCCCCTAATCAGTATGGATTTAGATCTAACCTGTCGACTGTAGATGCAGTCCAGCACTTAGCTTCAGAAGTGGTTAATAACTTGGATCGTAATAGAAAATGCCTAGGAATATTCCTCGACTTGAAAAAGGCTTTCGATACCGTATCGATACCTATATTGCTACAAAAACTAGAAAATAAAGGTATTAGAGGGATACCGTTGCAACTTCTTACAAGCTACCTACAACAAAGAAAACAAATTGTTAAAATTAGCGATACTGAGAGTACAGAAGAGAGTCCATGCTATGGGGTGCCCCAAGGAAGCGTTCTTGGGCCTACTCTTTTTCTAGTATATATCGATGACTTGTGTCGACTAAAACTACCTTCCGCAGAAATTATTACTTTTGCTGATGACACAGTTGTCTTATTCTCTGAAAATACTTGGCAAAAACTGAATAAAGTTGCAAATGATGGTTTTAACAAAATTTTAAATTGGCTAGACAACAATCTACTCACACTGAACCAATCCAAGACAAAATATGTGACATTTTTAATCCGACGCAATACTCAACCACCTACCAACTTAATCAATATCAGAGCACATCAATGTAAAGATCCAACAACCTGTACTTGCTATTGCTTAGAGAATACCACTTCCATACGGTATCTGGGAGTACTCGTGGATCAGCAATTTACATGGAAGGATCAAATTGTGTCTCTAAGTAATCGAGTAAGAAGACTAATATATGTCTTTAAAACCCTACTAGTAAATAGTTTTAAGAAGCTTTATGTCACGCTGTTATTTCTTATTGCATACCCGTGTGGGGTGGTTGTTCTAAGAGCTTACTAATTAAACTTGAACGAGCTCAAAGATACATTTTAAAAATATTTACATTTTAACCAACTAGATACCCATCGGACAAATTATATGAAGACACAAAAATATTATCTATTCGTAAAATTTTTATTGAAAATATAATACTAATGCAACATAAAAAGAACAACAAGAAACCTAATTATACGGAAAAGAGACGAAAAGATAAAATATTCACTACACCTTCTTGTAGAACAAGTTTCGCCCAGAAATATTGTAACTTCTTGGGGCCATATATCTATAACAAATTATCGTCACATATTGATATACACCTAGTTAATAACTACTCATGTAAAAAGGCATTAAAAAAGTTTTTGCAGGAATTAAATTACGAAAATACAGAACTATTACTAAAAGTAACTAATTAAAACATTAAATAGGTATAACTAACTTACACACACACACACACACACACACACACACACACATACACACACACACACACACACACACACACACACACACACACACACACACACACACACCCACACCCACACCCACACCCACACACACACACACACACAAACACACACACACACACACACACACACACACACACACACACACACACACACACACACACACACCCTAAAGTAAAATAAATACAAGCATATCAATAATTACATTTAACAAACATACTAGTATTAAAAAAAAAAAACACAAATGTTGAAAAAATTTCCACGAGCAGGGTTTGAACCTGCACCCTTCTGACATACCGGGTCAGGTGCTCTTCCAATTGAGCTATCGTGGTTCTAACCAGCCCGCCGAAATTATTCAACACTATTTACTTTTTACTTTGAAAGCCAAAGGCGCCCATTCAATGTTAACAACTACCGTCATTAACATCCGATCATAATATTTTTACAAATACTAAAGATCAGTCAGTCAGTCATTTGTGTTTTTGTAATTTGTTCGCAACAAAATTTGCGTTAAAAATTATATAAACATTTATAAATAGCTTGCCTACTTCTTAACTGATCATTTGTGTTTTTGTAATTTGTTCGCAACAAAATTTGCGTTAAAAATTATATAAACATTTATAAATAGCTTGCCTACTTCTTAACTGATCTTTAGTATTTGTAAAAATATTATGATCGGATGTTAATGACGGTAGTTGTTAACATTGAATGGGCGCCTTTGGCTTTCAAAGTAAAAAGTAAATAGTGTTGAATAATTTCGGCGGGCTGGTTAGAACCACGATAGCTCAATTGGAAGAGCACCTGACCCGGTATGTCAGAAGGGTGCAGGTTCAAACCCTGCTCGTGGAAATTTTTTCAACATTTGTGTTTTTGTAATTTGTTAACATTGAATGAGCGCCTTTGGCTTTCAAAGTAAAAAGTAAATAGTGTTGAATAATTTCGGCGGGCTGGTTAGAACCACGATAGCTCAATTGGAAGAGCACCTGACCCGGTATGTCAGAAGGGTGCAGGTTCAAACCCTGCTCGTGGAAATTTTTTTAACATTTGTGTTTTTGTAATTTGTTCGCAACAAAATTTGCGTTAAAAATTATATAAACATTTATAAATAGCTTGCCTACTTCTTAACTGATCTTTAGTATTTGTAAAAATATTATGATCGGATGTTAATGACGGTAGTTGTTAACATTGAATGGGCGCCTTTGGCTTTCAAAGTAAAAAGTAAATAGTGTTGAATAATTTCGGCGGGCTGGTTAGAACCACGATAGCTCAATTGGAAGAGCACCTGACCCGGTATGTCAGAAGGGTGCAGGTTCAAACCCTGCTCGTGGAAATTTTTTCAACATTTGTGTTTTTGTAATTTGTTCGCAACAAAATTTGCGTTAAAAATTATATAAACATTTACTAGTATTAAGTTCATATTGTTTTTTATTACTTAAAAATAAAATAAAATAAAAAAGCTGTTGATCTGATAGACATTATCTGGCTTTTAAACATATACTGTGTCTCAAATTGTTGTTTTGTGGGACAATGTTTACCACGCAAAGCGTAAACGGAATATAAGCCGTATTTGCGAGCCCATAAGGTCACTGCAGTATAAGTAATTAGTTGATAACGTTGTCAGGCACGGCGAGTGCGACCCGAGTAAGAGGAATCATATCCTACCGTGCAACAGTTATATTTAACTACTACGGGGGGTAGAGGAATTTTGACTTGTGGAGCAATAGTGCCATTATAGTTTTTGTAAGGAAACTGTAACCAACATTATTTTTATTGTATAAAATACTACTTCTTCTTTTAAAATTTATATTTCCTTATTTATTTTAGTAAGTCATTGTTACCTATAACGTAAAAGTTTACCTACGTTAATCGCTTACCAAAATGTAATACATACCTAACCTGACCTAAGATACAGGCAATATTTTTTTTGGTTGGTTTAGGTATTGCATGGCTTATTTTTATTGTATACACCTTACATACCTTAACAGTAATTACATAGCATAAGTTTTTTCTTTTTTGTATCTAGGCTAAGTTTTTATACAGCAAATAATAAATTAGTATTAGTATTAGTATTAGTAATCGCCATGCCTAAAATCACGTATAGTTATGGGAGCTTCAGAAAGAGGGGTAACAATTAGATCGAATATGTCTAAGATGAATGGTGGGTGTGCCTTATCTACGTTGAGTAGTGGGATGGAGCAGGTATTTATATTAAGTTCTAAATTCGAAAAAGCCAAATCCAGGATATTATTAAAGTCATTTGTTATAAAATTATATTGATTAAAACCCATTATACTTAAATTGTCCACAGAACCACGCTTTATGTAAATAGGTCCATCATTACTCCACCTTCTTTTTTTTTTTTATTCTTGTCCCCCGACGTGGGTCAGTATCGGAGACATTGTATTTCTGTATATATATATATATATATATCTTCCTACTGTTTATGGCTTTACGCCTACATTTTCTTGGCGCTATGTGCCCTATCTACTTATCCTGTATCTTATTTACTATACTTATTTTCTAACTTACATACTATTTCTTACCAGCAGTTTCTTAATTTCACTTTATAACATTCATGCTTATTCTATACTTATTTTTCTTACATTTTCTTGTGTGAGATATTAGTCTTATTTTAGAAGCTTTTCAGCTTCATCATAATCTAAGGTCTTAAGCCAAGCTGTAACAGTTTTCCTGCATTGTTGGTAGTTCAAAGGGTAGATTGTTAGAGTTTTATTCGCACGATTGTATAAAAGTGATGACAGATATTGAAACTGACTTTGGGCAAAGCTTGTGTGTGTATGCTTAGATATGGCAACCTTATCCTTTCTCCTTCTCCTGTCAACAGTAGGGTCATATTCCAATGCAATATGTTTCTTTAGAACTGTGCGTAAAATATACAACTTTCTCACAGAAAGTAAGTCTGCAATTGAGTAGAGAATCCGAGTTGAAAATCTTCGAGTTTTGAAGTACATCACTTTTAACAAAGCCCTTTGAGCTCGTTCTATGTCTAAGAATTTCGTTTTTAGTGCCCCGCCCCATACAGTGACACAGTATGATAAGACAGATTGGGCCAAAGCCACATAAACCAAAAAAAAAAACAAAAGAAAAAAAAACCATAAAACAAACTGAGGCGGCGTCTTCTTGCCTTGTGACTCAGGGCTACTTTCGGTGTTACAAACAGACATTATTACTTTCCAGGCTCATTCTACAAGAGTATTATAAAATTAAAGAGTATCTGAGCAAAAATATCAACAAAATACTCTACTTGTAACATGCAACAAAATAAATAAATTGCTGCTTAACTTTGTGTCCTTGTAGCAGTTCGTAGCTCTTGCGATAGACTTGACCGTAGCAATTGCTACGGACGCAGCGAGTCCGGAGTGGAGCGCCCGTAGTTAATCGTAGTGATGACGTCAGACGCAGCTAGTAGTCGCTTATTACGGTCCGGTCGAGCTCTGCGTTCTTGGCCCAGCGGATATGACGCCGACACTCACCCGAGAAATCCGGGTTCAAATCACGCACGACAAAATTGTTTCTTCAAAGTTTTTTCTTTATATGGGGGCTCCAGCGACGGGTCGGCGCAGTCACTTCGAGAGAGGGCGAAGTCCGAGGCACTCAAAATTATGATATTAATTTAAATAAATAAATACGCACACGTCCGATCTCTTTTAAAGCCAGAGCGGAAGAGGAGGAGGAGTTAATACACATTTCTTCTTTATTAATATTGTTTACCTTACTTATTCTTATTTCTACAATTCTGTCTATTTTACATCTTATATTTTACATCTTGTTTTCTTATTGTTGTATGTTACTTCTGGTAAGAACATACATTTTGCTACGTCTTGTTTCTTTTTATTACTTGCCTGGCAATATAAGTACAGAGTTCCAGAAATGACGTTCTCATGTATTTGTTAGCTAGAATTTTGTGTATACTCTCTTTATTTAATTTCATACCTATCTTTCTTTCATACTTCATTCTTTCATACTCATGGACCGGGCACTCCGTAATAACGTGCAGTATCGACTCTTGGTGTTCGGGGTCACAGATGCACGATGGACTCTCCTTGCACTTGAAGCGGTTCAAGTACGAGGAGAACCCACCGTGCCCCGTCATTATTTGAGTTATTACACCAGTCGTCGGCTTGATTTTTCTGACGAGCCTATATGCCGCGATCGCATCTGAAAGGAACACCTTCGTCACGGAGGCCGTCGTCCCCGCATCGTATCTCCGGGCCCATTCGCCAATCGACTCATCACGAATCGCTTAGCGAACGACACCTGGCATAGGTCGTAGTCCGGCTTCCTCCGCGACGAAGATGCAGCCTCCTTTGCAAGTTCGTCCACGCGTTCGTTCCCGGGCAGTCCCGCGTGGGCTTTCACCCAAAACAAATTCACAGTTTTGCCTCGCGTGGAGGCCTCCTTCAGGTTTGCCCGCGAATCGTGTGCTAAGCGGTGGAGCGAGCTACGGTTTGTTAAGGTTTCCAGCGCAGATCTGGAGTCGGTATAAATACAGAAGCTCGTTTCACCCCTCTTGAGGATTTCCGCAGTCGCCCTGAATATGGCGAGAAGTTCAGCTTGGTAGACCGTGCAGTAGTTGGCTAGGGGTAATTTAATTGCTTTGGCCGCTACTCCCCCCCCCCCCCCCCGCCTCCACCCGTCTTCCGGAAATTTTTAAGTTACAATCGCGTCTATGTACCGTATACCTAGCATCCGCCAATTCTCGATCCAGTATACCCTCATGTAACCAAGTCTCTGTAAAGACTAAGACATCGTTATCACTACTCAATTAACTTTGAATAAGGTCTAGGCCCTTAGTTCTTAGCCCACGTACGTTTTGGTAATAGATACTTAAGTATTTATTAATGCCTAAATCCATTATTTAACGTGAAATAACTTTTATTTGTATTATATGTATAGTATAAGTTGCCATAAAGTGCCAAGCTCAATAACCAAACATGAATAGTAAAATATTTAATAAATAAAAAATACGATGTCTCAAAATTACAACACTTTAAAACACCCCTTGACACATTTAAGTAATATGTGGTGTCTATAACCGCTACCCGTACTCGTACATGACATCTTGATATATTAAAACTTTGTATAAATATAATAACTTCATTTAGTTTTAGGTTGCGATAACAATAACATTTATAATAACCAAGTGTGGGTAAGTTATTGCAAAGAAACCGTCATACAGAAACAAGTTGTGCATTAAACGATCAGTAGTTATGGGTGCGAGAAAATGGTTACCGAATATTGATAAGTAGTGACAAAAAAATATTAGGTTCCTTAATGTGTAGTAGTGGTTTTTATTAGCAAGTGTGCCTATCAAGATAAAATAAAGTGATGAGAAAAATGTAATTAAATGATTCTTACGATTACAACAAATTAGTTAGAGTGAATACATACTTGAGTTTTGAATAACTATGATAAAAATATAACGATAATAAGTGCAATATAAAATATATACTACCAGTATAACATGAGTGAACAATATAAAATATTATTTCGTTACTTACGGTTACTCGTCCAAACGGGTTCATAACAATTTCGCGCATGAGTATTATATAAATGCAGTTTATCCACCGCGTCAAAGAGTATAATAGAGGCACAGCGCAGGCAATGACTTCTATTTCTTTTAACAAACGAGTATTTAAATCTAACAAAGCTAAATGCAAAAAGAGAAAATAATTGTGATTACAAACAAAACACATTAAATAATCTTCTTCAAATTCTCCTCCTTTGTGATTTGTATTAGAGATGACGTGTCGTCTCTGCGAAATTAAACTCTGCCGTTTTTTTCCCAAACAAACTGATACTCTTAGTCGTCTTTAACAGTTGTTTGTAATAATGAGTGAGATGTTCATTCACGTATATGGGTATAGGATCACCAGGCATGCCAACGGTTTTAGTGGTAATACGATTTTTTCGGGTGGAGGATAATAAGTTGTCCTTTATTAAGCGGTGTCTTTGTTCGTTGTTATTAACTATAAATTTTGACGATTCATTTTCTGCCTAGAGTTTGACGATATCTGCGACTGTTTGGGAAAATTTCTTTGTCTCTTCATTAATATTTTTCGTAAGATCATCACTTTGTTCTGATTCTTTGAGAGAAGTTACGTCATTTTCGAGATCAATTAATTTGCTTTTTAGTGTCTGGACATTTTGTTTAATTTCTGTGTGATCTTTCTGAATTTTTTGCACTTCCGCCTTCATTTCCAGAGTAGTTTCGGACAGTTTTGCAATATATTCTTTAATTACACCAGTTATATTTTTACTCATCTCCAACATCTTGTCGTTGATATCAACTTTAAAGCTATTAATATTTGTAAGAAGTTCTTTAGAGAATGACTGAAAAGTATCGCTGAAATCATCTCCGTGTTTGCGCTTCCGGATTGTAATAGTATCTTCCTTCGAAATGTCCGTGTCCGAACCGTACAGTTTGCCCGGAGACCGCCACATCTTCGAAGCTTACTCTTTGACGCTCGGATCACGGCTATCAAGTGCGAAAACTAGTTCTGTGAATCGTACCGTGTCTAATTGACTGACAAACGAACCGTCCGTTGATGCTCTAGAAGCGTTGTCTGTGATCGCGACTCGTCGCTTCTGCACCTGTTGCTACACGATGTGACGCCATCACTAAGCATATTGCCACAATAAAGACAATTTAGTGGTCGCCTAGTAGTCGAAATTCGACCGTAATTTTATTAAGGCTGCACGGATTGTATCCTAGGCAATGAAAAATTAAAAAAGATAGAATGTGAGTTTGGATTGGCATTGACAGAATTCGGCCGCTCCTCAGCTCCATTTTTGAAATTTTTGAAAAGAGTAAGTATTTAAACGTGTGTGTCAAATACATGGTAGTGTGTGTAATGTTTGTTTTCTTGATTTAATGTATTTTATGCATAATTTAAAAAATATATTAAATGTTTATATAATTTTTAACGCAAATTTTGTTGCGAACAAATTACAAAAACACAAATGTTGAAAAAATTTCCACGAGCAGGGTTTGAACCTGCACCCTTCTGACATACCGGGTCAGGTGCTCTTCCAATTGAGCTATCGTGGTTCTAACCAGCCCGCCGAAATTATTCAACACTATTTACTTTTTACTTTGAAAGCCAAAGGCGCCCATTCAATGTTAACAACTACCGTCATTAACATCTGATCATAATATTTTAAATTATATAAATATTTATAAATAGCTTGCCTACTTCTTAACTGATCTTTAGTATTTGTAAAAATATTATGATCGGATGTTAATGACGGTAGTTGTTAACATTGAATGGGCGCCTTTGGCTTTCAAAGTAAAAAGTAAATAGTGTTGAATAATTTCGGCGGGCTGGTTAGAACCACGATAGCTCAATTGGAAGAGCACCTGACCCGGTATGTCAGAAGGGTGCAGGTTCAAAACCTGCTCGTGGAATTTTTTTCAACATTTGTGTTTTTAAATATATTAAAATTCGGATAACCTTCTCTATATAAACTATAAGTGTGCGAAATTTCATACTTCTCCGTCTGCGCAATTTTCGTAAAAAGTACAAAGTTTTTGACAAAAACATTAATTATTTTTATGAAAATTTAATTTAAATTTTGCTCATATTGCCGTCTCTCATTTGTGATGCAAGCTCTGCATCGATTGAAAAGAAAAGTGAAAGAGAGAAAAGATGCGACATGAGCGTGCTAGAGCGAAACACTATAGCTTAATTATTATTACCTGATTAAGCGTTCCACAAAGAGTAAGCGAGAAAAAAGATAGCTATTTTAACTGAGAAAGAATAAAAAAAATGAGCGAGCC
The DNA here is from genome assembly GCA_947562085.1 of Eudonia lacustrata. Classification (NCBI taxonomy): domain Eukaryota; kingdom Metazoa; phylum Arthropoda; class Insecta; order Lepidoptera; family Crambidae; genus Eudonia; species Eudonia lacustrata. The sequence continues at coordinate 13,195,246 of OX387336.1, forward strand.
TTACAGTAGTCGCATATTTAACATCTCACCATAGTAATGAGCAATTTTAACATTATATTCTGAAAATTATCAATGATCTGCACTTTATTGATACATATCATCAGTAAATATTTATTAATATAGTATATAAGTTGTTACCGGCTACCGTAGCGACGCCTAGTGGTGGCGAAAAACGAAATATTTAACAAACTATAAAATAATTTCATGATAAAACTTTGATTTTTTAGTAGCAAAAGCAATTTGGACTACAAACTACTTAATGAGTTAGTATTTACTATTTTAGCTCTCAGTAATTTAATTAAATCCCGTAAAAACCGGAAACGGAAGTCGCTTTTATGGAATTTTCTAGAAACTTAAGAGTCTCTAGATCGATTTGGTATACATTCTCTGCGGAGTGGTGTGGCAATCGGAGAAAAGAATTTAGCCTAAATATTGATTAGGGTAATTACCAACTAGAATTAAATTTGAGTAATGTTGTTATTGTCTAGAGTTCATAAAGATAATTATTATTGCGTTAATATAAGTTTGTTGTTGTGTTTGTTAGCGTCGATGTAGTGTAGGTACATGAAAGTTACCGTTTTCCAGTGGCTAAACGTCGAGTCCAGGGGGTTAAAATGGTTTGAATAGTCTCTTTTCATTTCAGTTTCAGAACGAGTCATGAAAACGTTATATTTGACATGTTGTTGTAGTGTAATCTCTGTAAGGTAAATTGTCGTAAAGTTATTGTGATTTATGAATCACGAGAATTATGATTCTCCCGATTAGAAGGGCAAAATTCTAGCCTGACATATCAAACTGCACTAGGTTGGCGGACAATTTGTGCGATCATTCTCTTCCGGGATCACGCTCGAGGCTGTTGGAATATTTTTGTTTCGGATTTCGTGCACGCTTTTGAGACAGCCGTTCCTGGTCGTCGCTGTTCGCCGCTGCTTGCCGACACGTGCTGGCCTCCCCTTACGGCAACGCGAGAGATACTCCCGAGTTCATTCGTCTCGCCGCCAGGATCCAGAGTCGGTTTCGAGTCTGTAGCCTGGACGCGAGACCCGTCTCCTCGGCTGGTCGACGGCAGTGACACAGCTGACTTCGCCTAGCGGATAGGCAGGCGTGGACGGTTTTTTTATTTTCCCCGTTTTTAATTTTTTTTAATAATCCCCATTTTATTTTTTTTTATTTACTTTATTTTTTTTGGTCTTTGACCTTACCACACACACAACCACCGTAAGGTTGGTTGAATGTTACTTCATTGAGGATCTTTGAGTTCGACCAATAACGTTTTCAATCGGCATCGTCGTCTCCAGATCCGGGTCGATTCTACGACCCTGGCGCCCATTTATTTTTTTAATTTTAATCTCATATACCCCTACGGCTTCTCGGGTAGGTAGTTATTATAACTGGACTGGCTTCATCCCCAACCACCCACGACCACAGCTCTTACCGCTGAAATATAGGCTGGCTGGTTAGGTAGGTTAATAAATTTGTAATAATATTATATCATCTCAGTAACCTGCTAGGTCCCTTTGACCCATAGGGTTTCTAGAGGTTAGGGTGTGTTAAATAATAAGGTTAGGAATATATAGCAAAATTAAATTAAATTTAAACAAAACTTAGTTATAAATATTATTGTCAGTAACCTGTCAGGTCACGTTCGACCCAAATTCGCCTGTATTGTAATGTATATGTGTTGTTGAATATTGATCTTAAGTGAATAAAATTATATATATTTGCCTAGCCGTAAAACATATAATAGTTTTATTTTACCACACACCCACTGAAGTTTGCATTTGGGATTTTGTTCCTTTTTTTTAAGAGGGACAAAATCTCAAATGTGACAATGTCTATTATACACAAAATGGTTGAAATCAAAATAGAATATAGAATTTTACAATGACGTACATATTTTTTTTTAAATCTTATAGAGAATGCATTAAATACTCATTAGAAGACATTTGACATATAGTGAAAATTGAATGGAATATTACATATTTTTACACTCGACACAAAAAGAGACTAGGCAAGATGTTTACAAGAATTTAATTTATTTGATTTAATGAGTGGAATTATTGAGAAAAATGTTTCAAACGCGCCTGCCACTTCCATATCACCATTGATGTAAGCATTATCGACTTTGAGTTCAAGTATACGATCACGAGACCTTACTTTACAAGTTTCTTTATTAATGACGTTCCAAGTGGCTTTTATTTTATTTTTTGAATTCACAATCTTTGCCCGAATGTAGTTGGCATTTGCTATGGAACAAACTTTTTTGAACATTTTTGAATAATTTTTAACATATTTAATTACACTTGGATCCTTACCCCCTTACAAATAAACACTATTTAAGCATTTACTTAGTTAATCATTGTTTTGTCAACGTCACACAAACGTCGTTCTCAATTTGAGAAAAAGAGACAAAACAATGATTAACTAAATAAATGCTTAAATAGTGTTTATTTGTAAGGGGGTTAGAGTTTGCCTTTATATTATATAATTGATACAACCTATTTCTACTCATATAGATGCCAGCTGTGGCCCAATCACTGAATTTAGTTTTAGACTTATCTACTTTGATTAATTTTTGAGTAAAGTTGTTATGAAACTCTTTTTTGATTATGTTCAGTACAACATGAACATAAATATATTTTATAATTATTAGTCTGGCAATAATATTTAACTTTTACGTGTGGTATCACCACACTAACTTTTTTCTTACTTCTTGACTTTGTCACTTAGCAACCAACACGTATAAAAGTTTGTTAAATGTTTTTAAAATAGTAAAATCTATATTTTACAAGTCCACCTTGTTTCATTTCCAACAGATTATTTCGAATAGATTGTCGTATAAGATGTTCGCTTTGTCATTGTTACATGGTATTTGTAACACTTTATCATTAACATTCTTCTTAAATCTGTCTAATCGATTAGTGGTCACTGGCCTGTATAAAATATTCATTGAAGGACGTTCATATTGGTGCTCAAATCTAACTATCTGACCACTGTGATCAGAATTTATAAAATTTATTTATTATTGATTTCTCAATAACATTACAATAATTTTTTTTTATGTAAACAGGTAGCTGATGTGGCTGTAACTCTTGTAGAATCGTCAAAAAGATTTTGCAAGTTAAACGATTTGATGTTGCATATGGTTTATTGAACATTATTTTGTTTAATTTAACATATTTTATTCTTTGTATCTGACGAGTGCGCTGAATAATAATAATAATAATTCAGCGTCATTATTTCTGTCCTGCAACATCTCTAAGGGTTGTGCCCACCATGTCTGTTTCTTTGGCGATGCCTTTTTCAGCGGCCTGCGGGTCGAGGGGAATCCTGGGGGCCTCGGGGAAAGGGCTGGCGCAGGCCAGGCTCAGCACCAGCGCCACGAGGAAGGTCAGGATCTGTGGGCAAACGAAACAATCCATCACGTTAATGTCAAAAGTGTTGACACTTGGAAGAGTCGGTACGGTGGGCTGGGCTGAGTTGTCGGTGGAAGGCTCTCCCAAGACCCGAGCTGGTGGTACATTCAGTAGTTTAATCTAAACGAACTTTTTAGTTTTTTGATTTCATAGTTGTGACGTCAATGAGTACCTGTGAGGGCTTATGTTGAATAAAGGATTTGACTTTGGTAGCCGAACGGATAGACGCTAGCGATGGGCGATTGTTACCAAAAAACCAATCGAATAAAGATTATTAAAATAAAACAAAAAAACCGACTGCCAAAACAACTATATAAAAAACAAATATACACTTATAAAATGTTTATATATATATATTTTTTTTTTTTATGTTAAAAGGAGGCAAACGAGCAGGCGGGTCACCTGATGGAAAGCAATCACCGCCGCCCATGGACACCCGCAAAACCAAAGTTATCGCAGATGCGTTGCCAACCCTGAGGAAGGAGTTGGATCTTGAGGAGGGAGTAGGAATTGGGAGGGGGGAGGGGTGAGAGATGCGCTTCCGGTACTTTCACTCACCGGACGAAACACAACAGCATCGAGTGCCGTTGTTTCACGCCGATATTCTGTGAGAGGGTGGTGTTACGCCGGGCGAGCCGGCCCATTTCGTGCTGCAACGCAGCGTGGCTCTACCACTCTGACAGTGTTACTCCTTTAGCACCACCCAGGGGTCACGTGTAGGGTCTCAAGGGTAAACCTACGGACGCGAGTAACTTTAACCCCCAAATTTTAAAGCAAATTTTGTTGCGAACAAATTACAAAAACACAAATACTGAAAGAATTTCCACGAGCAGGATTTGAACCCGCACCCTTCTGACATAGCGGGTCAGGTGCTCTCCCAATTGAGCTATCGTGGTTCGGCGGACTGGTTAGAACTTTCAACATTTGTTTTTTTTTTAATTAGACACTTGTAAAGACCGGACTAACATAAAAAATCACTGCAAAAAGAAAATACTGAAAAGAAAAAAAAACAAGGTCTACGATCCCAGAATTCAATTTGAGTAATGTTGAATGCAACGTGAAATATTTCCTTGTCCGATACCTATACTTAAATAATAAAATATAATAAATGAGTATTTATAAATATATTGAATATTGATATGACTAACCAACCAATAGGAGTGCGGACTTGATTAAGCTGGCCACGGCCGCTTGGTTGATGAATTGATGATTGTCCCCGTCTGCGTGTAAGATAGGGGTATTCTACTTAATTTAGTAATCGTCCACCAAAAGTAATCGAAGACGCGTGCGCGATATGAACTACCCGTTTGCTTCGAGTTTGCAGTGGACGTCGTTTTACAAAACCATTGAAGTTAGACAAATCTATTGAGAAATGGCTCTTATGTCTGAGAAATAAGAGCCATTTTTCAATGTCTAGTATACGTTACGCGTAGTTACGACAAAACTGACGCCCACTACAAACTCGAAGCAAACGGGTAGTAGGTACAGTCAGAGACACATCAAGCTACACCTGAACATACAAGGGTACCTTATGCCTCAGACATAAAAGTCATTTTTAAACGGTTTTGTATAGCTTGATGTGTAGCTGACTGTACCTACGTAGGTTCGATTTATTGGTGATGGTGAACCGCCGAGGTAAGCTGTTTGTTTGTTTGTATGACACCGATAAAACTTAGTAGACTTCAGCTAAAGGTTCCGACAAGATCAGTTAGGCAGCAGGTAACCTTTGTGGTGCCACTGTGCTCCAATAATTTTGCTTTCCATAACCCCATACATCTGTCGTGACTTTGACAACTTGTCTTCTGATATTAGCGAAGTGCCTGACTTCTACCAAAATCACTATCAACATTTAAAAAGGATGTCAGCAAACTTCTGCCAGCGTAATTAATACTAATTTTAATCTTATTCAATTCTGGTTACAAGCCTACTTAATTTTATTTTATTTATTTATTATTAATATGATTATTATCTCTTTATTTCTCTTTTTTCTTAGCCTAGGTTTGTTATAATATTAATATAAAAGTAAAATACAAAAGCACATACAAAACATAAAAATATTATAAAAAACCTAGCCTAGGGTGCCGCCGGCAACGGGGCAGGGCTCATGCTGCCGGTGGTTAGGGCTGCAGAGACAGGAACCTTCGGACTATATTTATATTCTTTTATAAATTATTTGTAATTTCAGAGCAAATAATAATTTAATTTGTAATGTAGCTATGTGAATGTAATGAAGCAATCAATTGTAATTTTTTATCCTTGTTTCGAACCTTTTGCGTCACTTTGCGAACACCAGGATAAACATTAAATAAATAATGTGTAAAATATAAATAAAATGTCAAAATAAAATATTTTATATTTTATTTTGACATGAAATTTTTGAACAATGTATTATGATTTATGACATTTCATACGTTAGACATAATTTATCTTGCCCTAATGATTTTTGGTAATTGTTAATTAATTGATTTTAGTTTTTTAATTTTTTTATTATTTTGGTGGTGGGTAATGCTTCTATAGTATTGTATTTAGCTTGCTGGCGTGTTGGTGTATACTGTAAGCCAGCAAGTTCACCTTTATACAAATAAATAAATAAATAAAATAAACGCGAGTAGATCCGTAAAAGTGGTTTCATTTCAATGTGTAGTGTTCGCGTAAACTTTAGAAAACAATATGTGATCCAATACGGACTGGAAATAGCTTATTTCTTTTTTTAAAATCATAATTCTGTTCTGCCTGTGTGAGTAGTGTACTACATGTTGTAATTGTGTACAATTGTTTTGGAGCCGCAACATGTCGTGTTCGTTTTGGTCGTTTGCTTGTGTGCTGTTGTTGTGTGTGTACCTAGAAATAAATAAAATCAGTTTTTGAAAATAGATCAGATCAACAATGCTGAACAATCGTTAAGCAATTAAATAGTAACGATTTTCATTCGAACACAATCGACTGTCTATTGTTTTTATAACAATTGCGCAATTACTTATAATCGACTTTTTATTCGAATAAGTTCGATTGTTTTAACATACGAATAATTCGATTTTATTTAGTAACAATCGCCAATCGCTGATAGACGCCCGGCTGAATCCGAGACGTTGTGGTTATATCCTCAAAGTACCGTCATACTACTGACGTAGACGGAGCAGGGGCGTATTAGTGTCTCCGCAGGCCAGCGCTCATATTTGTTATGTCGTGGCTCGTAACAACGGGTACAACCACGGCGCTGCTTCTGACCTAGCTTCGGTGTGTGGGAGAACCTTTAACAACAAAAATCGCCCAAGAACAAAGGTCATTATGGGGTCTTTGATCGAAGTAAGGAGTAAAAGATTATGAAAAACACAAAATGTGTAAGTAAAGCGCCTTACTTTACATAATTACACGTGAAGTTATATAATGAATGTTATGAACACAAGCTCCATCAATACCAGCCGACACGTGTGCTACCCAGACGATCACTCAATGCGTTCATGTAATAACTGATGAGCAAGAGTCATGTCAGAGCTCTCCACCTAGACTACAGTCCGGGTCTGTAGGGTTTGACAGTTTCACCCAGCCGGTTCAGGGTCTGTAGCTTCAGCCTTGATAATGAGCGAGTAGAGCATAGAGACCAAACCGCCTTGTCAAAATCGTAGCCTCAGCAGACTGTGCCATGGTTATGGTGCTATTGGTTGTTGCTGGTGACAGCGGTATATACCGCCGTCATTGGCTATTGAGGAGCTCAAAGGCCGGTCGTCGGATCGGTGTATCAAAGAGCTGTCTTTAACAACTACCAATTCCCACTGGGCCCGCGGGGAGTTAATGACCCTTTCTCCCTATCCATCCATAGAAGGCTCGTGCCCACAGCTGGGACATAGATATGACCTGGTGATGTGATAGGCAATTGCTCCGTCTGTGTGAGGCTACGAACATGTATCGAAGCACACGTCAACTCTTAAAAAAACTTTTCTGCCAGAGTCTCGCGAGACGAGCTCGAACGCGATATATAAAACTAAGAAGCGTGCACAATTTAAGTAACCTAACCGACCGTGTGCTTTGAACACAACATTGCTGTTTGCTTTTGGCCTCGGACGGCCCTAAGCACACGACAGCACTAAGCACTCGGCCTTTATCTCATCTGATGCTAAGTGACGATAAGGCCGTAGATGTTCTCATGTGACGTTCCACAAGAGACGGGTCTCGGCACAGGAGTTGGTTGGTTGGTAGTAGGCTACCACCAACCAAACCGAGTAAAGAAACATGAACCTCCCCATTAGAAATCGGGGTCTTAAACACTAGACCACAGAGGTTTATAAGTTGATAAAGTAAAAGATACATTGCGCGCTACACCCCCATGCAGGCTACTGTTTCAGTGAACGAATATTATTGCTTGATGCAGGGTGCTTAGAACTCGCAGACGTAGCGGGAGAAGGAAGCGGCAGCGCTCGCCTACTTCCCCCACAATGAGTCGTCTGGAACATGCCCATATCGCTGGCGGGCCGCTGCCGGGTGAACATCCGGAGATAGTCAAACCGATCGTCCAGGATCACCCTGGCCGCTAGTGAGGGGATGTGCTAGGGTTTCTCCTTAATCGCGGGAGATAAGGACGCGGTGATACTCGGCAATGAGTTTGCCCCAGCATAAATAAAAATGAAAACAAAGTGTAACAAATAAATGAAATTGTAGTGCACTTACCAGACTGAATTTCATTTTGTTTTGTCTAGTTACGTCGTAAAACAGTAAATGTGCCGACAGCCCAAAACGATTTCTTTTTATTAAACTGAAACTTGAGCAAATATTTGTGAACAGATGAGGCAGATGTTTGTATAGACTTCTCGAGTAATTCGCATTTACCAAATCATTTGTTCAAACATTGGCACTCTGTCCGCCGCCATTGTCTCGATTAACGCCTTTTGTTACTGGTGCTTACAATAGCCCCATTTGTGTTATGGACATCGACGATTTTTATATTTTATGTTCGTTTTAGTTGTCATTTATATTTTAAACTAAATTGTGTTTAGGACGAAGGTTATTTCCTGAATCAAATAAGATAAGATAAGATAAACTGATTTCTGCATAAAACTTAGCCTAAATACAAAAATACTACATATTAGCTGTATCATTAATTTTTTGATTGTATATTTAAAGAAGGAGAATAATTTAGCTCTTAAATTCCATTGTTACTAGTCAAACGTTTCTTAGGGATCTGAGGATTATGATGTAGGGGTTGGGGATAGAGGTTAGGAGTGGATAGGGTGGTTGGGCGGGGTGTGAATTCGACTTCGGACACCAGTCAGTTGCCAAATCCAAGGTATTTTTTGTTCTATCTCTGATAGTTTCAAAGATAAAACAAAATTGAGTTTTCCACCAAGGTGGGTAATAGAAACACGTCAAGCTTTCGCAACAGACTACTTTATTACGTCTTCACTTTATTCACAGTTAAATGTAGATGGCGCCACAAGTAGTTATATTTTGATATTGGCCACAGTGAACACCAACACCCCCACTTATCAACATAAACAAATTACCCCAACAACACAGGCACAATACCCATCTTGTTCATAAATTTATAATGTTTTAATGAACATGCCCTCTTTGTCAGCAAGACGTCAGCAGGCATTTCCCCAGTGGGAATATATATACTTAATTTTAACACATTTATTCTTAACAACATCTCTTATGTAATGGTATCGTATATCTATGTTTGGATCTATTATGACACTGGTGATTTGTGAGAAATACCTAGGCTGGATCCTAAAGAGGTTGGTTAGCAAAAAGCTAATTAAGACGCGCTATTCACTTATAGGCTTTATTATAAGACTGGCGATACAACATGACTACCTTCACAGTTTACTAAATAATAATTTATGAATACCGACATTACACCTCCACCCTTATTCTAACACCCTTTATTATTATTTATATATTATAAGTTTATATTTCTTATCAACTAAGTACCTGTGCTAACAATCACAATGTTGTTCTCACCACTAATACTAATAAACATTTCACATTTATTCTGGATTCGAATACATCTTGATCTAACCCTAAAATACATATGTACATCATAATACATTACAATACAATACAATACAATTACCATTACAATACAAATAGTACAGAGGTTGTAACGTTGCAATTTTTAAACGTTATAGATTTATAGAATAGCAGAAAATACATTTCAAAACAATCGTTGTAGTTTTGTTGAGTTTAGTTCCGAAGTGCCTCAATAGATGGCGCGAGCAGTCTTGAAAATGTAAGGGATTCGATATGTATCGATATCTGTCGTCTTTGGTATAGATAATTTAAAAAGTAAAAAGTCGAGTGACATGACAACTGTCAGGGAGACAGCGAGCTCCGGATGGGATTGGCTAAGATGGTGTGGAGAGAATAGACACCGTTGATTGATAAAACGTGAAGCCCTAGGGCTTAAGGGAATCCTTACACATCGGCCCTCATTTCAATAAAAATGAGCCGAAAATATATTTAAAAGTTTGGTAAGTTCACTTCCGAAAGTTTCATTCGTTTATTTTTTTGGTTAGATTTCGTTATCATGGCCATGTGTCTTCCAGGGTCAGGAGAGGGAAATTGCAGGATGTCTTAGGCTGAAATTTGGAATAGCCGCATAAGTTTGAAGGATCAAACGACGCCTGCATGTAAGTTAGCATTTTTCTAAATTTCCAATTTGAAATCTGAAAAGGTATAGTTGTAATTCGTATACTCATCAACATGGTTGTTGTTTCAGAACGGGATCTTATATTGATTGTTGCAAATAAACAGGCATTTATTTTTGTTGGAAATAAAACTTTGATTTGTATTATGGACGGATCGATTTGGGAATCGATTATCGAGATTCAATTTATTTAGTGGCATAATGGCCCCATCACTAATTGTTCTTTTTTTCTTTGTTGGCACTTGTCTCGGGAAGGCAACAATGGCTGGTTTATAGGTTATCGTGTGTTGATAATTAAATAGATTTTAAGCAGTAATAAGGGCATTTGAAGCCGTATTACTCTAATTAAGTGTATTGTGCAACCTGTGTCTTGTGTGTGTGTACGTCGTAAGCGAATCGCATCGGGAGTACAATTCGCCATCTGTTTGGAAGTCGGCGTCTCCGCTGCTGGAGAAAGCAGGTATTTCCTCGGGGGAAAAGTGCACTTGGGATAGTCTTTGGGTGTGATTAGGGAACCCGAGAAGACCCGGATTCGGATTCCGGCCCCATCAGACCATATGGATCCCGTTCTGGACGGCGGGAGCGGCATGGAACTGTGAGTGGATTTTGTAGATTTTAAGGTGTAACCTAATTTTAAACAGTAGCATAGTGTGTGTTGTGGGTATCCGCAACATTTTGGTAGCAGAGCGTGGTTAATAACGGACCTCTAGGTTAATCGGTGTAATTTTGTATATTTTGTTAGTTCGTAATAGGTTAAGCTCATTTCGTGTAAAATCGCACTTCCGGGACAGGTGCGGTTGAATTGTAAGGTTGGTAGTACCGTTGTATTTGGGCTGGGACATTTCTCGGAACGTTAATTGTTATTTAATTTCTTTCAATTGAAAGCATCGAGTCGATTCGGGATAATCGATTCCGTGTTTTCGTTGACTCGTTTTAATTTTGTGTTTAGGTTTATTTAGTTTAAGTTATTTATAATGACAGCGTCACGGCAGGAGTTGGCTTAGCAGCTCCGGTGGTTCACCGGGCTGCTTGCATTAATAGATCGGCCTAACCGGGAGGACGCCTTGGAGACGCGTTCGAAAGAAATGCAGGGTCGTTTCTTGTTGGCCGAGCGGTCGGTAACCGCTCTATTGTCAACCGACCCGGTCGGGGAGAAGGAGCTGGCCCTCCACGCCCAATATGTCAAGGATCTGGAGCACATCCAAGACATCTACGATGAGGTCCTTCAGCGGGTGAAGGACATCGAGCGACTGCGGGAGGGGAAGCCTGTTGCGCGCCCCGCTTCGCTCCACACCCCTGGACCCAGCGCCATGGGAAGATTGGGTGCCCTGGAGGTCCCGCATTTCACCGGATGTATGCGGGACTGGGCTGGATTCCGGAACATGTTTTTGGCCTTGGTGGATACTCGGAAGGATTTCACCAAGGCCGAAAAGCTGGCATATCTCCGTTCCTTCCTAGACGGAGAACCCAGACAGCTCGTACAGCATCTGGAGCTGCAGGATGCGAGCTACGACACCGCCATGCAGCTGCTGGAGAAGCGGTACGAGAAGCCGCGTCTTCAGGCGGACGCGCACGTGACCCATCTGCTGGGATTGCCGAGGGTCAACCATAGGGCTCAGCTGAGGGCGCAGCTGATCACCCCGCTCACCGTGTCCTTAAACGGGTTAAGGACGCTCGGACTGCCCGTCGACCAGTGGTCCTTCCTTCTTCTGCACATCGTTCTGGCCAAGTTGTCGCAGGAGATGAGGGACAAGTTCGAGCGGAATCGACTGGTCCACAAGGATCTCGGCAGCATTCTGCCCTCGATAGGGAAACTTCTGGAGTTCCTGGAAGAGGAGGCTGGCCTGCTGGAAAACCAGCTAGCCTCCCAGGAGGCTCCGACAAGTGCGCCGGCCCGCACTTCCGGAGTCTACGGCGCCCAGCCACCACGCAACCCAGGTAAGGGTCGCGGCAGGCTGGTGGCTGCGGCCGCCATCAACCCCGGTTCTGGATGCCGGGTTTGCGGACAGCAGCACTTGGAACAGCTATGTCCAGCAATTCTCGGGCTGCCCACAAAAGAGCGCCGAAACCTCGTTCGGACACGAGGATTGTGTTATGCCTGCCTGGGAGGACATAGGTATAATGAGTGTCCCCAGGCGAGGCCTTGCGATGTGTGCGGCGGACCGCACCATCGCTTACTGTGCACCCGTAGTGCTGAGGGCTCAGCACCGGTTCAGGAGAGGAGATCTCCCACGGGTGGCGGTTTGGGGCCGGGGTCAACTCCGCCTCCGGAAAGACGGAGTCCGCCACGGCCGCCACACTACAACCCCTCGTACACCCCGGCTCAGGTGAGTTGGGGACCGCCGGAACGGAGCCAGGTTCTGGCTACAACCCGGCACCCGGCGCGACCAACACCAGGAGTTGGTGCCTCTAAGGGCCACTGGGTACAGGGAGCCCCACCTCCGGACCCAACACCCGGATACTCGTACGCGTATCCTCCGCCGCCGTTACCGGAACTACAACGACATGAGAACCGTCAACAGTTCTCACCGGTACTGCACGAGTACCCGAGGTTGGAATACCACCCACCCTATCACCGGTATGGTAGGGCAGCTGGATACGCACCACCCCGGATGGTGGCCTGCACGCGTCCGACTTACTGGCCGAGTCATCACGGTTCGACAGGGTCGGCTGCTGGCTCTGACGCGTGACTAGCCTGTGGCCGGACTACGTCGGAACCGAGGACGGTTCTTTTGCCCATCGCGCAGGTACGCGTTTGGGGACCTAGGGGGGACTTCGTCCGGATACGAGCCCTCCTAGACACTGGGGCACAGGGCTGCTTAATTACTACAAGAGTTTGGTCGAAAAGGACGATCCTTTCCACCATCGCTCGGATGTTTGATCCAAATGGATGGATCAGCCCGTGCATTTTTATGGCGAAGTGTTTATTGCAAACACTGTGGACACTCGGAGTCTCGTGGGATGAGCCACTGGTAGGGCTCTCACTCGACACTTGGCTCGCTCTGATCTCTACGATCAAGGCGATCAATCAGGTGGCGTTGCCGCGGCGGATCTTGCCGCGGGGCAAATACAGGGCAAGCCTACATGGCTTCTGCGATGCGTCAGAACGAGGGTATACCGCAGTGGTGTATCTGCGAACGGTGGACTCGAAGGGTCGAGTCGCCGTCTCCTTGCTTCTGGCTAAAAGCAAGGTGGCTCCCCTCAAAACTAGGCTGACAATCCCGAAGCTGGAGCTTTGCGGGGCGCATCTATTGGCCAAACTGTTGTGCCACGTGGACAAGGAACTGACGTCTACGGTGGACATCCGGAATGTCTACGCCTGGTCTGTCAGTCAGGTAGCTCTGGCATGGCTACGCGGGGCACCCCACGTATTGGAAACGTTTGTGGCCAATCGGGTATCTCAGGTACAGAACTCGGGCATCGAAATTTATTGGAGGCACGTTCCCGGCCCCTGGAATCCTGCCGATTGTGCCTCTCGGGGCTGCACCGCGCCGGAATAGCATGCCCTCTGGTGGGGTCCAGAGTGGTTAAAGGAGGGTGAGTCATCATGGCCGGTCACCATGATCGATGGCTCTCTAGGGATGCTCCCTGGAATAAAAGTTTTGGTGACAACAAACGAGTCAAGGCCAGATCCGAATTGGTTGACGGCTCGATACAGCAAACTGGACAAATTGCTAGGTGTAACTTGCTGGATCCGGAGATTTCTACATAACTGCCGCCATCCAGACAAGAGGCAGTTATCACCCGTGGCGGGTGCTGAGGAACGCAGGAGTTCACTGTTGGCCCTGATACGGCTGGTTCAAGCTGACCGGTTCGAGGACGAACTGAAGATTTTGCGCGTCGGTCGCGCAAAGCTCAAGGGAGCGATCTCTCGGCTCAACCCATTTCTGGACGCGGATGGACTGTTACGCGTTGGAGGTCGCCTCAAAAATGCCGACCTGCCCTTCGGTAGCCGTCATCCTCTGCTACTCCCCAAAGGAGGACCTTTGGTAGAACTGGTTGTCTCGGATAGACACCTGAAAAACGCTCACGCGGGGTGTAATGCGTTACTGGCGATATTACAGAGGGAGTTCTGGATTTTGTCCTCTCGGAGAGTGGTTCGCAGCGTGTTATTTTAAGTGTGTGGCTTGTTATCGGGTGAAGGCCTCCACTATGCAGCGACAGATGGGGGATCTCCCTTCTGACCGGGTTTGTCAGACTACTAGGCCGTTCGACGGGGTCGGTACGGATTTTGCTGGACCGTTTCTGGTGAAAACCACAGCCTATCGTAACACTAGGGTCACGAAAGCATACCTGTGCGTTTTTGTCTGCCTGGCCACTAAGGCCGTCCACCTGGAAGTGGTTTCGGCTCTGTCTACGGAAGCCTTTGTCGCCACGCTGGATCGTTTTGTTTCGCGACGGGGTTTACCTTCTCTCATTCGGTCCGACAACGGTACCAACTACAGAGGCACTGCCAACTACTTAAAAGATGTGAACGATTTTCTGGATAAAAATTGTAATAGCATAAGTCAAGCTCTCGCACAGCGGGGAATCACATGGCGATTTAGTGTGCCAGCCTGTCCCCACTGGGGCGGGATATTTGAAGCCGCGGTAAAATCGGCAAAAACCCACTTGCGCCGGGTAGTCGGGGAAACTACCCTCACGTATGAGGAGCTTACAACTGTGTTTTGTAAGGTTGAGGCGGTTCTCAACTCGCGTCCGCTTTGTCCACTCTCCTCTGACGCAAATGACATGGAAGTCCTGACCCCTGGTCATTTTTTGGTCGGTCAGCCACTCACTGCCCTGCCTGAGTATCCCTGGAAGGATGAACGCAGACACCGCATGTCTCGTTTTCAAATGATACAACAAATGAGTCAGGACTTGTGGCGTCGTTGGTCACTGGAGTATCTGCATTTATTGCAGCAGCGTGTAAAGTGGACAGACCGGACGTCGCCCCCTTCGGAGGAGGATCTGGTTTTATTAAAAGAGGCTAATTTGCCATCGTTATTTTGGAGACGAGGTCGCATTTTAAAGTTAATCTGGGGCGCGGACGGGACTCCGCGTGTGGCGCAAGTGTTGGTTGATGGATCGGTGCTAAATCGCGCAGTCGCGACCTTAGCTCGATTACCGATTGACTAGTTTAAGATTTCAGGCTAGAAAGCGGTACGTCCGCTTTGGGTGGCGGGATGTTGTAAATAAACAGGCATTTATTTTTGTTGGAAATAAACTTTGATTTGTATTATGGACGGATCGATTTGGGAATCGATTATCGAGATTCAATTTATTTAGTGGCATAATGGCCCCATCACTAATTGTTCTTTTTTCTTTGTTGGTACACTTGTCTCGGGAAGGCAACAATGGCTGGTTTATAGGTTATCGTGTGTTGATAATTAAATAGATTTTAAGCAGTAATAAGGGCATTTGGAGCCGTATTACTCTAATTAAGTGTATTGTGCAACCTGTGTCTTGTGTGTGTGTACGTCGTAAGCGAATCGCATCGGGAGTACAATTCGCCATCCGTGTTTGGATGTCGGCGCCATGCAGCTGCTGGAGAAAGCAGGTATTTCCTCGGGGGAAAAGTGCACTTGGGATAGTCGTTGGGTGTGATTAGGGAACCCGAGAAGACCCGGACTCGGATTCCGGCCCTATCAGACCATATGGATCCCGTTCTGGACGGCGGGAGCGGCATGGAACTGTGGGTGGATTTTGTAGATTTTAAGGTGTAACCTAATTTTAAACAGTAGCATAGTGTGTGTTGTGGGTTTCCGCAACATTGATATTTACTTTCATCTTTATATTGATATTTACATTCATATTTATATTCATATTTATAGTTACATCTACATTGATATTTGCATTTTAATGAACATCTGCGTTCACTTTTACAACACTTCATTGGATCTCTGATCGTTCCGAGGTTATAAAGTAAGGAGACACTTAGTCATAAACGCACCCTATCCACATGGGTGAGGAAGGCTGTTCTCCTCTTGGAATGCTGTGAGTCTGAAGAAAGCTACCCGTGCCTCATTCGGATCCGGGGACGCTCTGCCCGTTGAGACTGAAAAGTCAGCTCGCAGAGCCGCCACGGTTCGGGATAGTCTGGCCAGGTAACATGATGGTCTTCGTAGTTTTTCACCAGGTCAGTGTTCTTCGCGATGGTCTTATTAATTTGGTAGATTCACTTTAGATTTTGTTCCACAATTTGGGATTGGTTTAATCACAAACGCGAACTCGGTTAGCGACCCTGATTTTAATAGTCTTTTGCATAACATTTTTTAATAATTTAAATTGGTACTGGTTCTCCGCTAAAGATTACTGTCTTATGACATGCTCATAATGTATTAGGATAAATCCAAATTTTAAGATACAACCAAGATTCAGTGTAAGCTATGTACCATAGAATTTAAGAGAAATAATTCCTTGTTGTACTGAAATTATAAAGGTGAGAATGTTTTATATTTTAATAAAACTAATCTGGCATTGAGATCACTTCAATCTTTGATTTATTTCCTTATTAGTATCATGTAGCAGTTTGGAGTTTGTAACCAATATCATTTAACACCAGTAAGTATTTTATAACAAAAACACATGTCTCAATCTAAAAATATATAACATATAAAAAGACCAGTTTTCAAGGTGACTTTAAATTAATCAAATTCAAGATGCCGTCTCAGCCGGGCCTGGGAGGGAACTTGTGTTTCCGCTATACGCCCTATCCTCCCTGACTATACCATCATCCTCTACTTCACACAAGTTTCCCCCCTCCGCAAGCTGCCGCGCCACAACATCCCCACCCGGCGACCCCTCTTCCGAGTCCGGCAATGGCACCAAGCAATTAGAAAGCCGGGATCTTCGCCTTAATTGATCTATAAGTCTAGGTAAATATTTTCCCTTACCGCTATCCACTACGTATCTACGAGTCCCGTCATTACCAATAACCGTGCCCTTGACCCATTTCCGATCGTCAACGTAGCTTCTAGCCCAGACTGGTTCCCCTTCCGCGAGCGTACGTGGCGTACCCCCCGCCCCGCGCACCTGCCGCTGTTGATCGCTGCGCACGCGCTCCTCCCGCGCGCGGTCTCGGCGCAGCAAGTCTAACCGAGATCTCTAAGGTCGTCTTTGTAACAACATAGCTGGACTCTCACCTGTTGTGCTATGAACGGTGTTTCTATTGGTCAATAAAAATGTTTGCAAAGCTGTATCTATTTCTACAGAGTCCCTAAAAGCTTTCTTTATAGCACGCTTACATATCTTCACCGCATTCTCGGCTGCTCCGTTCGACGATGGGTGGTATGTTGGGGAAAATGACTGTACTATGCCATTCAATCCAAAAATTGCTTAAATTCCGTACTCGTGAATGGCGGTCCCTGATCAGAAACTAGTTCTTTCGGTAACCCGAAGCGTGCGAATGTAGCTCGAAGAGTTTTAATAACTGCTGACGCATTAGTTCGAACCATTTCGTATATTTCTAACCACTTCGTACTGGAATCCACTAAGACCAAGAAAGTTTTTCCCTTATATGGTCCCAGAAAATCAATGTGAAGCCTACTCCACGGTTCAGTAATATAGGGCCAGGGCTGCGGGGGCGCTCGCGGTGGAGCCGCCACCTCCGCCGCGCACGTCTCGCACTGCTGACAAATCGCCTCTACGTCCGCATCTACATTGGGCCACCAAACATAGCTTCGAGCTAACGATTTTGTTTTGACGATACCCATGTGACTACTATGAAGTTGTTTCAAAATGCTACCACGCAATGTTTTTGGTATAACTATTCTGTACCCCCACATGATACAGCCCCGATCTAAATACAACAAGCCATGACCCTGCTTAGCATGCTATCTGTTGCTGTTGCCTTTTTAATATCGTCATTGGTGATCGGTAAAAACTTTTCTACAAAGTTAAGATATGTCACGTCTTTACTAACGTTACCCTTACATGTGACGTTTGTTTTCTGCGGTAGCCTAGACAGGGCGTCTGCGCAATTTTTCGACTAAGATACGTATTCAATATCGTAAGTATATCCTGACAGTAAGATGGCCCATCGTTGCAGCCGCGATGCCGCCATGACCGGAATACCTACCTTGTTACCAAAAATATACGTCAGAGGCTTATGATCGGTTTTCAATGTAAACTTACGGCCATATAAGTACTGGTGGAATTTCCTAATACCATAGATGATCGCTAACGCCTCCCTATCTATTTGTGCATAAGCGCGCTCCGCTGGCGTGAGCGTGCGGGACGCGTACGCTATGGGCCGCTCGCCCGCCGGCGTCACGTGCGAGATAACGGCGCCCACGCCCACGCTGCTCGCGTCGGCCGTCAGCACCAACGGTAGCGAGTTCGAGTAATGCACCAGAACCTCACTCGAGACCAATACCCGTTTAATTCTTTCAAATGCCGTGTTACACTCTACTCCCCATTCACACTTAACCCCTGACTTAAGTACATTATACAATGGGGACAGAATAGTGCTAACGTTCCTTACAAACTTTGCATAGTATAATAGTAGTCAATATTTGTAGGCGTTGGGGTATTTTCTATGGCTTTAATTTTATCCAAGCAAGTATGGACCCCCTCTTTCGTAATTACGTGACCTAGATAAGTTACTGACTCAGCGAAAAATGTGCATTTCTCTTTTTTAACTCGTAGGCCGCTCGACTTCAGCCTTTCAAACACGCTATTTAAATTCTTTAAATGAGAATTAGAATCTACCCCCGTTATAATAATATCGTCAAGGAACACCCCTACGTACGGCAAATCAGCGAATAATTGTTTGAGTCGCCGTTGGAAAATACTCGGACTCGATGACAAGCCGTAAACTAGACGTTTATACATGAACAGATCCTTCCTTGTGCGTGTTGATAGCGGTGTATTTTCGAGATTCATCGAGCTCCAATTGTGCGTAAGCCTAAGACAAATCCACCTTCGAAAAACGCTCCCCACCATGCAAACGGGCCAACAAATCTTCTACCTTCGGTAGTGGATAGCGGTCTACTTCTATAACTTTATTTAATGTTAGTTTGTAATCAGCGCAAATGCGAATAGTCCCATCTTTCTTTACCACTGGCACAATCGGCGTGGCCCAATCAGAGTGGGCGACGGGCGCGAGGATGTCATCGCGCACCAACTGTTCCAACGCACAGCCAACGGCTCGCGCAGCGCATACGGGCGCGCGCGCATAAACACCGGCCGCGCGTCCGCCCGCACTTTGATGTTCACCGGGCCGCCCGCACCCGTAAACCGCCCCAAGCCATCAGCGAACACGTTACAAAATCTGGAACTAAATTCGTCAAGGTTAAACTCGCTCACCGAATTGCAGCCTGTCCATTTATTTACTGAGGCATTTAAACCAATTGGTAACTGCAATTTGAGCCCATACAACCACTGCCTTCCCAGTAACGCTGTTTTAAATCATAAATCATAAATATTTATTGCACTTTCATGTAGGTAGTTACATAGGTGTTTTAAATAAAATTTTGTTCCTTACATGGACCCGGTTAGGGCATAGCAACATAAACCTAGCCTCTCGAATGACATATAAGTCTAAACATTTACTAATATTATTGTAAGTAACTAACGGTCTGATCATGCCTACTGGACGTACTAATTCTCCTGTATAGTATCTTAAAATTAAATCCATTTTCTTTAATTCTAAATTTTTATAATGCGTATCGTAAATTATCTCACTTATGCACGAAACTGCACTTCCGGTGTCACATTCCATTGTGATTTGTCGACCTTGAATATCTAAGCTAACAACTATCGGTTTGCACTCAGATAATGCTAACTGGTTAAAATCGACTATCTTTACCTCGTCACTATCGTCCGCCGTCGGTGAATCGTCTTCGTTGTCCAAATTCACCACGTCCACACTGTACTGACCGGTAAGGTTAGGGCACACCCTTCGCAAATATCCTCGACGATTGCACACCCTGCACACATACTTGGTGAACTGGCACTGTACAGCATCATGCGCACCACCACAAGCCGTGCAAGAGGCCTGTCCGCGCCAAGCACGCTGCGCCTCTCCGCGGTCGAATAACGGCGCCGGCGGTGCGCGCGCGCCGCGTTGCGCGGCCGCTCGCCCCCGTCCTTGTCCCCGCGCCGGCGGCGCCACGCCGTGCGCGCCGCTCGGGCCGGCGGCGCTACCTGCACCTCGCCGCCAAGTGCCCGCCATCGCCTGACACGCCACTACACCCGTTTCGTCCCGTGTGTTATCTTCGACGGCCGCCGCGTCCTTTTCCGCCGCCTCCATGCTAACCGCCAGATTGTATGCCTTTCCGAAGTCTAGACTATTTTCGGTAAAAAGTCGTTGGCGTATTGTGTCACAGCTGATACCGCACACCAACTGGTCGCGAAGACTTTCTTCCAGCCACGAACCGAATTCACATGTTTTTGACATACTCTTTAAAACTGCTACGTATTGTGAAATCGTCTTGTTAGTGTTTTGCTTCCGATGTCGAAACTTGTACCTTTCTGCGAGAATACTCGGCTTCGGTTGTAGGTACTGTTCTAAAATGCCGGTTAACTGCGCAAACTTTTTCGTCGTAGGTTATATAGGTCATATAGATCAATTGGATAGCACACTTCCACACACAGGTTCTTTAACTCGTCGCCACTGAGAAATACCTAGGCTGGATCCTAAAGAGGTTGGTTAGCAAGGAGCTAATTAAGACGCGCTATTCACTTATAGGCTTTATTATAAGACTGGCGATACAACATGACTACCTTCACAGTTTACTAAATAATAATTTATGAATACCGACATTACAATTTGCTGCCAATTTTAATGCACTTTGATTATCACAATACAAAGTAATTACAGAATGACTATTAGTAAGTTCATACAATAACTTTCTTAAATATATAGCTTCTCTAGATGCTTCGGAGAGAGCAGTGTACTCTGCCTCAGTACTGGACAGTGATACTGTTTGTTGCTTCCTACTCTGCCATGAAACAGCTGATCCTGACATAATAAAGCAAAAACCAGTATAGGACTTTCTGTCTAAAGCATCGCTTGCCCAATCAGCATCAACGTAACCTTCTAAATCTAAATCAGTATTACTATATTTTAAACAATAATGTTTGGTGCTTTGTAAGTATCATAATATTCTTTTTGCATAGTTCCAATGCACTTCGCTATGACAATTATTAAATTGGCTAAGGTAGCTTACAGAGTATGCAATATCTGGCCTAGTCAACACGGCCAAGTACATCAAACTTCCAATTAGTTTTTGATAAGGAATTTCAAGTTCACATTTGTCTGACTTTTCTATATTAAGTTTAGACTCAATCAGAGTATCAATAGGCTTACAATCAGACAGCTGAAATTTAGACAAAAGTTGTTCAATATGATGTTGTTGATCAACAGTAATAATACACCTTGTCCTGTCCATATTATTCTCATGCCTAAATATTGCCTAACTGGTCCTAAATCCTTTAATTAAAATTCTGAACCTAATACATGCTTTAATTTCTATACATTTTTCACTGTAATGTGGTAATTAATATCTGAAATAATTTCAACGTCTCCGGAACACAACACTGGCACTTTCGATTCATTGGCAACAACGATCTCTGGTAAACATGGAGTTGATTTCATGTTTCTAACTAAGTCCTTATTTACTGTCATATTTTTTTTTCTTATTATTTCTTCTTTACATTTATAACATGTTATTTGTTTTGAGTAAACGCCGCGCCATTTGTTTCATTTCCATTTGAATCTCAAGTAATTTTAACTTTATGATCAGCAGTCATCGATATACCCGAATGTTCTATTGCCATAATCATGGGAGAAAAACGCTCTGACAAACCTGCTAATAATAACGATCCCACCCACTCATCACTGATTTTAAAACCTGTGCCATTTAACTTTTGTGCTGCTTCAACCATTTGCGTGACATAATGTAGTCATTGTATCACAATTTTCTAGTCTGATGGATATCAATTGGCGAAGTAAAGTTATCTTTCGAGAAAAACCTGAGTCATCGAACATGTTCTTTAATTTCGTCCATAATTCTGCCGAGCTCCTGGTATCTTTTTTCATATAGCGCGGAATCAATTCTTAAAATTAACTTTGCCTTCGTTTTGGCATCATCAGCTGGCTTTATCTCTATGTTAGGCACCGCCATAATGCATTGTTCCATGCCTTCTAACACCAACAAGTTTTGAGCCGCGAAACTCCACTCATCATAGTTCTCCCTGCCCTTTAGTTTAGGCACATTTGCAATATAGCTCGAGGTCATGTTTCCACGAATTGACGTAACACTGTTTCAACTTTAAAATAACTTTAAAATGAGCTGGGCCCATAAGTAGTTATATTTTGATATTGGCTACAGTGAGCACCAACAGTGGGGTTGTAGATAGAGGGTTGGAAGGTGGGGGGATAGGAAGGTAGTGTGTGGATTCGGTGACATAAAGAATCCAAGCTCCTCTTTGCTCTATCTCTGATACTTTCAAAGATAGAGCAAATTTGAGTTTAACACCACGATGATAGGGATGATTTTCTCCCAAAGAAGTGAATAGGTGGAATGTATGGAAGTGAGAGAAAATCAAGGATTAATGTGGATTGGTGTAGTGAGTACGAACAACAAGTTTTTTTTTTTTTTTTTTTTTTGGTCCAATTTTCAATGACTCTGCTGCATTCGTCCGGCTGAATCTGAGCGATAGCTTGCGTTATGTTGGCTTTCAGATTGAGGGTTATTGGCATAGACCTGTGACTTCAGAAAACCCCACAAGAAAAAGTCTAGCGGGGTCAAATCACACGATCTTAGTGGTGGCCAATTCACGTCACCTCTGCGAGAGATAACCCTACCCTCAAACCGTTCATGCAGAATGTCCATTGTGTCGCTCGCTGTGTGGCACGTAGCGCCGTCTTGCTGGAACCACACGTCATCCACGTCCATATCATCATGGTCATCCCATATGCCCTCCAGTATCGGCCAAAAAAAAAAAAAAAAAAGAAAAGGTTAGGTTTTTTTTTTTTTTTTTTTTTTTATTCTAACACCTCCAACAGGATCGGAGCCTTTTGTTTACTAATTTCTCTTTCATACCAGTTCTCGCTTATATGCCTCTCGTACTTTCATTCCTCATACCACACTTTCATACATCTTCTTTTACACTTTTACGGGTGGGATGCCCGTCTATTATAGGCTAATAAGTTTTCTATCCTATCCTTTTTATTTCTCTATTTTTATTAATTCTTGGGAGCAATAAATAGTACACGAAATTTAATTTCCATTTTGCAGTACATGCTTCTTAAGTGCTAAATACAGTCTTCTTATTTTCTAAACTTAGTTATTACAAGACAAAGATTACATGTTTGTTTTAGCTTGCAGCGCTATAATCAAAATTATAGGTGAAATTAAAACCTTGGTATCTAGTCCTTATTTCTAGTATTCACAATTTTACAAATTTTAGTACTAAATTCTACAAAATCTCTCCTTTTATACTTACACGAGATAATCTCGTGTAGGTTGTCCGATTTTAGCTTAATTCCGTGCTTATGCTCAAAGTCGTGTCTGTACATGTTGGTGGAGGGACATTCAAGGAGGAGGTGGGGAACTGTTTCTTCCACGTCGGGGTCGCAGATACATGAAGGGCTCGTCCTGCACTTGAAGCGATTCAAGTACTGGGCGAACCCTCCATGTCCGGTAAGGATCTGCGTCAACGGACCTCTCGGCTGCAGCTTTCTTACCACCTTGTGCGCCGATCTAACGTAACGTCCGGGAAGAACAGTTTCGTGACGGAGGCGGTCTGCCCTTCGCGGAAGCGTTGGTCCCAGCTTTCAATCGTATTCTCTCGCAGTAACCTCTTTACATACGAGAGTGGGCATGCGTCGTAATCGGGGCTCTTCTTCGACCTCAGCGCGGCCGTCTTGGCCAGTTCGTCGGCCCGCTCGTTGCCCGGAAGTCCCGCGTGCGCCTTGATCCAGAACAAAGATACAACTTTGTTCTGGGTGAAGGCCCTTCGCAGGTTCTTCCGTGCTTCCACTGCCAGGGGGTGGAGAGAGTGATGGTTGGCGATCGTCTCCAGCGCTGCCCTCGAATCGCTATACACACCATAACTCGTCTCCTTTCCCCGCGCAATTACTTCCGTGGCTTTGCATATCGCTAGAAGTTCCGCTTGGTAGACTGTGCAGTACGCGGACAGACATAGCTTTATGGATCGGGTCTCGGCCTCACCTTTCCATATGGAAAGTGCTGCTCCGACCTTCCCCTCAAGCTTGCTGCCGTCGGTGAAGATTCGCACCGCCTGCACATTGTACCTGTCCACAAGGTTTTGGTCTTCCAGGCACACGAACTCCAAACCCATATGCGCCGCCGGATGTGGAGCAACAACGAAGTCCACCGCACTCTCGGTCTCTCTGCCTCCCAGCACTTCCAGGGATGACCCTCTCTTTGCCTCGTACAGAGCGGCTGCTTCTGCAATCCTGAGGTCGAGAGGCAGTATCCCTGCAAGTGCCAGTGCCGAGTGTAGGGAGACTGTGCGGTAGGCTCCGCAGAGCTTTTGCGCGAAACCCCTCTGGACCGTGTTGAGCTGCTTCCTAACGCCGAGTTTGTTCGCCGCCGGAGCCCACGCCGCCGCCGCGTATAAAATGACCGGCTCTACCGCCGCAGTGTAGATAGACCTCACGATTTCGGGGTCTAAACCCCAACTGACCTTGGCCGCCTTTGATAGTTGCCTATATATGCCTATCGCCTTTCGGCACTGGTTGGCAACGTGGGCATTAAAAGTTAAACTATGGTCTATAGTGAGGCCCAAAATCTTCACCTCTCTCGACATGCCAATGTCGATCCCTCCCATGCTCAGCCGTGGCGTGTCGTGCTAACCTAGGTTAGGTTAGGTTTTTTTTTTTTTTTTTTTTTAATGCTAGCACCTCCAACAGAATCGGAGCCTATTTTTTACTTGTTTCTCTTTCATACCAGTTCTCGCTTATATGCCTCTCGTACTTTCATTCCTCATACTACACTTTCATACTTCATCTTTTGCACTTTAACGGGTGGGATGCCCGTCTAATATAGGCCTAATATGTCTATCCTATCCTTTTTTAATTTCTGTTTTTCTGTTTTATCTCTTGGGAGCAATGAATGGTACACAAAATTTAATAAACATTTAAAATACATAATTCTTATAAACTAATACAGTCTCTTATTGCTAGTTAAATTTTTACAAGACAAAGATTCTTCTATTTGTTCCAGCTTACAGCGCTGTAATCAAAATTACAGGTGAAACTTAAAACTTAGTGTCTAGTCCTTATTTCTAATGTTCGCAATCTTACAAATTTTTGTACTGTATTCCACAAAATCTCTCATTTTATACTTACACGAGATAATCTCGTGTAAGTTGTCAGATCTTAGCTGTATACCATGTCTCTGCTCGAAGTCGTATCTGTACATGTTGGTGGAGGGACATTCAAGGAGGAGGTGGGGAACTGTTTCTTCCATGTCGGGGTCGCAGATGCATGAAGGGCTCGTCCTGCACTTGAAGCGATTCAAGTACTGGGCGAACCCTCCATGTCCGGTAAGGATCTGCGTCAACGGACCTCTCGGCTGCAGCTTTCTTACCACCTTGTGCGCCGATCTAACGTCCGGGAAGAACAGTTTCGTGACGGAGGCGGTCTGCCCTTCGCGGAAGCGTTGGTCCCAGCTTTCAATCGTATTCTCTCGCAGTAACCTCTTGACGTACGAGAGTGGGCATGCGTCGTAATCGGGGCTCTTCTTCGACCTCAGCGCGGCCGTCTTGGCCAGTTCGTCGGCCCGCTCGTTGCCCGGAAGTCCCGCGTGCGCCTTGATCCAGAACAAAGATACAACTTTGTTCTGGGTGAAGGCCCTTCGCAGGTTCTTCCGTGCTTCCACTGCCAGGGGGTGGAGAGAGTGATGGTTGGCGATCGTCTCCAGCGCTGCCCTCGAATCGCTATACACACCATAACTCGTCTCCTTTCCCCGCGCAATTACTTCCGTGGCTTTGCATATCGCTAGAAGTTCCGCTTGGTAGACTGTGCAGTACGCGGACAGACATAGCTTTATGGATCGGGTCTCGGCCTCACCTTTCCATATGGAAAGTGCTGCTCCGACCTTCCCCTCAAGCTTGCTGCCGTCGGTGAAGATTCTCACCGCCTGCACATTGTACCTGTCCACAAGGTTTTGGTCTTCCAGGCACACGAACTCCAAACCCATATGCGCCGCCGGATGTGGAGCAACAACAAAGTCCACCGCACTCTCGGTCTCTCTGCCTCCCAGCACTTCCGGGGATGACCCTCTCTTTGCCTCGTACAGAGCGGCTGCTTCTGCAATCCTGAGGTCGAGAGGCAGTATCCCCGCAAGTACCAGTGCCGAGTGTAGGGAGACTGTGCGGTAGGCTCCGCAGAGCTTTTGCGCGAAACCCCTCTGGACTGTGTTGAGCTGCTTCCTAACGCCGAGTTTGTTCGCCGCCGGAGCCCACGCCGCCGCCGCGTATAAAATGACCGGCTCTACCGCCGCGGTATAAATCGACCTCACGATTTCGGGGTCTAAACCCCAACTGACCTTGGCCGCCTTTGACAGTTGCCTATAAATCCCTATCGCCTTTCGGCACTGGTTGGCAATGTGGGTATTAAAAGTTAGGTTCTGGTCAATTGTGAGGCCCAAGATCTTCACCTCTCTCGACATGCCAATGTCGATCCCTCCCATGCTCAGCCGCGGCGTGTCGTGCTTCAGCTTGCGCGTGATTAACATCGCACAGGTCTTGTGCGGCGCGAACCTCAGCTTGTTGCAGACACCCCACTGCTGGACATAGGCGAGAGCGGCATTGGCCCGTCGCTGGATGTCACTTGCAATGTCCCCGTGAAAAACCATCACTACGTCGTCCGCAAATGCTTGGACGTAATCCCCCCTCTCATGCAGCCCCTTCAGTAGCGGATCGAGAAGCAGGTTCCAGAGGATTGGACCACCGATTGACCCTTGCACGCATCCTTTGTTGGTGCTTCGCGTGCTTACCTCCCCAGCGTATCTTACTGTGACTCTTCTGCAGCTGAGATAGCTGTCGAGTAGCCTCCTGATGTTGACCGGACACTGTTCCTCAGCCAGTCGGATTCTGATTGCTGGCCACCACGCGCTGTCGAAGGCCCCCTCTATATCCAATGACACTAGGGTAACCAGCTTTTTCAGCTCAACCATACCTCTGATGTGGTGTATTAGATGATAGAGGGCGTCCTCGGTGCTCCTCTGGGGCATGAATCCGTACTGGCGAGTACTAATCCTCGGTACAAGATGGTACTTAATCCGTGCTACCGACATCTTCTCGAGAACCTTGCCCAGTACCGGCAGTAATCCGATGGGTCGGTACGCCTTGGGTACTGTGTAGTCGTCCTTGCCCTGTTTTCTGAGTACCACTACTGTGGCCTCTTTCCAGGTGTCCGGGAAATGTCCTAATTCTAGGCATTTGTTGAATAGGGCAAGCGACTCCTCGATGTTATGCTCCAAGGCTCGGCTGCAGATGTCTGCCGTAAAGCCATCCGCTCCCGGGGCCTTCTTTGGATTAAAACTTCCCATCGCGGTCTTTAGCTCTAACGAGGTGAACGGAGGATCCAGATGTTCATCATCTGTCCGATCGTTGACTCTCTCTGCCGTTTGTCTGACCCGGCGATGGTCTGCGTTATCATTACTTTCCAGGTCCTCTGGGTAGAAAGTCTCGGCCAGTAAGTTCGCTGATTCTTGGGGTGTTAAGTATGTACCTTCTTCGGTTTTTAGGGCCAAGTCTTCTTGTCTCCTGGCGGTCGTCTTTAAAACGCGGTAAATCCCCTCCCATACCCCTTCTCTGTCCTGCTTCTCGCAGAACTCTTTCCAGCTCGCAATACGGGCACTCTTGGCGTGGCACTCATAGTTTTCTTTCTTTTGCAGGTATTCTTCAACGACATTTTCTCTTCGATGTGGCGCAGCATTACGAATTCTCCGTTTGTATGTGGCCATCGTCTTCTTCAGCTTGGACAACTCCTCGTTCCACCAAGGGATGGTGAGGGTCTCTGCGTTCTTCTTCGCTGGAATCGCATCTCTACAAGCCAAAGTGATCACTGTTGTGAGCTCTACGACGGCCTTCTCGAGTGAGTCTTTGTCACTTAAGGCTTTTATACTATCTATATTAATATTACGTTCTTGTTTATATTGCACCATGGCGTCTGTGAATTCTGTCCAGTTGGCTTTCTTCGTGTTGTACAGACGCGTTGTTCTTTGGACCTGTAAGCCTTTGCTCTTACGGAGTTTAACATCAAAGAGAATGGTGTTGTGGTCGGAGCTTGTTATTCCCTGGTCTACCCTCCAGTTATCTATAAGCCCCAACAGGTCGTCGGTACTCGCTGTTATATCAACAAAGCTGGTGAACTCCCTATTACCTCTCACGGTGTCAAAAGTCGGAGTGTCACCTCTATTCAATATCTGCAAACCAGACTCTTCCAGGGTCCCGGACATCTCTACTCCCCTGAGGTCTTCTATGGTGCTACCCCACCAGGTACTCTTAGCGTTGCAATCTCCGGCGATCAGCAGTCTTCTTGGGCCCAGCTCCTCTACGATCAAGCTCAACCGGTCCAGGTATGGCCCAATTGGTAGGTCGGGTTCAAAATAGAAGGAGACCGCCGCGATTTCCCAGTCGCAAGTTCGGATCCTCACCACCACGATGTTGTTGGTCGTGAGTTTCGGGCACAGTGTGACGCTGAGATCGTTGTCGAAGACGACAATAGCTGCCTTCACTGTCCCATCTCCTATCGTTGCGCACTGGTACACTCGCGCGCCGCGGTAATCCTTCATTCTCCGAATCCCTCCAACGTAGGGTTCCTGAACTAGTGCGAACGCCAGTTTGCGTTCGCTGGCTACCACCATGAGCTCAGTCGTTGCCAACTCTTTTCTTTGGAGGTTCGCCTGGGCCACTGCGTATCCTCTGGCGGGGTGATTGCCTGCCCGTGAGCAACTTTGGACCACCTTAGCAGTACGCTATCTTAGCGCGTGCCAGTGCCTCCCACCTTCTCCGTACCGGGCACTCTGCGTCAAACGCATTGTGCTCTGTCCGGTCCATACTGGCTGCGGTACAGTTGCAGCAGGTTGGGGGCGCTCCAGCGCCGTAAACAGGGCACTTATCTCTTGTGTGGGCTCCCGCACAATGGCTGCACTTCAGCTCCGTCTCTCTGCAAAATTTCCGGCCATGCCCATATCCCAAACACATAGAACACTGCAGGAGTGGGGACTGGTCCTCAACTCTCACCCTTTGCAGGTCGACATGGGCATGTCCTTTGCTTGTCAGCCTTTGGTAGATCTGCGGGGATACCCTCAGGACTATATGTGTTACAAGTTGGTTTCGGGCTCTCCTTCGGAACCGGAACTCCACCCGGTCTTCCTTACTGTCAAGTTCAGCGAAGACATCTTTGTTCTGGTTCCGAAGCGCCCGAATCACCTCCTCGTCCGTAAGTTTGGCCAATACGTCTCGTAAGACGACCAGCGGGTCCTGATTTTTCACCTCCTCGTAGGTGAGGTGGTCCAGGTTAGGTTAGGTTAGGTTAGGTTAGGTTAGGTTAGGTTTTTTTTTTTTTTTTTTTTTTTTGCAGCTACTCCCCGCTATTTTTGCAGGACTTTATTATTCTTTTGTTTTGTATTTCTTTTCTTTTTTGGGTTTAAATAAGCTTGAGCTATATGAGCTCTACTACTTTTCATTTTTTTTTTTTGTTTTCTTTTCTTTTATCTTTTCTTTTATCTTTTCTTTTCTTTTTCTTTTTCTTTACAATATTTATCTTATATCTAATACAATTTTCTTCTATTTTAATATATACAATGTTTCTTATACTCTAATACAGTTTCTTATAAACTAGTACATTTCTTTATTTTTCTAAAATTATTGTTTACATTATTTCTTTGTTTCAATCTTATTTATCCACTTCTTTCCTTCTCTTCTTACATTATATTTGTTACATTCTTATTTTATTCCCCAAAATACATCCTGCCACACATGTGGTCTTGCTTTGCCTTACATATAATTTTCTACATAAAACATTTATTATTTATCCGTCCTTGTTTCTTATGTTGACAATAGTCACAATTTTTTTGGCAAACTCCATTAACAATTTTCTCTCTTTTTTATTACTCATAATCTCCTTTAGGGTATCTTTACTCAGTTTCGTGTCAATTTTTTGTTGCAGAGTGTACCTATCGTGTATGTGTATTGGGCAGTCAAGTAGTATATGAAAAATGTCCTCGTCCGCCGTCGGGTCACAGGCACATGAGGGGCTGTCCCTGCACTTAAACCTGTGCAGGTATGCACAGAATCCCCCATGGCCCGTCAAGACCTGCGACGCGGTTCGGTCGATGGACATCTTCCTCACAGTGTTATATGCGTCCACCCCATTTGGGAAAAAGACCTTGGTGGTCGCGGCTGAGGCTTCCGTCCTATTCCTGCTGTCCCACTGCTCGATTGTTCCCGCCCGTAAATGACGTTTAACATACGAGATGGGGCAGCAGTCATAGTCCGCTCTGGTCTTCAGTTTGAGGGCGGCCTCCTTCGCTAATTCATCCGCTCTCTCGTTCCCTCCCACTCCGACGTTGGCCCGTATCCAATAAAGAGAGACTAGTTGGTGGTTGTCTCTCAGGAATTCCAGGTTACCCTGTACCGCCTTCGTGATTGGGTGCGAGGAGTCTGGATCCATCAGCGTCTGGAGAGCCGACCTCGAGTCGCTCAGAATAGCCGCTTCTTTGAATTTTTTGCCAATGATAATTTCAGTCGCTTGGAGGATAGCGTACAACTCGGCTTGGAAGACCGTACAGTATGGCTCCAGTCTGAATTTTCGGGTACACATCTCGACCTTCCCTTTCCAACAGGTCAGGGCGGCTCCGACTTTCCCCTCCAGCTTGCTGCCATCAGTGTAGATCTTGACCAAGTCTTCTGCCAGCTCGCTATCCTCTTCCGCGTTTTCCAAAAGGGTAAATTTAGAATTTAGCATCCTACTGGGGTGGGTGTTCTCTGTGAATGGTGCGCGTTGCTCGACCCTCCTGCCACTCAATACTGCCTGGGGTTTCCCGCGCTTTGCCTCAAAAAGCCGGGATGCTTCTTGGATCCGAAGATCCAGCGGAAGCAGCCCCGACAGTATTAGAGCAGCGTTTAGGGAAACCGTCCTGTTGCTTTTTGTAATTTTCTGCGCGAAACCTCTCAATACAACATCGAGGGCTTTTCGGGAGACTGCCTTCTTCGCCTCCTTGGACCAGACGCTTGCTGCGTACAAGATCACGGGTTCGATAACAGCTTTATAGATCGTTTTAATGATCTCCGGGTGCAGTCCCCACGAAGCCCTCGCCGCTCTGCAAACTCCCTTATATATAGCTATTGATTTATTACATATATATTGTATATGCCTATTAAACAGGAGTTTGTTGTCGAAAATGACACCTAAAATCTTCATTTCCCTAACTAACTCAATATCCGTTCCCCCCATCTCCAGGCGAGGCGTGTCGAACTTAAGCTTTTTGGTTATGACCATCGCCTTGGTCTTTTGTGGCGCAAAGTTCAGCTTATTCGACTCGCCCCACTTCTGGACACGGGAGAGAACGGAGTTGGCCCTAGCGGAGATTTCTCCGGCTGTGCTGCCCTCTATTATTAGAATAAAGAATAAGAATAAAAGACATTTATTGGAATCACATAACAAAACACACAATTAAACATACAACATGTAACAAAAATAATAAAAAATAATATCAATTAACATTGTGCCCTGTTATGTGATGCCAACACTGTGCACAGCTCAGTATACGCAGCAAGCGGGGCCTGCTGCACTGGTATTCTGCTGTACACAGTAGTGACATCATGGCACGAAACAGGGAAAAAACAAATAAGAAAAACAAATCATAGAAAACTTCTACAAACAGTAACTTACTTTTAAAACGCTAACGTAAACTAACACGAATAATATT
Organism: Eudonia lacustrata; assembly: GCA_947562085.1. Lineage (NCBI taxonomy): Eukaryota > Metazoa > Arthropoda > Insecta > Lepidoptera > Crambidae > Eudonia > Eudonia lacustrata. The sequence goes on from OX387336.1 coordinate 13,227,204, forward strand.
AATAACAAAACGAATAAACTACGACACAAACAAACATCAATAACTAAACGCCGAGGCCAGTATTCTATAATCTATGGCCGAGGCGCAAAACTGACTGACAGTGACAGCAGCAGTAAAAACAAGATGAAATAAAAATGTTGATAGTAAATATTTAAGTGACTTTAAACAAACCAAAGTTAGATAGAAATGATTCACAATACTGAACATGTTTTACTGTGTTCAAATGGGAGGCGACATGTCATTTCAGCAAGTAGCAAGCAATTCATGATGAACAAAAAAAAAAACAGCAACAAAAACAAACAAACAAACAAACAAAGCCGCCTCCATGCAAAGCATGTACAACTATACCTGTAAGTACCAGAATTAGCACAATATCATCTGCGAAGGCTTGGCAGTATACGTTGGTGTCGGTGAGTTCGTTTAGCAGGGGGTCCAGCAGCAAATTCCACAACAAGGGCCCGCCAATGGAACCTTGGACACAGCCCTTGTTGGTACTCTTGCTATACTGTTCCCCCACATACTTCACCGTCACCTTCCTGTCTTCCAGGTAACTGCCTACCAGCCTTCGCAGATTCACCGGACACTTCTTTTCTTTCAATTGGCATTTTATTTGGGGCCACCACGCATTATCGAAGGCCCCCTCTATGTCCAGCGAGATCAGAACCATAATCTTCCCTTCGGTCAGATTCTGTCTGATCCGCTGGGTCATGTCATAGAGGGAGTCCTCGGTACTGCGCTGTGGCACGAAGCCATATTGGCAAGGGTTCAGTTTGGGCAGCACATGCCATCTAATCCGTTTAATGAGCAGTTTTTCTAAAATTTTACCTAAAATTGCCAGGAGCCCTATTGGTCTATATGATTTGGGGTGCGTATAATCTTCTTTATTAGGCTTTCTCAGCAGGATAATGGTTGCCTCCTTCCATGGCAATGGGAAGTGGGAGAGCTCTAGGCATTTATTGAAGATAGCTAAGGATAAATTGGAGTCGGATTTTATGGCTGCTGCGCATATATCAGCCGTAAAGCCATCTTTACCCGGGGCCTTCTTGGGGTTGAACGAGTTCACCGCTTGGAGAAGTTCAGCCTCCACGAATGGAGGGTCGCAAAGGTCATCTTTGCTTCCCTCATTCGCTTCGGCTGCCCTTCTCCTCACTTCTCTGTGTACCTCGTTCTCCCCCAATTCGGTGTCCTCCGGGTAAAAGCTTTCGGCCATTATGCGCACCGACTCCTTTGGGCTGGTGTTCTTGCCATCCTTAGCTATCGGCAGATCTTCGTACGCCTTTTTTGTTCTGCCTATCACTCTGTATATGCCCTCCCACATCGTTTCCCTCTCTTTCTTTTGACAGAACTCCTTCCAACTCCCGATCCTGGCCTTTTCCATTTCCTCTTGATATCTTTCTTTTGTTTTTACGTACTGCTCGACGACATGATCCAAACGGTTTGGCGCCGCCCATTTAATTTTCCTTCTCATCCTATTCTTTTCCTTCTTCATTTCCTCTAACTCCTCGGACCACCACGCAATTTTTATTTTTTGTTTCATCCTTTTCCTTTTCAACATTCTCTCACATGTTTCTTCTATACTTTCTATGTAGTTCTTTACTGTATTTTCTAATTCGCTAATTTCTTTTATTTTAATTATACTTTCTACATCTATTTTCCTCTTTTCATATTCTGTTTTACATGTTTCTTTAAATTTATTCCATTCTGTTTTATTTGTTTTATATTTTCTTGTTGTTCTCGTATCCTCTATTTCTTTTATCTCTTCTAAATTAATTTTAAAAACTATCGCGTTGTGGTCCGAGGTCGTCATCCCTTCATCCACTCTCCAGTCTTGCACCAGTTTGGCCATGTCTTCAGAGCAGCACGTTACATCCACTGAGCTCTTGTATCTTCTCCCTCCACGCCAGGTGTCGAAAGTTGGAGTATTACCTTCGTTCATGATTTCTAATCCTAGTTCTGTAAATAGTCCTGCCAATTCCACACCCCTTATATCACTTCTTTCACTACCCCACCACTCACTCCAGGCATTCGCATCCCCTCCAACAATAAGCGACTTACTACCTATCTCCCTGACCATTTCCTTCATGAGTCGTACATAGGATTCAATGTCTGTGTCCGGCTCAAAGTAATATGAGATTACTCCGATCGTCCACTCGGCAGTCTCCAGCCTGGCCGCTACCAGGTTGGTGGTTGTGAGGTTGGGGAATTGCAAGATCTTGATGTTTTTATTATTGATGAGTATTGCGGCTTTATTGCTTTTCCCAACCTCGTGTGCCGCCTGGACGATCCGAGCTCCGGACACGTCACTCATAACACCTTTGTTCCCTATGTACGGCTCCTGAATTAATGCGAAGCAAATTCCTCTGTTGGCTATTTCGGTTAAAAGTTCTGATGTCGCATTATTGCTCCGCTGGAGGTTCGCCTGTACTACATTATATATTCTACTACTTTTCTTTTGAGCCGACGCCATGCCCTTAGCACTGGTACGCTACCTTTGATCTGGCCAGCCTGTCCCACTTGGCCCTAATCGGGCACACCTCGTTAAAGGTGTTGTGGGACTTTTCTTCCAGGCCGGCTCTCTCACAATTAAGGCAGCGGGGGGGACTTAGCTTCTCCTTACACGTGGCGTACAAGTGGTTACCCCCACAGTGGCTGCAACTGTCCAGCTGCTCCTGACAGACCCGCTTGATATGGCCGTAGCCCAAGCAGCGGGAGCACTGGATCAACGGGGACTGATCTTCTTCTCTGGAGACTCCCCATTGTAGTTGAAGAGTCCCCGCCTCTGTCAGTGGCTGCCAGGTTGCGGGGGCCACCTTGACCACTATGTGTGCCACGTGCGGATTTCGAGTTTTCTTTTCATATACAACTTCTATTTCTTCTTTCCCATCTTTGGTTTTAGTTTTCCCTACCTTCCTCCTTATGGCTTCCTCTACTTGCTCTTTCTTTTTGTCCCCCCTTACATATTTAACTATTACTAGCGGATTTTTATTTTTCGCTTTTTCTATTTTCAGAGTGCTCTCTTTTTCGAGTCTTTTGCTCAGCAACTCTGCATCCCTCTCTGATCCACACCCGATAATAACCTTCTGGTCCTTGGCCTTCCTGACCTTCTGGACCTTGATCCATTCTCCATCGGGATCAGACTCCGCCGTCTTCCTGACCGCTTCCATCACCTGGTCGCTGGTCAGATTCTGGTCGGAGGACGCCACAATGAGAGAATGGAGTGTCCTGGGTGTGGTCCTCAACCGTCCTTCTGCGGTTACCCTCGCGTACGATGCCTTCTGCGGCTTTTCTGTGTTTTCCTCCTTTTCTCTTGCCAACTCTTCTATCTTGTCTGCGATTATTTTGTTGGTTTCTTCCTGCAGTCTTTCGCATCTCTCGCTAACCGCTTTATTTTCCGCTAGTAGTTTCTCTATCTTCTCCAGTCTTCTCCCGGTATCTTGTTCAAATTCGGTACTGTCCCTAACTATCTGCGTGTGGACAGTCCTTTCATTTCCGATCTTTGGTTCTTTTTTCTTCTTCTCGATGTCTTCTAATCTGCCGACTAACTCTGCCACCATCACTACCAATTCGTTGGTCTCCTTTTGGATGGTGGCCTTGTCTTCTTTTGTCACCGACCGATGACCGGCACTTGTCTCCAAGGCCTTCATCACTCTTCCTTGTGCCTTCTTGGCGTTCTGTTTTATGTCGGTGCATGACATCCCCGGGAGAAGGTGCGTCAGCTCCAATTCCATCCTCGCCATTGTTGGTTTCATCTTCGGCTTTAGTGGTGGGGATTGGTGAACCATCGACTCCTCCCTACTGTTTACTTTGGAAACACGAGTTGGGCTCCTGGTAGTCATGTTTAAGAAAATAATTTAAGGACGGACGAATAAATTAGGACGGACAAAATAATTTAGGACGGACAAAATAAGTTAACACGTTAAAATTAAATTTGTAAAAGTTGTAAAATAAAACACAAAACACGTTAAAAGTAAAGTTGTAAAAGTTGTAAAGACCTATTAATTAAATAAAATTACCTAAGCTAATAAAATAAAATAAAACACGTTAAAAGTAAGTTTGTAAAAGTTGTAAAAAGAAATTTGGGACAAATTGGGTAAAATTGGGACACACACAATTAAAATTTTATAAATATACACACTAACACAGAACGACACACGTTAAAAAATTTGTATAAGTTGTAAAAGGGGACAAAACTAAACAAAAAGAATCTACCTAACTATTGACTAGATGAGACTAACTGTAAAATAAATAATAAAATTGAATTGAATAATTTAAAATAAAATGGAATAAAATTGAAAATTAAATAAATTAAAGTTAAAAACAAGTTAAAAACAATAAATTAATAAAATGACTAGTAAGAAATTAGTTAAAAATTGAAAATTTAAAAATTTTAAAAAGGTAGGGCGGCAGATTCTAATGTTTGTTCTATTTGTGTAATGATGTTTTACTTTGTGTACTGTTGTTTATGTATGTGTTGTGTGTATGATGTCAAGTAGCAAGACCCCGGGGAGCAGCTTTGTCGATATGATTTAAAAAATATTAAAAATTTAAAAAGTTAAAAAGTTTAAAAAGAATCAATAAATTCTGTCTTAACCTAATACCTGGACTCAATAGAGTCTCAGGGTCTACGATCACAAACAAAAACAATAAAACCTAATCCTAACCAACCTAATAAAAGTTTGTATAAGTTATATATAAAACCTCCTTGTCAATAATCAATCGTATAATTGGAATTATAATAAAGTCAAAAATTTAAAATAAAATAAAATAAAATAATAAAAGTCAAATATTAAAATTGTCAAATTTAAAACCTATAAACTAAGCCTGCCCTCAAAAGAGGTGCAGGAGTCCTAAAACTAAAGTCAATTTAAATAAAATATAAAATAAAATGTCAAAGATTAAAAATTTATAAAATTAAAAATGTCAATGTTTAAAAACCTAATATAACTTATAAACTATGCCTGTCCTCAAAAGAGGTACAGGGGTCCTAATGCTAAATAAAGAGTATATAGTCAAACACAAAACGAAAAATAAAACTGAATTTAAGAATAAAATTCAGGTCTTAAAACTAATACCTGGACTCAATAGAGTCACAGGGTCACAACACAAAACACGAGTAAATAAAACTTAAACTAATGCAAAAACGCAATTGAGATAAAATGGTATAAAAACTGATTTAGCAATTCAAAAAATAAAAAATAAAATAAAAGTAAAATAAAATGAATTAAAATGGGGTTAAAATAAAACAATTTAATAATTAAATAAAACCTAAACTAAATCACAGTGGTCCTTAACCTAGGCCTGACCTCAAAAGAGGTTCAGGTGTCAAAAAAGTTGTGTAAAAAATGTAGATAAAAAACTTAATTTTAATTTTCCTCGGCTCTATGTGCTCTATGTAGAGTCGCTTTTATTTTTCAGGTGTAGAGCGCTTCACTCCGGTCCTAACGGCACCAATTTGGAGCCGATCGGGCCAGGGAGTCCGGAGATATAGGTGAGTACCAGTTGGGGTGGAAATTTGGGGTTGGGGGTGGTGGGGTTTTGGGGTAGATGGGTAGGGTGGGATGTGGGTACCAAAAGTTTTCAAGGAAGCACGGCTGTAAGTACTGTGCTTCCTGAGCTATGGAACTTTTGGTTTTAGGGGGGATTTGGGTGGGTTTGGGAGGGTTGGCTTATGACGGGATGGGGTAGGGAGGGTTACCACAAAAACTTTTCGCCAAGGAAGTACACCCGTAAAAGGTATACTTTCTCAGCAATTAAGGTTTTTGTGGGTTAGGTGAATAGGGGTGGGTTTCGGGGGGTGGGTTTTTATTAAGGATTAGGGTAGGGTGGGTTACCACAAAAACTTTTCGCTAAGGAAGTACACCCGTAGAAGGTATACTTTCTCAGCAATTAAGGTTTTTGTGGGTTGGGTGAATAGGGGTGGGTTTCGGGGGGTGGGTTTTTATTAGGGATTAAGGTAGGGTGGGTGACGATAAGCACTTCTCGCCAAGGAAGCGCACCCGTAAAAGGTGTACTTACTCGGCGACAAGCGTTTTCGTTTGGGCTATTTTAGGGGTTGGGGGTAGGGGGATGATTTGGGGGGGGATGGGTAGGAAAGTAAAAGGTTCCCCGGTCCGGCGCGCAAAACACCACTGGGAGCCAAATTTCGATCCTTTTTGCTCTATCTCCTATAGTTTAGGAGATAGAACGAAGACCAGAAATTGGCTCACCCGGGAAGAACCTTGTACTTTTTTTGGGAAAATGGAGGGGTGTTTTTTGGTGGGGATGGATAGTGTCGGTGATAAGGAACGATTTCTCCGAAGGGACTACTGATGGCAAAAGTGGGGAAATAGGAGAAATCAAGGATTTAAGGGAATTTTCAAAATTTTAAAAAATTGGGGTTGGGGGTAGGGGGTTGAAAGTTAGGGGAAGGGGTAATAGGGGTGGAAACGCCGCCTTACAGGCCAAACTTTTCTCCGTTTTGCTCTATCTTTTATAGTTTAAAAGATAGGGCAAAAAAGAGATTAGTATGGGCTTCGGGCAACGGGGAATGGGAGGGATGATCCTGGGACCTTTGGGTGGGAAAAAAGGGGGTGATTTTATGATGGGATCGGGTAGGGTGTGTGATTCAGAGGGATTCGTTGGAAGAAACTATACCTGCCAAATGTATAGTTTCTTAGAATTTTGAAATTAAAAATCCAAAAGTTTTGAAATTTAGAAATTTGGAATTAGGGGTAGGGGGATGAAATGTGGGGGGATGGGTTCAGGAAGGCTCAGTTTGACTTTGGTGTCCTACGGACACCTTAAAGCCAAATTTGGCGTCCTTTTTGCTCTATCTCCTATAGTTTAGGAGATAGGGCAAAAGCGACGGGGAATGAACCTGGGACTCTGGAAAGCGGGTGGGATTTTTTGATGGGGATGGGTAGGGTGGGTGATGGGGATGACTTTCTCCCAGTGGAGTGTATATGTGGGATGGGTGGAAGTGGGAGAAAAACGAGGATTAAGGTGGAGGGGATGGTAAGGATGCAAATTTGGGGTGGGTTTTTTTGGGATTTTTGGGATGGGGGGTGAGTGTAGGGAGTGGAGACAACCGGTACGTTAAATTTTGAAAAAGTAAAATTTTGAGTTATTTTCGAAAAAAATTTTTATAGCCAAAATTTCTCCAGTAGGTTTTTAGTGGCGCTCTAACCCTTATCCCAAAATTTGGGCGAAAACTGCGCTACGGTTCCCGAGATATGGGCCTCCAAAGTTAAAGAGTAATTGTGAATATTCACAAGTTATTTAAGAATTCTTATAAGCGCGCGACCTTGAGTGCCTTGCCGATTTCACCAAAGGTGACGGGTTTCGGCTTTTGGGGTCGCGCGACTTATATGCTTTCCGGGGGCCCGCGCTCGGAAACTATGACCCGTTTCGGGTTTCTGAGACTACTATCTTGTAGCTTGTGAAATTCTCTATTTAACTATATAAGAATAAAAATTTTAAAAGTGTACTAAATGGTAAAAAATGACTAGTTAAATTGAACAACAAATTTTTGAAGCACAAAAGCCGAGGAAATTTAGGGGTGGGTTTCACCCTTATCAAAATAAACTTAATAACTAAAGAAAGTGAGTTAAAATTGGTATTATTGCACTTTTGAAATACTTATTTTCTTAATATATGATTTTTAGAAGCTAATTAACACTTTATAGAATTTGTAAACTTTTTAAGGAAATTTTTAAGACTTTTGAGCCTTATATCTCAAAAACGATAAGGGCCTCAATAATTTTGACTACGTGACAAGTCGTTTCAGATTACCTGCTTTATAATGAAATTTTAAAATTTTAAAAAAGTCAAAAAATAAAAAAGTGCAATTTCAACTTTCGTAATATTCTACCAACTATTATGCGGGCGGTCGATTCTCCCTGCTTCGCTTTGGGAGGGTGGCGCTTGGGAATCCAGGCACCAACCCTTATATACTTATAACTAAACTAAAGGGGACGAGCTGGGCTTTCTGGTGATATAAAATACGGAATTTATAATTTATATTTACATATAAATTATTACCTTTATAAAACAAAAACTTTTTTACTCAGCTACAAAACCAGCTGGTTTGCGCTGTATATACTAAATTTTACTGAAATACTACTTTCACCAGATAGCCCACCTAGTTTTCCCTATGTACAGGGAATTCCAGCTTTAGGCTATATGAAAATAAGGATTTATTCCAATTTCACTAACGGTGGCTGCGGTTTCCGCTGCGCACCGCCGGCCCGGAAAGTGGAATAAATTAAAAACTAAACAATTAAAAATTCTAAAACTTTACAAAAATGCGACCAGATAAATGTGCTTGCTAGATAGGATTTTTACAGAATTTATAAAAAGCAGGAATTCCTTCTACAGGCAATTTCCTTACGGGATTTTGCCGTGTAAAAACTTAAAATCTACGGACCTTTGTAGCTCCGCTCCTGGTGCTGGGAATTTGGATCTGGAAGCTGGGTCGGGCTCGCCTCGACGTCCTCTTCGCCGCTGATCTGGTTCCCGGAGTCCCGGGGCAAGTTTTGGGAAGACTCGGAATTTCCGAGTCTTCAGTTATTCTTGTGTAGGTGCTCCGGGTTTGCTGGGAAAATTCCCAAATTTTGGGAGCACGTAGATTGCACCTTCCCGCGTCACGCCACAGTTCCCGTTACAAACTTTCTCGCTGAAAGTTGCGAGAAAACCGCTGTTTTCCGTTGTATGGGGACGGAAATCACAGTTTTTGTCACTTTTTCCACTGGTTTTTCACTTTGGATACCAAGTGTGGTATATCACTAGAATGGGCTCGTCGAGCCGCGTCGTTTAATAGCACTTTCACTGTGATTGGTAACAAAAAACTTTGAACTTCGGTAAAACTGGTGCGGAGCGAGTTAAAACCGTGGCGTTCGGGCCAAGAGCGCGCGGAGCATTCGGTTAGGTTTTTTTTTTTTTTTTTTTTTTTTTTTTTTTATGCAGCTACTCCCCGCTATTTTTGCAGGACTTTATTATTCTTTGTTTTGTATTTCTTTTCTTTTTTGGGTTTAAATAAGCTTGAGCTATATGAGCTCTACTACTTTTCTTTTTTTGTTTTTCTTTTCTTTTATCTTTTCTTTTCTTTTTCTTTTTCTTTACAATATTTATCTTATATCTAATACAATTTTCTTCTATTTAATATTTTACAATGTTCTTATATTCTAATACAGTATCTTATAAACTAGTACATTTCTTTATTTTTCTAAAATTAGTTTACATTATTTCTTTGTTTCACTCTTATTTAACCACTTCTTTCCTTCTCTTCTTACATTATATTTGTTACATTCTTATTTTATTTCCCAAAAAAAACATCCTGCCACACATGTGGTCTTGCTTTGCCTTACATATAATTTTACTACATAAAACATTTATTATTCATTCGTCCCTATTTCTCTTGTTGACAATAGTCACTATCTTTTTGGCAAACTCCATTAGTAGTTTCCTTTCTTTTTTATTGCTCATAATCTCCTTAAGGGTATCTTTACTCAGTTTAGTGTCAAGTTTCTGCTGCAAAGTGTACCTATCTTGTGTGTGTATTGGGCAGTCAAGTAGGATATGGAAAATGTCCTCGTCCGCCGTCGGGTCACAGGCACATGAGGGGCTGTCCCTGCACTTAAACCTGTGCAGGTATGCACAGAATCCCCCATGGCCCGTCAAGACCTGCGACGCGGTTCGGTCGATGGACATCTTCCTCACAGTATTATATGCGTCCACCCCATTCGGGAAGAAGGCCTTGGTGGTCGCGGCTGTGGCTTCCGTCCTATACCTGCTGTCCCACTGCTCGATTGTTCCCGCCCGTAAATGACGTTTAACATACGAGATGGGGCAGCAGTCATAGTCCGCTCTGGTCTTCAGTTTGAGGGCGGCTTCCTTCGCTAATTCATCCGCTCTCTCGTTCCCTCCTACTCCGACGTGGGCCCGTATCCAATAGAGAGAGACTAGTTGGTGGTTGTCTCTCAGGAATTCCAGGTTACCCTGTACCGCCTTAGTAATTGGGTGCGAGGAGTCTGGATCCATCAGCGTCTGGAGAGCCGACCTCGAGTCGCTCAGAATAGCCGCTTCTTCGAATTTCTTGCCAATAATAATTTCAGTCGCTTGGAGGATAGCGTACAACTCGGCTTGGAAGACCGTACAGTATGGTTCCAGTCTGAATTTTCGGGTACACATCTCGACCTTCCCTTTCCAACAGGTCAGGGCGGCTCCGACTTTCCCCTCCAGCTTGCTGCCATCAGTGTAGATCTTAACCAAGTCTTCTGCCAGCTCGCTATCCTCTTCCGCGTTTTCCAAAAGGGTGAATTTTGAATTTAGCATCCTACTGGGGTGGGTGTTTTCTGTGAATGGTGCGCGTTGCTCAACCCTCCTGCCACTTAATACTGCCTGGGGTTTCCCGCGCTTTGCCTCAAAAAGCCGGGATGCTTCTTGGATCCGAAGATCCAGCGGAAGCAGCCCCGACAGTATTAAAGCAGCGTTTAGGGAAACTGTTCTATTGCTTCTTGTAATTTTCTGCGCAAAGCCCCTCAGCACTACATCGAGGGCTTTCCGGGAGACCGCTTTTTTCGCTTCTTTGGACCAGACGCTTGCCGCGTACAAGATCACGGGTTCGATAACAGCTTTATAGATCGTCCTTGTGATCTCTGGATGCAGTCCCCAGGTAACCCTCGCCGCTTTGCATACTCCTTTGTAAATCCCTATGGCTTTTTTGCAAATATATTGGATATGTTGATTAAAAGGGAGCTTATTATCTACTATGACACCTAAAATTTTAATATTGTTGACTAACTCAATCTCCGTTCCCCCCATCTCCAGGCGAGGCGTGTCGAACTTAAGCTTTTTCGTGATTACCATGGCCTTTGTTTTATGCGGCGCAAAGTTTAGCTTGTTCGACACGCCCCACTTCTGGACACGGGAGAGAACGGAGTTGGCCCTAACGGAGATTTCTCCGGCTGTGCTGCCCTCTATTATCAACACGATGTCATCTGCGAAGGCTTGGCAGTAGACATTGGTGTCGGTGAGTTCGTTTAGCAGGGGGTCCAGCAGCAAATTCCACAACAAGGGCCCGCCAATGGAACCTTGGACGCAGCCCTTGTTGGTACTCTTGCTATACTGTTCCCCCGCATACTTCACCGTCACCTTCCTGTCTTCCAGGTTCTTTTGCTTCAGTTGACATTTTATTTGGGGCCACCACGCATTATCGAAGGCCCCCTCTATGTCCAGCGAGATCACGACCATCATCTTCTTCTCTACCAGATTATGTCTGATCCGCTGGACCATATCGTAGAGGGAGTCTTCGGTACTGCGTTGTGGCACAAAGCCGTATTGGCATGGGTTAAGTTTGGGCAGCACGTACCATCTAATCCTTCTCATTAGCATTTTCTCTAAAATCTTCCCTAAAATTGCCAGGAGCCCTATTGGCCTATAAGATTTGGGGTGCGTATAGTCGTCTTTGTTTGGCTTCCTAAGCAAGATTATGGTTGCCACCTTCCATGGCTTTGGGAAGTGGGAGAGCTCTAGGCATTTATTAAGGATAGCTAGGGATAAAGCGGAGTCGGCATTAATGGCTGCCGCGCATATGTCGGCCGTAAAGCCATCATCACCCGGGGCCTTCTTGGGGTTGAACGAATTCACCGCTCGAAGAAGTTCAGCCTCCACGAATGGAGGGTCACAAAGGTCATCTTTGCTACCCTCATTCGCTTCAGCTGCCCTTCTTCTCACTTCTCTGTGTTCTTCGTTCTCCCCCAATTCGGTGTCCTCCGGGTAAAAGCTTTCGGCCATTATGCGCACCGACTCCTTTGGGCTGGTGTTCTTGCCATCCCTAGCTATCGGCAGATCTTCATAAGCCTTTTTTGTTCTACCTATTACTCTGTAAATGCCCTCCCACACTGTCTCCCTTTCTTGCTTTTCGCAGAACTCCTTCCAACTCCCGATCCTGGCCCTTTCCATTTCTTCTTGATATTTTCCTTTCATTTGCACGTACTGCTCAACGACATGGCCCAAACGACTTGGCGCTGCCCATTTTATTTTCCTTTTCATCCTATTCTTTTCCTTCTTCATTTCCTCTAACTCCTCGGACCACCACGCAATTTTTATTTTTTGTTTCATATTTTTCTTTTTAAGCATCTTGTCGCATGTTTCTTTTATACTTTCAATTAACTTCCCTACTTTATCTTCTAATTCATCAACTTCATTAATTTTAACTATTTCTTCTACATTTAAATTCCTTTTCTCATATTCTGTTTTACACGTTTCTTTAAATTTGCTCCATTCTATTTTGTTTGTTTTATATTTCCTTGTCGTTCTTAAATTTTCAATCTCCTTTATCTCTTCTAAATTAACTTTGAAAGTTATCGCGTTGTGGTCCGAGGTCGTCATTCCTTCATCTACCTTCCAGTCTTGCACCAGTTTGGCCATGTCCTCCGAGCAGCACGTCACGTCTACCGAGCTCTTATATCTCTTGCCTCCTCTCCAGGTATCGAAAGTTGGGGTGTTCCCTTCGTTCATTATCTCCAGTCCTAATTCTCCAAACAATCCTGCCAGTTCCGCACCCCTACTGTCACTCCTATCACTACCCCACCACTCACTCCAGGCATTTGCATCACCTCCAACTACGAGCAACTCGCAACCTAACTCTCTAATCATCTCCTTCAGGAGTCGTACATAGGATTCAATATCCGTGTCCGGTTCAAAGTAATACGAGATTACTCCGATCGTCCATTCGGCTGTCTCCAACCTGGCCGCTACCAGGTTGGTGGTTGTGAGGTTGGGAAATTGAAAGATCTTAATATTTTTGTTGTTAATTAAAATTGCGGCTTTGTTACTTTTCCCAACCTCATGTGCCGCCTGGACGATCCTAGCCCCGGACACGTCGCTCATTACCCCTTTGTTCCCTATGTACGGCTCCTGAATAAGTGCAAAGCAAATATTTTTGTTGGCTATCTCTGCCAACAGTTCTGTGGTTGCGTTGTTGCTTCTCTGGAGGTTTGCCTGTACTATACTGTATATTTTTCTTCCTTGGGCCGACGCCATGCCCTTAGCACCGGTACGCTACCTTAGATCGAGCCAGCCTTTCCCACTTGGCCCTAATCGGGCATACTTCATTGAAGGTATTGTGGGCCTTCTCCTCCAGGCCGGCTCTCTCACAATTAAGGCAGCGGGGGGGACTTAACTTCTCCTTACATGTGGCGTACAAGTGGTTACCCCCGCAGTGGCTGCAACTGTCCAGCTGCTCCTTACAGACCCGCTTGATATGGCCGTAGCCCAAGCAGCGGGAACACTGGATTAGCGGGGACTGATCTTCCACTCTGGAGACTCCCCATTGCAGTTGAAGAGTCCCCGCCTCTGTCAGTTGCTGCCAAATTGCGGGGGCCACCTTGACCACTATGTGTGCCACATGCGGATTTCTAGTTTTCTTCTCGTATACTGTCTCTATTTCTTCCTTCCCATCTTGGGTTTTAATTTTCCCGACCTTCCTCCTTATTGCTTCTTCCACCTGTTCTTTCTTTTTGTCCCCCCTTACGTATCTGACTATTACTAACGGATTCTTATTCTTTGCTATCTCTATTTTCAGAGTGCTTTCTTTCTCTAACTTCTTACTCAGCAACTCTGCGTCCTTCTCGGATCCACACCCTATAATAACCTTTTGGTCCTTGGCCTTTCTGACCTTCTGGACCTTGATCCATTCTCCATCGGGATCAGACTCCGCCGTCTTCCTGACCGCTTCCATCACCTGGTCGCTGGTCAGATTCTGGTCGGAGGACGCCACAATGAGAGAATGGAGTGTCCTGGGTGTGGTCCTCAACCGTCCTTCTGCGGTTACCTTCGCGTACGATGCCTTCTGCGGCTTTTCTTTGTTTTCTTCCTGTTCTTTTACCAACTCTTCTATCTTATCAGCGATTTTTCTGTTGGTCTCTTCCTGCAGTCTTTCACATCTTTCGGTAACTGCTTTGTTTTCCGCTAGTAGCTTCTCTATTTTCTCCAGTCTTCTCCCGGTCTCTTGCTCGAATTCGGTACTGTCCCTTACGATCTGTGTGTGGACAGTCCTTCCCATTCCAATCTTTGGTTCTTTTTTCTTCTCTTCTTCTATTCGGCTGACTAGTTCTGCCACCATCACTACCAGTTCGTTGGTTTCTTTTTGAATGGTGGCCTTATCCTCTTTTGTCACCGACCTATGACCGGCACTTGTCTCCAAGGCCTTCATAACTCTACTTTGTGCCTTCTTGGCGTTCTGTCTTATGTCGGCGCATGTCATTCCCGGGAGAAGGTGTGTCAGTTCCAGTTCTAATTTTGCCGGTGCTAATTTTGATTTAGGTTTTGGTGGTGGGGATTGGTGAACCATCGATTCCTCCCTACTGTTCACTTTCGAAATACGAGTTGGGCTCCTGGTAGTCATATTTAAAATAATAATTTAAGGACGGACGAATAAATTAGGACGGACAAAATAATTTAGGACGGACAGAATAAGTTAACACGTTAAAATTAAAATTGTAAAAGTTGTAAAAAGAAAATAAAATAAAACACAAAACACGTTAAAAGTAAAGTTGTAAAAGTTGTAAAGACCTATTAATTCAATAAAATACCTAAGCTAGTAAAATAAAATAAAACACGTTAAAAGTAAATTTGTAAAAGTTGTAAAGATAATTCGGGACAAATTGGGTAAAATTGGGACACACACAAGTTAAAATTTAATAAATATACACACTAACACAAAACAACACACGTTAAAAAAATTTGTAAAAGTTGTAAAAGGGGGACGAAACTAAACAAAAAGAATCTACCTAACTATTGACTAGAAAAAACTAAAACTGTAAAAATAAATAATAAAATTGAATTAAATAATTTAAAATAAATGGAATAAAATTGAAAATTAAATAAATTAAAATTAAAAACAAGTTAAAAACAATAAATTAATAAAATGACTAGTAAGAAATTAATTGAAAATTGAAAATTTAAAAATTTTTAAAAAGGTAGGGCGGCAGATTCTAATGTTTGTTCTATCTGTGTAATGATGTTTTACTTTGTGTACTGTTGTTTATGTATGTGTTGTGTGTATGTTGTCAAGTAGCAAGACCCCGGGAAGCAGCTTTGTCGATATGATTTAAACAAATATGTTTAAATGTTTTAAGTTAAAAATTTAAAAAGTTAAAAAGTTTAAAAAGAATAATAAATTCTGTCTTAACCTAATACCTGGACTCAATAGAGTCTCAGGGTCTACGATAACAAACAAAAACAATAAAACCTAATCCTAACTAACCTAATAAAAGTTTGTATAAGTTGTATATAAAACCTCCTTGTCAATAATCAATCGAATAATTAGAATTAAATAAAGTCAAAAATTTAAAACGAAGTAAAATAAAATAATAAAAGTCAAATATAAAATTGTCAAATTTAAAACCTATAAACTAAGCCTGCCCTCAAAAGAGGTGCAGGAGTCCTAAAACTAAAGTCAATTTAAATAAAATATAATAAAATGGTCAAAGATTAAAAAATAAAAATCAATGTCAGTGTTTAAAAACCTAAATAACTTATAAACTATGCCTGTCCTCAAAAGAGGTACAGGGGTCCTAATGCTAGATAAAAAAGTATAAACACAAACACAATACGATTAAAATAAAACTGAATTTAAAATATAAAATTCAGGTCTTAAAACTAAAACCTGGGCTCAATAGAGTCACAGGGTCACAACACAAAACACGAGTAAATAAAACTTAAAACTAATGCAAAAGCGCAATTGAAATAAAATAGTATAAAACTGTGATTTAGTAGATCAATTTAAAATAAAATAAAATTAAAATAAATAAAACAATAAAATTAGATTAACATAAGAGCAATTCAATAATTAAATAAAACCTAAACTAAATCACAGTAGTCCTTAACCTAGACCTGACCTCAAAAGAGGTTCAGGTGTCAAAAAATTGTATAGAAAAATATAGATAAAAAACTTAATTTTAATTTTCCTCGGCTCTATGTGCTCTATGTAGAGTCGCTTTTGTTTTCCAGGTGTAGAGCGCTACTCTCCGGTCCTAACGGCACCAATATGGAGCCGATCGGGCCAGGGAGTTCGGAGATATAGGTGAGTACCAGTTGGGGTGGAAATTAGGGGTTGGGGGTGGTGGGGTTTTGGGGTAGATGGGTAGGGTGGAATGTGGGTACCAAAAGTTTTCAAGGAAGCACGGCTGTAAGTACTGTGCTTCCTGAGCTATGGAACTTTTGGTTTTAGGGGGGATTTGGGTGGGTTTGGGAGGGTTGGCTTATGACGGGATGGGGTAGGGAGGGTTACCACAAAAACTTTTCGCCAAGGAAGTACACCCGTAAAAGGTATACTTTCTCAGCAATTAAGGTTTTTGTGGGTTAGGTGAATAGGGGTGGGTTTCGGGGGGTGGGTTTTTATTAAGGATTAGGGTAGGGTGGGTTACCACAAAAACTTTTCGCTAAGGAAGTACACCCGTAAAAGGTATACTTTCTCAGCAATTAAGGTTTTTGTGGGTTAGGTGGATAGGGGTAGGTTTCGGGGGGTGGGTTTTTATTAAGGATTAGGGTAGGGTGGGTGACGATAAACACTTCTCGCCAAGGAAGCGCACCCGTAAAAGGTGTACTTACTCGGCGATAAGCGTTTTCGTTTGGGCTATTTTAGGGGTTGGGGGTAGGGGGATGATTTAGGGGGGGATGGGTAGGAAAGTAAAAGGTTCCCCGGTCCGGCGCGTAAGGCACCACTGGGAGCCAAATTTCTGTCCTTTTTGCTCTATCTCCTATAGTTTAAGAGATAGAGCGAAGACAAGAAATTGGCTCACCCGGGAAGAACCTTGTACTTTTTTTGGGAAAATGGAGGGGTGTTTTTTGGTGGGGATGGATAGGGTCTGTGATAAGGAAGGATTTCTCCAAAGGGACTACTAACGGCAAATATGGGGAAATAGGAGAAATCGGGGATTTATTGGATTTTTCAAAATTTTAAAAATTTGGGGTTGGGGGTAGGGGGTTGAAAGTTGGGGGAAGGGGTAATAGGGGTGGAAACGCCGCCTTACAGGCCAAACTTTTCTCCGTTTTGCTCTATCTTTTATAGTTTAAAAGATAGGGCAAAAAAGAGATTAGTATGGGCTTCGGGCAACGGGGAATGGGAGGGATGATCCTGGGACCTTTGGGTGGGAAAAAAGGGGGTGATTTTATGATGGGATCGGGTAGGGTGTGTGATTCAGAGGGATTCGTTGGAAGAAACTATACCTGCCAAATGTATAGTTTCTTAGAATTTTGAAATTAAAAATCCAAAAGTTTTGAAATTTAGAAATTTGGAATTAGGGGTAGGGGGTTGAAAAGTGGGGGGATGGGATCAGGAAGGCTCAATTTGACTTCGGTGTCCTACGGACACCTTAAAGCCAAATTTGGCGTCCTTTTTGCTCTATCTCCTATAGTTTAGGAGATAGGGCAAAAGCGACGGGGAATGAACCTGGGACTCTGGAAAACGGGTGGGATTTTTTGATGGGGATGGGTAGGGTGGGTGATGGGGATGATTTTCTCCCAGGGAAGTGTATGTGTAGGATGGGTGGAAATGGGAGAAAAACGAGGATTAGGGTGGAGGGGGTGGTAGGGATGCAATTTTAGGATGGGTTTTTCAGGGTTTTTTGGGATTGGGTGTGGGTGTAGGGGATGGGGACAACCGGTACGTTTAAATTTTGAAAAAGTAAAATTTTGAGTTATTTTCGAAAAAATTTTTATAGCCAAAATTTCTCCACTAGGTTTTTAGGGGCGCTCTAACCCTTATCCCAAAATTTGGGCGAAAACTGGGCTACGGTTCCCGAGTTATGGGCCTCCAAAGTTTCAAAGTGATCGTGAATAATATTCCACAATTTTAAATGTCTTCGGTTAGGTTAGGTTAGGTTAGGTTAGGTTAGGTTAGGTTAGGTTAGGTTAGGTTAGGTTAGGTTAGGTTGGGGTGCGAGTCAGGTGACCTCCACGTTGGTGCACCCTGGGCAACGGTTGGTTCCAACAGTCTCCCGCTCTGGCGTGTAGTAGACGCTTGGACCCAGCCGGCTGACATCTGACTAGGCGGGGTCCCTTCTGGGCCTTGCAGCTCCCATATGTGGCCTACTCTGGGTCACATAACTCACTTTTCCATCTGAACAGTGAGAGGAGTTTTTGACGGCGTCCCTTCTGGGCGTCGTACCAAAAAGACGGCCGCCTCTTAAAGGTTCTCAGGTCGCACGGGGGGAATGGGGGCACCGGTGAGAGCGGTGCAACCGGGGTTTACGCCAACCCCGAAGTCGGTATCTGCTCTTTCGCTGCAACGACCCCACTGCTGGCGCTGTGGGTACGCGGTGACTGGGCAGACCGGAGGCCCAATGGCCAAGAGAAGGAAAACTCACTAACACCCCGGAGAACACCGGTCAAAAACCTGTCGGTACCTCCCGCCCCCGACAGTATATAGGGCGCCCTCGGCGTGTGGACGACGCGTGGGTGACCTTTCTTGGTCCGGGGAAGGGCAGCCCCTAAAGTGCCATAGTGAGGGGGGGAATGGCAACCCGGAAATTGCCAAAACCCAAAAATGTCGAGCAGTTCTAAGAACGTAATACCCCAGGAGGGTACCCACCGAAAGGTGGGAGAACCCCTCCCCGGGACTAGCAAGTCGGGCGCTAAGGCGTCCGTCTCGTTGGCCCCGGGCATGCCCCTCGTATCTGGGGGGGGCAAAGTTCTGCGCAGTAGGGTGTTGGAGGCGGTGGAGGTGCCGGATTCTGACGATGAATTCGGGGAGGAGACGTGCATGGACGCAGCTGTCGACGGCCGGAAACGGCGATACGACACTGCGGACATCGACTGTGATGCCGACGAACTTCTGTCGGAGGTGGAGCCGAGGCCTTCCGGAGCCAAGGTTTCGTCAGCAGCTAGGGGCCGAGCTACTCGCAATCGCTGCGAGGTGCTATCTGAGCAGCAGGCGCGGAAGAAGCGGGCCGAAAAGGAGGATCGGCTTTTCCTGCCGGTAGAGGAGGCCGAGTACGAGGAGCTAATAGAGCAGTACTATAAACAGTACTGCTCTCCCAAAGCGGTGGCAGGGGTGGAGGTGGTTGCCCCCAAGGAAGCCGCTAAAGAGGGAACGGGAACCAGCAAGGGCCGTGGTTCCAAACCTATCCCTAAAGGGAAGTCAGCCGGGCCGTTAAGCCTGCGACTCTTTCCTCTGCCCGAGGAAGAGTCCGAGGTAACCCCCTTGGACCTCGTTCCGGGCACTGGGAAGACGAAGTCTGCAGCCAGAGTGGCTAAGGAGGCGGTACACCCTCCTAAAGAGGTGTTGTGGGAGTCTGGACCCGATGACCCCATGACAGCGCTGGAGGTGCAGATGCTCGGAGACGCATGTGCTCGCATCATCGCAGAGGTGTCCCACAAATCGGGAAACCTCCAGGGGCGGATGCAGAGGGCGCTCAATGAGTCCTCCAAGACGTTGAGCAGGTGCTTGTCGAACCTGGCATCCAGGTCGGCCTCGGCGGAGACGCGCTGCACCGAGATTGCAAATACTCGTCTTCGAGACGAGGTGGGGAGATTGAGCGCCGAGGTGCAGGCGCTTAAAAAAGAGCTGGCAGAGGTCAGGGGATCTCGCACGAGGTCTCCTCCCCCAGCATTGCCGGAACAGCAGATGCGGGCTATCTGCGCCGAGCTGAAGGGTACCCTGGTCGCCTCTGTCGGTGCTATTGGCACAAGACTCGACGGCCTGGAGGCTAGGTTGGCTGCGCACGAGACACGCCCGGGTTTTGTGTCCGAGAACCGCCCAAGCCTGGAGGACTTCCCTCCTATAACGGAGTCGTCGCGTCGATGGCGCAGGACAATTACTCCAGTTGACCTGCCCATCGACCTAGCCGGAGAACTGACCCCTCGCGGACCTTCGTCCCAACCGGGTCCCAGTCGGGCTTCATTACCGCCTACGGCCCTGTCCGAGCCGTGGGTGGACGTGCCCAAAGGAAAGCGAGGCAGGAAGAAGAAGGGACAGGGAGTGCCCGCTTCGACAGGCGCCTCTTCAGTGGGACCTCTGCCACCACGGACTCCGGCAGCTCGCCCTGCGACGGTGCGTGACCGCTCTGCACCGCAGCCGCAAGCGACGCCAAGCCGAAGGAAGAGGAGACGCGGAGGAGGAGGGAGGCTGAAACCGCCCACATCTGCAGCCGTCGTGCTGCAGCTGAGGCCGGAGGCTATCACGAACGGGGTGACCTACAGCCAGGTGATCGCGAGGGCCATACAGGCCATTCCGCTCACCGAACTCGGCATCGAGGAGGGTGTACGGACGAGGGTGTCTGCCACGGGTGCTCGTTTGTTCGAGGTCCCAGGGGCAGAGAGCGGCGCGAAGGCCGACAAGCTCGCCATAAGGCTTGAGCAGGAGCTGGGGGACGTGGCAACGATCGTCCGTCCGGAGAAGAGCGCGGAGCTGCGCATCTCTGGATTGGACGAGTATGCCACGTCCGAGAATGTCGCCGCAGTAGTGGCACATAAGTCGGGGTGCTCCATTGAGAGCGTGAAGGTGGGGGCCATCAGACGGGGCCCCAACTATGCTGGTTCGGCGATCGTGCGTTGCCCCATGCGAGCGGCGAAGTCGCTGGTCTCCGTCGGCAAATTGTTCCTGGGCTGGAGCTTTGCCTCGGTGGTGGCCCTTGAGCCCCGCCCGCTTCGGTGCTTCCGTTGCATGGGTGTGGGCCATGCCAGGCCAAGATGTCCGGCACAAACCGACCGCAGCGGACTCTGTTTCCGTTGTGGTCGGGCTGGGCACAAGATGGTTGAGTGCACAGCCAAAGTGCCTCGTTGTGATGTCTGTGCCGACGCTGGCAAGCCCCATGGGCATGTGATGGGAGGCAGGGGTTGCAGTCCCCCCGCCACCAGGGCCCAAGGCCTGGTAACCAGGGCTGCCGCGACTGACCCCCGACAGGCGGGAGAAGAAGAGGCCCACGACCTCGGGATGGCTGTCAGCTGACAGCCCCCCCTTGAGGCAGGCTTGTGCTCCCCACGGTCCGCCACCTAACACCTCTCCTTTGAGAGGTTCCAGGTGGGCCACCGTGGTGGAGATGGGGAGTATACTCCCACAGGGCGACACATCAGTGTCACCATGCGTAGACGGAGGGCGGCGGTAAAACACCGCTCTGCCCGGCAACCATTGTCAGGGGGAATACTGACCGTGGCGTGCATAACGGGCAACGTCTGGAGGGGGTGTCAGGTGCTTCCGACATCCCCCCTAAAACGCGAGGGGGTCTGAAAGGCCATTCGCTAGGCGCGGTTTAAGCAAATCCCTAACGGGGAAGCAATACCGCGCCGCTTGTGCGAGGAGGGAGCACCGGTGAGGTTTTAGTGGGTATGCCTCCCTTCCCCCCCCGCCCTGCCGAGCTCTTCGGGGCTGGACAGGGCGGGAGGGGTCGGGAGGAGAGTCGCCACATAACCAACGGATCCTCCCCGACCCGTTGGTATCCGTAAATAGGATTTCCTCATTCGTCAAAAAAAAAAAAAAAAAAAAAAAAAAAAAAAAAGGTTAGGTTAGGTTAGGTTCCGACAAGGAAAAGTCGCTAAAACCCCGCGGATACCTCCCGCCCTCCGTGTGTATATAGGGCACCCTTGGCGAGTGGGCGTCGCATGGGTGATCGTCGTTGCCTATTAGGGACCGGCAGCCCTTAAATTGCCAGGGGGATGACAACCCCACCAAATTGTCTGGGAGACATCCCATAAGATGTCATCATGAGCGCGAAATCCAAAAGAACACTACCCCAGGAGGGTACCCGTCGTAAGACGGGAGAATCCCTCCCTGGGACTGGTTCACCGGCCAAGGTCGGGGTACTGGTTCCAGGCCGCCCCACCGTTTCTGGGGGGGGCACGAATTCGCCATATGATGGAATGACGTGGGAAGAGATGGAGGAGAGGGTTATGGAGGAGGAGCGTCAGAGACAGATAGAGACAAGTAACAATATGTCGGCTATTTTAGAGCAGGTATGCCAGAACCTGAGGGAGAATCTCCAGAGAGTGGAGGTAATAGAAGCTCCGAAAGGAAATGTGGATAGGAGCTCTCAGACCGATTTTGAGGATGAGAAAGAGGAGGAAGTGCGGCTCTTACTCGAGGCCAACCAGGTTCTGAGCGATCGGATCTTGAAGCTCAAGGAGCTACTGAGGATCCGGAAAGGGGAGGCTCTGAAGGACAAGGAGGCCAGAGAGGCTGCAGAGGAAAGGAGGCGCCTTGCAGAGGCAAAGGTCGTTTCTCCCCCTGCCACGGACTTTAATAAAAATGTGACGGATGCGTTAGCAGTTATGCAGCGCACCCTGAATGTCGCCGTTGAGGGTATCCACAAGCGGCTGAACCGGCTGGAGGCCAAGCTCGAGAGCTTGGGGATGTCCGAACGGAGGAAGTACAGCTCAGTGGCTGCGAGCAGCGAGGCGGAGGAGTGTCCCGCCCTCTCCGCAAAGACTGTACTCCATCAAGGAGGGATGCAGTCGAGGGTTCAGCCTGCTCCGGCTCCTTTGACCCCTACTCCGGCTAAGGGGCGGAATACTGGCGCCCGTAGACGAAGGGGGAGGAGGGCTGGAGGCCCAATTCAGACGGTTGGAGCACCTACAGTGCTCAATACGGGATCGACGCCACCGGGTGTACCAAGAGGAAGGGTTACCCTAAGGCAGCCCAGGTCGACGGCGGTAATCCTCCAGCTTAGGCCGGAGGCTGTTGCCTTAGGGGTGTCCTATGCGGACACGATAGCCAGAGCCAGGGATGCCATTCGCTTGGAGGAGCTTGGCATCCCAGGCGTTAAGATCAAGACGGCCCAGTCCGGGGCCAAACTAATAGAGGTGCCAGGTGCCAACAGCGGAGAGGCCGCCGACAAGCTGGCGCTAAGGATTGAGGGCGTCGTGTCGGACGTGGCGATAGTTGTCCGTCCAGAGAAGCGGGCGGATATCCGCCTCTACGACTTTGACAACTACGTCACGTCGGAGATGGTGGTCACCGCTGTGTCGGCACAGGGGTGTTGCCTCGAGGGCAAGGTTAAGGTTGGAGGCTTTCGACCGGGCCCCGATAGAACTGCATCGGTGCGGGTGCAGTGTCCCATGACGGCAGCGAGGAAGATAGTGGGGACGGAGGGACTCCGGCTTGGTTGGAGCATGGCTAAGGTGGAGGCCATCGGACCCAGACCCATGCGCTGTTTTAGGTGCATGGGACTGGGCCATACGCGGCCAATGTGCCCCTCGTCTGCGGACAGGACGGGGTGCTGCTTCCGCTGTGGCGCGTCTGGCCACCAGGTGGGAGCCTGCACCAAGCCGCCACATTGCCTGGTGTGCGCCGAAGCGGCGTTGCCCCACGGGCACGTTATGGGTAGCAGAGAGTGCCGTCCTCCTGCTACAAAGATGAGGGATCCGGAAGAGCAGGAGAGGCCTGTCGTAACGGAACCGGAAAGGATGGAGGCAGCTGAAGAGCTGCCACTGAGGAGAGTGCCTACGGTGTTGCTCACAAAGCTTCCCCTCCCGCTACCCCCTGTCCCTGATGCCCCCCCAAGCGCCTCTTCCTCTGGAAAGGGTGCCGGGAGGGTCCCGGGTGTGGAGGCGGCGGAGGTGGTGAGGGAGCGAGAGAGTTTGAGGGAGGACAGGGAGGAGGGGGAGTGTGAGCGTGATGGAAACATCGGGCGCGGTGCTTCCTCTACCCTGCCCAGAAGGAGTAGGCGGTCTGCCAGGTTGTCAGGGCAGCCGCCTGAATGAGAAAGGGAGGGCCGCTAGTGCCGGGTTCTGTCCTGGTCCAGCAGGTCACAGCCCCTTAACGGAGTTGTCGTTTGGGGGGAAGGGAAGTGGAAGGCGCCCTTGTCCGCCACATACCGGCCCCCTCGGTAGTGGCGGTAAGGGCGTTTTCGAAAGTGGTGCACTCTGTGCCTAGTTTGTCGCAATCATAGATTGTCATGCTGTGCGATGTCAGCACGCGCCCGTATACTGGCGCGCGGCCGTCACAGTACATGTCTCCCGTGCAAACGCGGGAGGAAGTGTGCGAGGATGGCTGTAGGTCGGTAGACGGGCGCAGGGTGGCAGCCGCGGCTTTAATCCCAACCGGATGTGTACCGTGGTTGTCGCCCTATTTAGTGTTCGGATTGAGTGACCCCCAGGGGTTTAGTGGGTATCCCCCTCCGTCTCGCCCTCCCAGCCGGGACTTCTTCCTGGCAGCTGACTTGGGGCTTCTCTCCTTGTCAGTGGGTGTGGAAAGGCGGACGGGCGAGTCCCACATAATCGGGCCCTCTTCAAGGGCCTGGTAGTCATAATGACTTCCCCTGGGTCAAAAAAAAAAAAAAAAAAAAAAAAAAAAAAAAAGGTTAGGTTAGGTTAGGTTAGGTTTTTTTTTTTTTTTTTTTTTTACAGAAAGCATGTGCAGGCGAGCAGACTAAGATGACCACACATTCTTATCATTAAAATAATCATCAATTTTATAGTAACCTTTTTTCATTAGACCTTGTTTTATTTCTGTCTTAAACTTGTGTAGTGGCAATTCTGTTAGAGTGAAAGGCACTTTATTGTATATTTTTATACATTTCCCAACAAATGAATTACCAACTTTATTGAGTCTAAGTTTTGGAACAGCAAGTTTGTTTTTATTTCTTGTGTTAAAATTATGGGTATTACTTTTTTTTTCGAATTTATCTAAGTTTTTATAAACATAAATGATATTTTCATAAATATACTGTGAAGCTACAGTTAAAATATTAATCTGCTTAAATAACTCTCTCAGCGTATCACGGGGCTTAAGGCTATAAATAGCTCGAATGGCTCTTTTCTGTAAAACAAAAATGTTAGGTTAGGTTGGGGTGCGAGTTGTCAGATGACCTCCACGTGGTGCATCCCGGGCAACGAGTGGTTCCAACGGTCTCCTTCGGAGAAAGTTGGACCCAGTCGGCTAACATCTGGCAAGGCTTGGCCCCCTTTTGGGGCCTTGCCTCTCCTATGTGCGGCCTACTCTGGGCCGCACTACTCGCTGCTCCTTCTGAGCAGCTTTGAGAGGAGTCGGCGGCGCTCCTTCTGAGCGTCGTCCTTTGTAGGATTTTTGTTGTTGGATACGACCTCGGGGTCGATTGCCGAGTGTCGGGTGTCGGAGGACGAACCTGAGTTGCTGTCGCTCTGCAACTGTCGTTACCTTCGTTGACGGGGGAGGCCCTCAGCTCTGCAACCTCGGGGCTACGGGGGTTCTGTCCTCCCGAGTCGTCCGCCGCTCTGCAACTGTCGTTACCTCGTTGACGTTGGGAGGCCCTCAGCTCTGCAACCTCGGGACGAGGGGGACATCTTTCCGAGTGCCGAGTGTCGAGCATCGACTTCCGTGAGTCGAGGTTTGGGGTTTTTGATGGATTGTGGGGGCCGGAGCCCGAGGTGGACTCTCGGGATCCGGGTCACCAAGACTGGCGGGCCGGAGGAAGGCCGCGCGCTTTGTTGGGTATTGTTTTGTTTTGTCGTTTTTCGTTGTGTTTACTTGTTGTGGGTTGAGCGAACGAGTGGTTCCAACGGTCTCCTTGGAGAAAGTTGGACCCATTCGGCCAACATCTTGTAGGCAGGAGCCCCCTTTTGGGGCCCTGACTTTCCTATGTGCGTGCCTACTCTGGGCCGCACAACTCGCTGCCCCATATGGGCAGCTTTGAGAGGAATTGGCGGCGCTCCTTCAGGGTGCCGCCCTTTGTGGGTTACGGTTGTAGGACACGACCTCGGGGTCGACTGCCGAGTGTCGGGTGTCGGAGGACGAACCTGAGTTGCTGTCGCTCTGCAACTGTCGTTACCTTCGTTGACGGGGGAGGCCCTCAGCTCTGCAACCTCGGGGCTACGGGGGTTCTGTCCTCCCGAGTCGTCCGCCGCTCTGCAACTGTCGTTACCTTCGTTGACGGGGGAGGCCCTCAGCTCTGCAACCTCGGGGCTACGGGGGTTCTGTCCTCCCGAGTCGTCCGCCGCTCTGCAACTGTCGTTACCTCGTTGACGTTGGGAGGCCCTCAGCTCTGCAACCTCGGGACGAGGGGGACATCTTCTGAGTGCCGAGTGTCGGGTATCGATTCCTGAGAGTCGAGGATTGGGGACTTGGACTGAGTAGGGTCGGAAACTGACTCAGGGTCAGATTTGGTCTGGGTCTGAGCCTGGGTCGGGGTCTGGGTCACTAAAGAAGGGCAGGCGGGCTGGAGGAAGGCCGCGCGTTTTTGTTGTGTTTGTGCTGTTGTAGGGGATGCGGAGACTTGTCTCTGCTGGACCGGATAGTGGGGCGCTTGCAGATGCAAGTGCGTGTGTAGTAGGGCTTTGGCATGGGTATCTGACCGTACCCTCCCAAATGCCCAGGGTCGGAGGGCCAGAGTGTCCTTGTTTTGTGTTGTCCTGTTTTGTCCTTTGTAGTATGTATTTTGTGGGTTTGCGTGCCCATAGAGGGTGGGCATGCTGTTTATGTTGTGCCGTGTGTAAAGTCGCCCGTGTGTCGGCGCATGACCGCTTGCGGTCATGGGTTGGCACACGGGCGACGGGGTGACGGGTTCGCGTGGTTAATCCCCAGTGGAAGTGTCCCGTGACCGCCACCTCAGCCTTCAGCTTCGGATTGTGGGCCTCCAGGGGTTTAGTGGGTATTCCCCTCCGTCTCGCCCTCCCAGCCGGGACTTCTTCCTGGCAGCTGACTTGGAGCCTCTCTCCTTGTCAGTGGGTGTGGAAAGGCGGACGGGCGAGTCCCACATAATCGGGTGCCTCTTCAAGGTCCGGTAGTCGTAATGACTTCCCCTGGGAAAACAAAAAAAAAAAAACAAAAAAAAAAAAAAAAAAAAAAGGTTAGGTTAGGTTAGGTTAGGTTAGGTTAGGTTAGGTTAGGTTAGGTTAGGTTAGGTTAGGTTAGGTTAGGTTAGGTTAGGTTAGGTTGGGGTGTGTGTTGGGTGACCTCCTCGTGGTACATCCTGGGCAACGGGCAGCCTCAACATTCTCCTCCTCGAGAGGAGTTTGATGTGAGACTGGCCGGCTAACAACCCGACACAGGCGGGAGCCCCTTCTGGGCCCTGCACCTCCACGTGCGTGTCCACTTTGGGCCGCACACTCGCCGCTCCTTCTGAGCGGCTTTGAGAGGAGTTTTGGCGGCGCCCCTTCTGGGCGTCGTTACACGGGGGGGAACAGGGTAGGTTGGCGCCCCTTCTGGGCGTCTTTTAAGCGTTTCACACGCATAAGATGGTGTACGAGGGCTTCATGCCGGTCTTCGTCGTATGTTCTCGCAGTGCCGCGGGTTCTGTCCCGTCCGCCACAACGACCCCAGCCCTGGCATAAGCTGGGTACGTGGTGGTCTGGGCTCAGTCCCGCAGCCCATCTGGGCGTCGACAAGGAAAAGTCGTTAAAACCCCACGGATACCTCCCGCCCTCCGTGGGTATATAGGGCACCTTTGGCGAGTGGGCGTCGCATAGGTGTTGTCACTGCCTACCAGGGATCGGCAGCCCTTAAATTGCCAGGGGGATGACAACCCCAAAATTGTCTGGGTGACACCCCAAAATGTCTTAAAATGAGTGCGTCTTCTGAAACACAACTACCCCAGGAGGGTACCCGCCGGGAGGCGGGAGAATCCCTCCCTGAGACCGGGTCGACGGCTAAGGCCAGAGATCAGGTTTCAGGCTGCCCCACCGTTTCTGGGGGGGGCAAGAACACGCCTTCGTTTGCGAAGAGGAGTAATGTAGATGGTGAGGTGAAGTGTGGTGAGGAACGACGGGAAGTGAGAGACGCGGTAATGAGAAAGGGAGAGGAAGCTCAGGAAATGGAGATCAGCGAAGGATCTGGAAGTGAAAGTGAAACTGAAGAGTTTTACTCAGATTTAGCTGAACCTGACCCGGAGGAGTGGATGTCCTGGGAGCCGGTCACTGTGTCCTCTTTGAGGGACGCGAAGGGTACGATGTTGGGTCTCGAGAGAAGGGAGTTTGACCACATGCGGTACATGAGCCGTGCCCTGGGTATGCCACTCAATGAGTTGGCTTCGAGATTGGCAGATGGTCGAGAGAGGCCGGATTCGGAAATGAAGCAATTTCGGGATGTGGCGGACAAGGAGATGATGGAAATGTTGCGCCCGGAGGCGGAGAATTTGACGCAGAACCGAATAATTACTATTGCGGGAAGGTTGGTCAACTCAGTGAAGCGACTTATCTCCGGTTTGCCTGATGAGCAGTCGATCGCCAAGAAGACCATGTCCGCTGCGCTGGACTATCTTAAGGACATGATGGTTAGCATCGACTACAGGGGCATCAATGCGTGGCGGGGGTTGCTCATGGCATACGAAACTGAAAAGGAAGAGAAGAAGCTCCTTACTGAGGCCAACGAAGTCCTCAACAAAAGGGTCGCGGAATTGAAGGGCAAGTTGAGGCTCCGCAAACGGAAAGCCCTGGAGGCGGAGGCTGCGGTGAGGGACAAGCGCCTTGCTGAGGCGGGGGTCGCTCCTCCTCCCCCTGTCACCGAGGTGAATGAGCATGGTGTCGTGCATGCATTGGCGGCCATGCAGCGTACCCTGGATGCCTCCATTGGGCGCATTGACAAGCGGCTGGATGGGCTGGAGGCCAAACTATCAGTGCCCGAAACCAGGCGGTACAGCTCGGTGGCTGCGCCCAAGAGAGCGGAGGAGTTTCCCGCCCTTCCTGCAAACTCTGGGCCCTTGAGAGGGACGGCGCGATCGGGAGCCCAACCTGAGCCGGCCTTTATGGCTCCCGCTGAGGAGCGTACTGCTGAAGTTCGCAGCCGGCGGAGGAGGACTGGGAGGGCTAAAGGCCCTGCACAGACGAGGGCACCGACGGTACCCATCGCGAGACAGGCACCGGGTGTGCAGAAGGAGAGGGTCACCCTGAGGCAGCCCAAGTCGACGGCGGTAATCCTCCAGCTTAGGCCGGAGGCTGTTGCCCGAGGAGTATCATACGCGGAAACTATCGCCAGAGCCAGGGACGCCATTCGCTTGGAGGAGCTCGGCATCCCTGGTGTAAGGATAAAGACGGCCCAATCCGGGGCCAAGCTGATTGAGGTGCCAGGCGCTGACAGCGGAGAGGCCGCTGATAGGCTGGCGCAAAAGATTGAGGGCGTGGTATCAGACGTGGCAGTAGTTGTCCGTCCAGAGAAGCGGGCGGATATCCGCCTCTACGACTTCGACAGCTATGTCACGTCGGAGATGGTGGTTGCCGCTGTGTCGACACAGGGAGGTTGCCTCGCAGGCAAAATTAAGGTTGGAGGCTTTCGGCCGGGCCCGGATGGATCTTCATCAACACTGGTCCAGTGTCCTGTAGGGGCGGCGACGAAACTCGCAAAGATGGATAGGCTGCAACTTGGCTGGAGCCTGGCCAAGATTGAGGCCATCAGACCCAGACCCATGCGCTGTTTCAGGTGCATGGGACTGGGCCACACGCGGCCAATGTGCCTCTCATCTGCGGACCGGACGGATTGCTGCTTCCGCTGTGGCGCACTTGGCCATCAGGGAGGAGCTTGTGCTAAGCCGCCACACTGCCTGGTGTGTGCCGAAGCGGCACTGCCCCATGGGCATGCTATGGGTAGCAGGGAGTGCCGCCCTCCTGTCATAAGGATGAGGGACCCGGAAGTACGGGAGAGGAGGCCTGCTTCTGCGGCACCGGAGACGATGGAGGCAACTACTGAAGAGCTGCCACTGAGAGAGCCTACGGTCTTGCTCACAAAGCTTCCCCTCCCGCTACCCCCTGTTCTTGATGCCCCCCCAAGCGCCTCTTCCCCTGGAAAGGGTGCCGGGAGGGTCCCGGGCGTGAAGGCGGCGGAGGTGGTGAGGGAGCGAGAGAGCTTGAGGGAGGACAGGGAGGAGGGGGAGTCTGAGCGTGACGAAGACGTCGGGTGTGATGCTTCCCCTACTCTGCCTAGAAGGAGCAGGCGGTCTGCCAGGTTAGCAGGGCAACCACCTGGAAGAGATAGGGAATGCCGCTAGCACCGGGTTCTGTCCTGGTGCAGGTCGCAGTCCCTTGACGTAGTTGTTGTCGGGGGTAGGAAAAGGGGGGGAACGCCCCTGTCCGCCACATACCGGCTTACTCGGCAGTGGCAGTAAGGGCGTTTCCAAAAAGTCGTGCACTCTGTTGTGCCAAATGTTTGTAATTTTCAGATGCTGTGCGTTGTCAGCACGCGCCCGTATACTGGCGCGCGGCCGTCATAGTGCATGTCTCCCGTGCAAACGCGGGAGGAAGTGCGCGAGGATGGCCGTAGGTTGGTAGACGGGCGCAGGGCGGCGGCCGCGGCTTTAATCCTAACAGGAGTGTTCCGTGGCTGTCGCCCTATTTAGTGTTCGGATTGAGTGACCCCCAGGGGTTTAGTGGGTATCCCCCTCCGTCTCGCCCTCCCAGCCGGGACTTCTTCCTGGCAGCTGACTTGGGGCTTCTCTCCTTGTCAGTGGGTGTGGAAAGGCGGACGGGCGAGTCCCACATAATCGGGCCCTCTTCAAGGGCCTGGTAGTCGTAAGGACTTCCCCTGGGTAAAAAAAAAAAAAAAAAAAAAAAAAAAAAAAAAAAAAAAAAAAAAAAAAAAAAAAAAAAAAAAAAAAAAAAGGTTAGGTTAGGTTAGGTTAGGTTAGGTTAGGTTAGGTTAGGTTAGGTTAGGTTAGGTTAGGTTAGGTTGGGTTAGGTTAGGTTAGGTTAGGTTAGGTTAGGTTAGGTTAGGTTAGGTTAGGTTAGGTTAGGTTAGGTTAGGTTAGGTTAGGTTAGGTTAGGTTAGGTTAGGTTAGGTTAGGTTAGGTTAGGTTAGGTTAGGTTAGGTTAGGTTAGGTTAGGTTAGGTTAGGTTAGGTTAGGTTAGGTTAGGTTAGGTTAGGTTAGGTTAGGTTAGGTTAGGTTAGGTTAGGTTAGGTTAGGTTAGGTTAGGTTAGGTTAGGTTAGGTTAGGTTAGGTTAGGTTAGGTTAGGTTAGGTTAGGTTAGGTTAGGTTAGGTTAGGTTAGGTTAGGTTGGGGTGTGTGTTGGGTGACCTCCTCGTGGTACATCCTGGGCAACGGGCAGCTTCAACATTCTCCTCCTTGAGAGGAGTTTGATGTGAGACTGGCCGGCTAACAACCCGACACAGGCGGGAGCCCCTTCTGGGCCCTGCACCTCCACGTGCGTGTCCACTCTGGGCCGCACACTCGCCGCTCCTTCTGAGCGGCTTTGAGAGGAGTTTTGACGGCGCCCCTTCTGGGCGTCGTTACACGGGGGGGAAAGGGTAGGTTGGCGCCCCTTCTGGGCGCCTTTCAAGCGTTTCTGCACGCATAGGTGTAAACGGGGGCTTCATGCCACCCTTCGTTTTGTGTTGTCGTCGTCGCGGGTTCTGTCCCGTTCGCCACAACGACCCCAGCCCTGGCATGAGCTGGGTACGTGGTGTTCTGGGTCAGGCCTGCAGCCCATTCGGGTAAAGACAAGGAAAAGTCGATAAAACCCCACGGATACCTCCCGACCTCCGCGTGTATATAGGGTGCCCTTGGCGTTGGCGACGCATGGGCAACTCGTTGTGCCACTTTAGGGATCGGCAGCCCTCGAAGTGCCAGGGATATGACAATCCCCAAATTGTCTGGGTGACACCCCATCAATGTCATTATAATGGAAGCACAGCCAAAAACAGCATTACCCCAGGAGGGTACCCGCCGGGAGGCGGGAGAATCCCTCCCTGGGCCCAGTTCTCTGGACCCAGGCTGCCCCACCGTCTCTGGGGGGGGCAAAACTGTGCCTACATTATCGGACTCGTCCGACACGCTTCTTGGGGTAGGCGACCAGGCCCCTAGGAGTGACAATGCCTCTGGAAGGTCGAGCAAAGTGCCCGAGAAGGGCGGAGTTTGTGGAATGGGCGATTCGGATCCCGATTCGGATTGCGTGGAAGTCGTGGAACTGCCTGGCGGCGGTCTCAGGTCCGACGACGATTATGCGGACTGTGGGGACCCAGATTTCGAGCGGATTTATGGGCAATACAACCCGGAATTGAGCTCCGCCTCCTCACCGGAGCCCATGAGCACCAGCGTCCCGAAGGGGGCCAAAAGGCCGCGCGAGCCCGATGATGAGGAAGTGAAGAGGAGACATCCACCCAAATGTGCCACTTCCCATAGGGGAAAGGGCAAAGGCAAGGGCAAGGGCAAGGGGACCTACCGGGGCACCACTGCGGCAAAGAGAGCGCTGCGGGGTGGCGACAGCACCGAATTCCAGGACTTGGAGGGTGACCAGCTGAAGGAGATGATGTCGCTGGAGGATCCTGAAGAGAGGAGGGAGAGCAGGAGGACTGTGCACTCTGTCGGGCTCTATGAGGAGTCTACCCCCCCATCAATGAATGGCTCTGAGGAACCTGACGAAGGCGACGACCGCCGACGCGAGTTCCGAAAGGATGGAAGTGATGGGAGGAAGTCCGACGACTCGAACGTTGGCATTGACGAGATCCGCAACAGGAAGGGGAAGCAATTCCATTCTGCTGCGGATGACGAAGACGCCACCAAAGACGACCTCTTGGCACATGGGGAGGAAGCCATCATGGCTATATATAACGCTGCCAAGAAATCGGGCAATTTGAAGGGTGAGGTGCACGGGCGTATCAACGCCGCTTCCGTGTACCTTGCAAAGATGGTCGGCACCTTCAAACGCATGTCGAGGGATGACGAGATGCGCCGTCTCCGAATACGCAATAAAATTTTGGAGAAGGAAATTGCTCAGCTGAAGGACAGCGTTAAGGCCCTCAAAGAAGGATACGACTCTTCCAACAGGGAGAACAATATACTCAGGACACCACCGCCCCCCATTGTCGTGGAGGGGGCAAATGTGGACATCCTGGTCAGGACCCTGGGGGAAGAGCTGATGTCGAAAATGACGGGTGAAATGGAGCGCAGACAGGCCGAGGCGATGGCCATCATGCGCAACATGTTTGACGCCGTCAAAAGCGGAATTGACCTGCGCCTTGGTCCGGAGCCTGTGATCAGACCTCCGCTAGCCGCTGACAAGAAGAGAGCCGCCACCGCCGCCGCCGCCGCCGCTGCCGCCGCCGTCGCTGCTCCGTCTCACGTCGCCGCCGTCGATCCGTCACGCGCCGCTACTGCTTCTGCCGTCGCCACGTCCCGTGTCGCCACCGCCGCTCCGTCGTACTCCGCCGCTGCTAGAGATGGTGCTGTCGCAGGGCCCTCCCGGGCCCCTGTCGCCGCGATGGTACCTGAAAAGGAAAAAGAAAGGGTTAGTAGTGGCCTACGTACTTACCAGGCTGCTTCGATGCGTAGAGGTGCTGCTCCCGGGTCTGCTCCTGCCCCAGTCGCTCCTGCTCCGGCAGGCGAACCGGCACTCGGTGCCGCCGCTGCAACGCCGGCCAATGAGTGGAGAAGCGCTGGAAGCAGGAAAAAAAGACGCAGAGCAAAGAAGCGAGCCAATGCTGACTCCAGCGCGGCTGCTCCTGCTTCTGCTTCGGCGAAAATGCCGGTGAAACTGGTCGTGCCACGCTCGTCGGTGGTGACCATGACACTGAGCAAAGAGGCCGTGGCCAAAGGCGCCACCTATGCCGCGGTCATGACCAAGGTCGTGGAAGCCATCCGGCTCGAGGACATCGGCCTGACCTCTCTGAGGGTCAAAAACACGGCCAGCGGAGGCCGAAAACTGGAGGTTGGCGGAACCACAAGCGGCCCGAAAGCGGACGCCCTGGCGGCCAAAATCCGCGAAGTCGTCGGTGACGAGGTGCACGTGAGCCGCCCGACTAAACGGGCAGAGTTCAAGCTCTCAGGCATCG
Organism: Eudonia lacustrata; assembly: GCA_947562085.1. Classification (NCBI taxonomy): domain Eukaryota; kingdom Metazoa; phylum Arthropoda; class Insecta; order Lepidoptera; family Crambidae; genus Eudonia; species Eudonia lacustrata. The sequence goes on from OX387336.1 coordinate 13,260,850, forward strand.
ACGACTACATGTCGATAGCCATGATAGGGACAGCTGTGGCACAGCAAGGAGGCTGTGATATTAACGATGTGGCGGTGGCCCCCATCCGGCAGGGACTCGGCTGGGGCCCCAAATATACGTTGGTCAGGTGCCCGATCCCAGTGGCCAAGGTGCTGGCCGACAAGGGCCATGTGAAGATTGGGTGGTCGGAGGTGCACCTGACCGTCCTGGAGCAGTCCCCGACACGTTGCTTCCGGTGCCTGGGGATCGGGCACACACGGTACTCCTGCCCATCGAAGGAGGACCGCAGTGCCCACTGCTTTAAGTGTGGCAAGGAGGGCCATAAGGTCCAAGAGTGTTTGGCCCAGGAGGCCCATTGCATGGTGTGCGCGGCCGCCAAGTTGCCGGCCAAACATATAATGGGAGGCAGGGGCTGTCGCCCACCCCCCACTAACAGTGCCACTCCGCTCTGGAGAGCGGTCCCTCCGGCCCCCTCGACTAGTGCTCCACCACAGGAGCCAATGGATGTAGCGCCTACGGACCCCAATGCCAGTACGGCCTAACTGGAACCTCGTCCAAGTAAACCTCAACCGCTCCGCCGCCGCACAGAGCCTGCTGGTGCAGCAGATGGCGGAGTGGGAGGTCGACGTAGCCTTGGTGTCGGAGCCTAATTCCGTGCCAACAGGTGCAAACTGGCTAGGGGATTCGGAGGGGCTTGCGCTCATCACCACCCCCTCACGATCCGCAACCCCGCTAATACTGAAGGAGAAGGGAAATGGCTACGTCGCCGTGACCTGGGGCGACGTGGCTCTAGTGGCCGTTTACTTCTCCCCTAACAAACCCCTGAACGAGTTCCGGTCGTTCCTGGCGCGGCTCCTGACCGTGGTGCGGCGTTTGTCCCCGCTACAGACCATCGTAGCGGGCGATTTGAACGCAAAGTCGACCACATGGGGCTGCCCTCGAACGGACCACAGAGGGACCGAAGTCGAGGACTTCGCTGTAGAGAGTGGTCTCGTCCTCCTCAATAGAGGTGCCGCCAGTACCTGCGTCCGATGGCAGGGGGAGTCCATCGTGGACGTTTCGTTCGCAACCCCCCCCATCGCATCGCGAATTACGGACTGGCGAGTCTTGGAGGAGACGGAATCCCTTTCTGACCACCTCTACATAGCGATGTCCATATCCCCGGACTTGACAAACCTCCGTCCTGCTGCAGGAGTGCGCACGGCCCGGTTCCAGAGGTGGGCGCTCTCACGCCTAAACCGCGAGGCGGCCGACGAAGCGGCCCTCGTAGAGACCTGGTTCCGGGACCCACCAGCCTCCATGTGCGCTGACCTCCAGGCGGAGAAGTTCCAGCGTTCGCTGACTCGGGTCTGCAATGCCAGCATGCCGAAGGTCGGGGATCATCCCCACCAACGGTCGGTGTACTGGTGGTCGCAAGGGATAGCCGACCTGCGTACCGCCAGTATCACGGCGCGACTCGAGCACCAGCACTGCCGAAGGCGGAGGCATACCGCAGATGAAGAGGAAGATCTGTACGCCCTCTTCCGAGCGGCCCGAAAGGCGCTACAGATCAAAATCCTGGACGCGAAAACCTCGGCTTGGAACGAGTTTCTGGCCGATTTGGACAGAGACCCGTGGGGGAGGCCCTATCGCACCGTGCGGAACAAGTTTCGCAACTCGGCCCCCCCAACGGAGTCATTCGAGCCAGAGCTCCTCAGCCGCATCGTCAACGGCCTGTTCCCGGACCGCGTTTTTACTGCGGTCCCGTTTGAGCTGCCAGAAACAGACGATGCCCCACCGGACTTGACAATTCCCCCGATCGCAGATGAGGAAGTTGACCACGCCGTTGACCGCCTCCGGCTGAAGCGCAAGGCGCCAGGGCCGGACGGGGTCCATGGCACGGTGTTGGACATTGCCCTCGAACATCTGCGGGGAAGACTAGTCGGCCTTCTCGACTGCTGTCTGCGCCAAGGGAGGTTTCCCAAGGTGTGGAAGAAGGGCCGGCTGGTACTCCTGAAGAAGGACGATCGACCGGTGGACATGCCATCGGCCTATAGGCCCATCGTCCTGCTGGACGAGGCGGGCAAGCTGTTTGAGCGTGTGCTCGCGGCCCGCATCGTCGAGCATTTGGACGCCGACGGGCCCAACATTGAGGCAACTCAGTACGGGTTCCGTCGGGGCAGGTCCACCGTCGATGCGATACTTGCCCTTAGGTACGTTACCGAAGAGGCAATCGCCAAAGGGGAGAGGGTGTTAGCAGTCTCGTTGGACATCTCCAACGCATTTAACACCCTCCCCTTCAGCTGCATCAACCAGGCCCTGGCTTACCATCGGGTGCCCTGGTATCTGCGACGGGTCCTTCGGGACTACCTCCAGGACAGGTTCATCCTGTACCTGGAGAAGGGCGCGAGGCGGATCACATCTCGCCGTATGGTGTGCGGTGTTCCGCAGGGGTCGGTCCTAGGACCACTCCTGTGGAATATCGGATACAATTGGGTCCTGCGGGGGTACTGTCTCCCCAGGTCGGGGGTCATCTGTTACGCAGACGACACCCTAGTCACCGCACGGGGCGGTGACTACCAACGTACGGCGCGTCTCGCGTCGATAGCAGCCACTTGGACCATATCGAGAATTCGGCAACTGGGGATGGAGGTAGCTCTCCCCAAGACCGAAGCCATGATTTTTCATGGCCCCAGAGGAAGACCCCGTGGCAACCTCACTGTCACGGTCGACGGAGTCGTGATCGCAGTTGGGTCCCAGATGAGGTACCTGGGCCTGACGCTGGATAGTCGCTGGACATTCCTGCCGCACTTTTCCGAGATGGCGCCTCGGATAGTGAAGGCGGCAATGGCGCTATCGCGTGTCCTCCCGAACATCGGAGGACCTGGCGAAAGCTGTCGCAGGCTGTACGCCGGAGTGCTGCGCTCCATGGCACTCTACGGCGCACCTGTCTGGTCGGACTCGCTCTCCCGCAAAACAGTCGCACTCTTGCGACGGCCACAGAGGGTGGCTGCGGTGAGGGCAGTGCGAGCCTACCGGACAGTGTCGTGGACGGCGGCGACGGCTCTAGCCGGGATGATCCCGTGGGAGCTCGAGGCTAAGGTCCTGACCGAAGTCTTTGAGCTCCGCACGGAGGCGGCTGCGAGAGGGGAGCGCCTAGCCTTGGAGGAGATCCAGGCGGCGAGGCGAGCGGCGAGGGAAATGGCGATATGGCAATGGGAGCGCGACCTTGAGTCCCCAGTTGCCGGTTCGCGCACCATTGAGGCCATACGGCCGGTACTTTCGGAGTGGGTGGAGCGGACCCATGGGCACATGTCCTACCACATGACCCAAGTGTTGTCCAACCACGGATGCTTCGGCAGCTACCTCTGTCGCATTGGGAAGGAGGAGAGCCCCGTGTGTCATGAGTGCGGAGCTGCTGAGGACGATGCGCGGCACACTCTCCAGGTGTGTTGTGCTTTTGCCTCGCAGCGACGCACTCTTGAGATGGAGCTGGGCGGTAGGGGCAGTCTCGCTCTTCCAAACGTTGTGGAGGCAATGTTGGAGAGCGAGAACAGCTGGACCGCAGTGGCGCGCTTCTGCCAGGAAGTGATGTCCCTCAAGGAGGAGGCAGAGAGGCAGCGCGAGCTCGCGGTCGACGCCGCCCCCGCCCGAAGGAGGAGGAGAAGAAGGAGAAGGAGAGGTGCAGACCTCAATCCCCCCTAAACCCGGACTTGACATAGGCAAGGCCGGCGTCGGGTTCTGTCCCGTCCCGCACCTACCTTTTGTAAATATTCTGAATGTGTTATTTTATCTTGTGTTGTTCGTAATTGTATTATATTTTGTGTCGTCTGTAAATTTTATTTGTTTGTCGTTTGTGTGTGTGTGTGTGTTGCCACATATAAGTATATGTGGCAAAAAATTTGTGTGTGTAAAGGTTACAATAGTCCCAAAGGATTATGTAACCTACTGAGGTAACCTCCCAGGAGGTTTAACCACAACACATCCCCTCGGGGATGTGGTGTGGTAAATGACGTCGCGAACGCGTACCGCCCGGGTGATCGCGCGTGTCGGCCCTAAACGCACTAAAGTGCGAGGGGGCCGACACGGGTGATCACACGGGCGCCAGGGTGAATCCCGCGGTTCAATTCCCTCAGGACAGGCCCCGCGGCCTTCACCTGTTTTCGGAGTGTGGTCCCCCAGAGGTTAGTGAGTATCCCCCTCCGTCTCGCCCTTCCCAGCCTTGGGCCTTCCCTTGGCAGCCGACTGGAGACAATGGCGTCTCCATGATAGTCGGTGGGTTGTGGAAAGGCGGACGGGTGAGTCTCACATAACCTGGGGCCTCTTCAAGGCCCCGGGTACTCGTAATGAGTTACTCTGGGTTAAAAAAAAAAAAAAAAAAAAAAAAAAAAAGGTTAGGTTAGGTTAGGTTAGGTTAGGTTAGGTTAGGTTAGGTTAGGTTAGGTTAGGTTAGGTTAGGTTAGGTTAGGTTAGGTTAGGTTAGGTTAGGTTAGGTTAGGTTAGGTTAGGTTAGGTTAGGTTAGGTTAGGTTAGGTTAGGTTAGGTTAGGTTAGGTTAGGTTAGGTTAGGTTAGGTTAGGTTAGGTTAGGTTAGGTTAGGTTAGGTTAGGTTAGGTTAGGTTAGGTTAGGTTAGGTTAGGTTAGGTTAGGTTAGGTTAGGTTAGGTTAGGTTAGGTTAGGTTAGGTTAGGTTAGGTTAGGTTAGGTTAGGTTAGGTTAGGTTAGGTTAGGTTAGGTTAGGTTAGGTTAGGTTAGGTTAGGTTAGGTTAGGTTAGGTTAGGTTAGGTTAGGTTAGGTTAGGTTAGGTTAGGTTAGGTTAGGTTAGGTTAGGTTAGGTTAGGTTAGGTTAGGTTAGGTTAGGTTAGGTTAGGTTAGGTTAGGTTAGGTTAGGTTAGGTTAGGTTAGGTTAGGTTAGGTTAGGTTAGGTTAGGTTAGGTTAGGTTAGGTTAGGTTAGGTTAGGTTAGGTTAGGTTAGGTTAGGTTAGGTTAGGTTAGGTTAGGTTAGGTTAGGTTAGGTTAGGTTAGGTTAGGTTAGGTTAGGTTAGGTTAGGTTAGGTTAGGTTAGGTTAGGTTAGGTTAGGTTAGGTTAGGTTAGGTTGGGGTGCGAGTCAGATGACCTCCACGTGGTGCATCCTGGGCAACGAGTGGTCCCAACGTTCTCCGTTCGGAGAAAGTTGGGCCCAATCGGCGAACATCTGGCTAGGCGGGAGCCCCTTCTGGGCCCTGCACCTCCATGTGCGTTCCACTCTGGAACGTACACTCGCCGCTCCTTCCGAGCGGCTTTGAGGGGAGTTTGTTTGTGTTGTTTTGTCTTTGTAGTTTTCTTTCTGTTGCAGGTGACAAGGAAAAGTCGTGAAAACCAATTTTGTCATGAGTGCGTCTCTTAAAAACAAACTACCCCAGGAGGGTACCCGTCGGGAGACGGGAGAACCCCTCCCTGGGACTGGTTCATCGGCCAAGGTCGATGCTCCGGTTCCAGGCTGCCCCACCGTTTCTGGGGGGGGCAAAGAAACGCCAGATGCGAAGAGGAGGAAGGTGGAAGAGGAGGAGAAGAACGAGAAGAGCAAGGTTGAGGAAGACTTGGAGTATGAAGAGTGGATGAAGGAAGTGGAAGAGGCAATGGAGGTGTTCAGGAAAAAGAAGAGATTGCTCAAAAAAGGCGAAGGACTGCCTGAGGATATGGCCCAGCTGAGACGGGACCATCGGGACCTCATTCAGAGCGGCGGGCTTTTGTTGGAGTTCATCAAGAACATGAAGAAATCTCTTGAGGACCTTGGGTATCAAGGCGTAATGGCCAGGAGGGAAAAAGAGGCCTTTCGAAAAAAATTAGTACTGGCGGAGACGAGAAATGCAGAGGAGGTTAGACTCCTTGCGGAGGAATTGGCCAAGGAAAATGTCGAGCGCCTTTTGGAGGCAAAGGCTGCAGAAGAGGCCAAGCGCCTTGCGGAAGTCAGGGCTGCCCCTCTTTCTACATCGGAGTTGGACGATGGTGTAACGGCGGTGCTGACGGCGATGCAACGCACACTTGAAGGGATGGACAAACGGCTGGACGGTCTAGAGGCGAGACTTCCATCGCCCGAGACGAGGACTTACAGTTCGGTGGTTGCGTGCGGTGGTGAACTAGCACCGGTCCCTATGACGCCTGTCCCATCTGGTGAGGTGTGGACTGCCGGAACACGCGGACGGAGAAGGAGAGGGGCTGGGCCCCCCGCTCAGAAGAAGATAGAGACACGGACGGTGCCCAAAGTAGGACCGACGCCCCCGAGAGTGCCAAGGGAGAGGAGAACCCTTAGGCAGCCCAGTTCGGCGGCGATTACCCTCCAGCTTAGGCCGGAGGCGGTCGCCCGGGGGTTGACTTACGCGGGTGTCATTGACAAGGCCACGGAGGCAATTAAATTGGAGGAGTTCGGCATCATGGGAGGGGTGAGAATGAGGACTGCCCAATCCGGAGCCGCACTTATCGAAGTGCCAGGGGAAGACAGCGGGGAGGCCGCCGACAGGTTGGCGCTCAAGATGACGGAGATCTTGTCGGACGTGGCGGTGATTGCCCGCCCGGAGAAGCGGGCGGACATCCGCCTATACGACTTTCACAGCTCGGTGACGTCGGAGATGGTGGCTGCCGCTGTGTCGGCAGAGGGGGGATGCCTCAAAGAGAAGGTGAGGGTGAGCAGCATCCGATCGGGCCCGAGTGGTTCCGCATCGGTGCTGGTTCAATGCCCTGTGAAGGCGGCGGGGAGACTCGCCAATATGGTAGATCTCCAGTTGGGGGGATGGCACTCGGCCAAAGTGGAGGTGTTTGGACCCAGACCCATGCGCTGTTATAAGTGCATGGGGATGGGCCACACACGGCCGATGTGCCCTTCTGAGAAGGACAGAGCGGGGTGCTGCTTCCGCTGTGGCAACGACGGCCATCAAGCGGGAGCATGCACTGGACCGCTCCACTGCCTGGTGTGTGCCGAGGCGGCGCTGCCCCATGAACATATCATGGGTAGTAGGGAGTGCCGGCCTCCGGCCACACAAGCGAGGGGCGTGCAAGCGCAATGAGGCGCAAGTTTTTTGTATTGATGAAGTTGTTGGGCAGGAACCCAAAGTAGGGGGGGCATCGGTATGGCTATCGTGTTATAGCACCCCAGATGCCCCCGGGGTCGTCGATGGATGACAAGTTGTGTCGTCCTGTATTTGTGATGTGTCTTGGTGTGGCTGATGCGGGACCTTACATACGAGCGATGTCGACGACAGAGTGAGTGTGAGGGGTCCCGGATTAGTTTAACTTGTGTTGCTGTTTTGCTTGTTTGTATGTTTGCTTGTTTTGCTGTATGTGTTGTTATTGTGGTGTCCGCATGCCCAGAGAAGGGTGGGTGTGCTGTTTATGTTGTGCCGTGTGTAAAGTCGCCCGTGTGTCGGCGCATGATCGCTTGCGGTCATGGGTTGGCACACGGGCGACGGGGTGACGGGTTCGCGTGGTTAATCCCGAGTGGAAGTGTCCCGTGACCGCCACCTCAGCCTTAAGCTTCGGATTGTGGGCCTCCAGGGGTTTAGTGGGTATTCCCCTCCGTCTCGCCCTCCCAGCCGGGACTTCTTCCTGGCAGCTGACTTGGAGCCTCTCTCCTTGTCAGTGGGTGTGGAAAGGCGGACGGGCGAGTCCCACATAATCGGGTGCCTCTTCAAGGTCCGGTAGTCGTAATGACTTCCCCTGGGAAAACAAAAAAAAAAAAAAAAAAAAAAGGTTAGGTTAGGTTAGGTTAGGTTAGGTTAGGTTAGGTTAGGTTAGGTTAGGTTAGGTTAGGTTAGGTTAGGTTAGGTTAGGTTAGGTTAGGTTAGGTTAGGTTGGGTTGCGAGTCAGATGACCTCCACGTGGTGCATCCTGGGCAACGAGTGGTTCCAACATTCTCCGTTCGGAGAAAGTTGGGCCCAATCGGCTAACATCTGGCAAGGCGGGAGCCCCTTCTGGGCCCTGCAACTCCTGTGCGTGTCTACTTTGGGCCGCACAACTCGCTGCTCCTTCTGAGCAGCTTTGAGGAGAGGAGTTACACAAAGACGGCCGCCCCTTAAGGGTTCTTAGGTCGCAACGGGGGGAAAGGGGAACACCGCGAAAGCGGTGCAACGGGGGCCTACGCCAGCTCCCGATCGTCGTAAACCACTGCGGTTCCTGCAACGACCCCCACTCGCGGCGTTGTGGGGTACGCGGGTTCCGTGGTGGAGCGAGGGCTTGCCTTAACCGGCCGGCCGCGTGAAGGACACACTCTAAAACCCGAGAGAAACCTCGTTAAAACCTGTCATTTTTCCCCGCCCTTGACAGTATGTAGGGTTCCCCGTGTATGAGGCCACTGCACGGGGTGACCAATATTTGTTCTCTACTCGTGGGATTAATGCCTAAGTTGAACAATAATTTTCTTAAAGACGTTTCGGAGAAGTCGGCGGAGCCTGATTCCAGGTCCGTCGTGGTTGGTGGGGCTAAGGACAGCCGGAAAGAGTCCGTGGTGGATGGTGCTAAAAACACCAGGCCCAGTAGATCGGGCAAGAATGTTGTTGGTTCGGGAGTTAAGGAAGAAAGGCCCGGGAGGGGCAAGGTTCTGAGTGTGTCGCTGTCGCGATTGGATGAGGTTGGCGCTCGTACGCGCAGCCGCAGCCAACGCGGGGCCAAGGCGGCTCCTAAAGAGGTGGAGACAGTTTATCTGTCGGCCGAAGATGAGGACGCCATGTCTGATTCTTCGGTAGTTACGGTGACGACCGAAAGCGGTCGCAAGAGAACCCGAGCGGATTTGTCCTCTTCTGAGTCGGACCATGACTCAATCCGCTCGGCTTCGAAAGTTTCGGCGTCTAAGACGTCGACGGCTCGCCGCGGGCGTGGTAGACCGCCCACAACTGGCGAATACGTGGGCCTCGCAGCAGCAAAAGAACGGCTGGCCGAGGCGGAACGCAAGGCGATGGAGCTCCAGGCCGAACAGGAGCTGGCCGAGTTCAACCGCACTCAGTGCATTGAAAGGGCCAAGAGGGTAGAAGAAGTCGGGGTCAACAATGACCAAGCGACAACTGCGGAGGCCGTAGCGAAGCAGGCGGCTGCTGATATCCAGCTGCTGGAGAAGGTGGCTTCGACCTCAGGGCATTTGAAGGGTACCTACATCAAGGCCCTAAATGATGTGGCAGCCTCCTACAAGGCTAACGTCAGCCGGTTGCGTGCGCACACGGTGTCTGACGAGACGGAGGCGCTGCGGGCGGAAAATCGTCGCCTGAGCTCCGAGGTTGAAAGCCTCAAGGAGCAAATGGCCACGCTCAATGCTACGGTCGAGTACCTGCATGCGCAGCGATTCGCGCCCGTCGTCACGCCTTACTCGGAGGTAGACGAGGAGGAAATGGCTCCACCGGTCCCCATTGTGTCAGACCCCCGGGATCTCCCTAAGGCCCTACGCAAGGACCCGACGGTAGCCAAACCTAAGCCTAAAAAGGCTAGGGCTGAACAGCCGCCCCCTCCTCAACCAGAGGTCGACCAATCTATAATGGCTGAGGTGATGCGCCAAGTAGGGTTCCTTTTGACAACTCGGCTAGAGTCCATTGAGGCGAGGCTCCCCCCGGAGCCACGATTGCGTCCGCCGCTTGCGGCTGATACAAAAAATAAGGCGAAGTCTTCGTTTGCATCGGTTGCTAAATCCGCACCCGTCGCAGCGCTCCCAGCCAAGACTGGCAAGGCGAAGCCCCCTGCCGCTAATGCGGTGAAAGAGGGCTCACAGTCCAAAAAGGGCAAAAAGGTGGCTAAAGCTACCCCTACTCCTGCCCCTCGTACAACCGGCTCCTCAAAAACGCCGGCTCCCTCCACCTCACGAACATCTGAGGAGGGGGAGTGGACTGTTGAGATGGGCGGCCGAAAGGCACGTCGGAAGAAGAAGGCGGCTTCTAAACCGCTAAGGGTAAGGCTGGCAAAAAGAAGCCCAACCTGCAGGAGCCTCGCACAGCGGCTGTCGTGATTACCCTGCAGCCGGAAGCCAAGGAGAAAGGCATCACGTATGCCAATATCTTCCGGAAGGCCCGCGAGTGTGTCGACCCCACTGCGCTGGGAATCGAACATGTTCGGTTTCGGGAGGCGCTAACGGGTGCTCGGATACTTAGCTTGCCGAGCGCCGTGACGGCAGAGCAAGCTGACACACTTGCTGAACAGCTAAGGAGCGCTCTCGGTGAAGTCGTCAAAGTCACTCGGCCAACAAAGCGCGTCGATCTGCGCATTATCGGCCTTGGCGACGGGATCGAGCCCTCGGATATTCAGGCTGAGGTCGCGAAAGCGGGCAAGTGCCCTATTGACTCTGTCCGAGTCGGGGAGATCAGGGATGGTCCTGGTCGCATGGGCACTTTATACGTGCAATGCCCAGTAGCAGCGGCTAAGGTCCTGCTAGCGACAGGTAGAGTAGGGGTGGGATTCAGCTCTGCGCGAGTTGAAGCCCTGGAGAAGCGGCCACTTCGGTGCTACCGCTGTTTAGAGAAGGGGCACACCAAGTTGAGGTGCACGGCCCAGATAGACCGCAGCGGATTATGCTACCGCTGCGGTAAGGCTGGCCATATTGCAGCATCTTGCTTAGTCAAGCCGAATTGTCCCATTTGCGCAGAGGCCAAACGGCCCGCAGATCACATTGCGGGAAGCAAAAACTGCTCTCCCCCAAGGAGGAGGAAAACGGCGGCCGATAAGGCCTCCCCCCCTACGAGTGCCCAGCAAGCACCACGCGATGTCGAAATGGGGACCAATAATGTCTAGCACAACCACATTACATGTACTCCAGGCGAATCTAAACCACGCCGCCGGTGCACAGGACCTTTTCGTGCAGTCGATGGCGGAGTGGTCAATAGATATTGCTGTGGCCTGTGAGCCCTACTACATCCCGACGCGTAACAACTGGGCGGCGGATGTAGACGGTGACGTTGCTATCGTGGGGGGTTCAGCGACAACGTCCCACTTCTCTCTTCATGAGAGGGGATCGGGGTTCGTGGCGGTCAAATGGGGAGGGGTAATTCTGTTCGGAGTGTACTTCTCCCCCAACAGGCCGTACATCGAATTCGAGGCCTTTGTCACAGGCCTCGGAGCAGCCGTAAGGAGAGCAGCACCTTCCCCGGTCGTCTTTCTTGGCGATTACAACGCCAAGTCAACGGCGTGGGGTTGTCCTGTCTCCAATCAGAGAGGCGATTTGGTGGAGGAATGGGCCATAACATCTGGCCTTTGCCTCCTTAACAGGGGCAATGCAAACACATGTGTCCGCCTCAACGGCGGATCCATTGTGGATCTCTCCTTTGCTTCCCCCACCATCGCCTCGAGGGTGTCTGGATGGGTTGTTCTGGAGGGGGTAGAGACTCTGTCTGATCATTTATATGTCAGATTTGACATCTCCCCCTCTCAGAGGTTCAGCAGTGGCAACCAACGTTGTCGTAACTCACCGTATCCGCGGTGGGCGATTGGCAAAATGGATCGCGAACTCCTGATCGAGGCGGCACTCGTCCAGGCTTGGTTCTCCCCAGCTGCGACGCAACCGGTTCATCCGGATGACGAGGCGGAATGGTTTGCGGGTGCCATGACGGAGATTTGCGACGCTGCCATGCCCCGGGTTCGCCGTAGACCCTCCAAAAAGGAGGTATATTGGTGGAACCGCGAGATAGCCGACCTTAGAGAAGGCTGCATCATCGCGCGTCGCGCATATACCAGCCAGCGCAGACGACGCATACGCGATGAAGTAGCCGAGGGTGTGCTGCATGAGGCCCTCAAGGAAGCCAAAAAGGCCCTTCAAGCGGCCATATGCCAGGCCAAAGACACGGCCCGGGAAGAAATGCTCGAGACGCTCAACCTAGATCCATGGGGGCGACCGTATCGTTCCGTTCGCGGTAAACTCCGCAACGTAGGTCCCCCCCTGACCGAGTCTCTCGAGCCTCCTTTATTGGAGTCCATCATCTGCTCCCTTTTCCCGGAGAGAGCCGTGTTTGAGCCTCCTCGTATGGCCCCGCCTCGGAATGGACCCCACGCCGATGCCCAGATTCCGCCAGTTACATCTGGTGAGTTGGGCGCGGCTTTTCTGAGGCTGCGGGCTAAGAAGACGGCTCCGGGTCCGGACGGCATCCCCGGGCGCGCGTGGGTGATTGCTGAAGAAGTCCTGGAAGAACGATTCCGGGACCTTCTGGGTGCCTGTTTGTCCTCGGGACAATTTCCTGCACGTTGGAAGACCGGAAGGCTCGTGCTCCTTAGGAAGGAGGGGCGTCCATTGGATTCGCCCTCGGCATACCGGCCAATCGTCCTATTGGATGAAGCCGGTAAGCTTTTCGAACGCGTGCTGGCTCGCCGAATCAACGACCATCTTGGTTCGGTAGGCCCGGACTTGGCTTCATGCCAGTACGGGTTCAGAGAGGGTCGTTCCACGATTGACGCAATCTTGGACGTCAAAGCGCACTCGCAAGAGGCCGTTGCGCAAGGTGAAGTCGTGCTGGCGGTATCACTCGATATCGCCAACGCCTTTAATAGCCTGCCGTTCGAATGCATAGGGGAGGCGCTCCGCTACCACGGGGTGCCCCACTACTTAGTGCGTATCCTCCACAACTACCTAAGGGGGCGAACGGTAACATACCAGGGCAGAGATGGGCAATTGCGCAGTCGAGCAGTGTCGTGCGGGGTCCCACAGGGGTCGGTTCTCGGGCCGCTCCTGTGGAACGTCGGTTACGACTGGGCGTTGAGAGGCGCCCTGCTGCGGGGACTAAGAGTGGTGTGTTATGCTGACGACACTCTCGTGACGGCTCAAGCGAACACCTTCCCAGACGCGACCGTGCTGGCCTCAGCTGGGGTCACGCACTTGGTTCGTAGGATCCAAATGTTGGGACTTCGAGTCGCTCTCGAAAAGACGGAGGCCCTTTTCTTCTACGGGGCTCGCAGGCGCCCTCCTCCGGAGGCGCACTTGCATATTGATGGTGTCCGGATTGGTATCAGCCACTGCATGCGCTACCTTGGCTTGACTCTAGACAGTAAATGGAACTTCGTCGAACATTTCAGTCGTCAGTCGCCGAAACTGGTAAGAGCTGCAGGGGCGTTGGGCAGTCTTCTGCCGAATCTTGGCGGGCCCAGTGGCAGTGCACGAAGGTTGTACACCGGAGTGATACGCTCGATGGCTCTGTATGGGGCACCGGTGTGGGTAGACGCCCTGAATGCCAAAAACAAGGCCCTGCTACGAAGACCTCAGCGGGTCATGGCTATCAGGGCCATTCGTGGCTACCGCACCGTGTCTTACGAGGCGGCATGTGTCCTTGCAGGCACCCCTCCATGGGATCTGGAGGCGAGCGTACTTGCTGCGGTGTACGAGCAGGGGGCTGAACTGCGTAGTCTCGGTGAGCGAGTTATGCCCGAGCAGTCAGCTAGGTGGCGCGAAGACGCTCAGGAAGTAGCGATGGAGCGATGGCGCGCACGGTTGGAGAACCCAAGTGCCGGCCACTGGACCATCGGAGCGATCCGGCCCGTCCTGGAGCGATGGGTCGGTCGCAAGGAGGGGACCCTCACGTTCCGTATTTCCCAGGTTATGACAGGGCACGGCTGTTTTGGCAGCTACCTGTCGAGGATCGGACGTGAGGAGTCCAAGGCATGCCACCAGTGCGGGGCCGCAACAGACACGGCCCAACACACTTTGGAGGTGTGCCCGGCGTTCAGCAGCGAACGTCAAGAGCTGCTCGCTGTCAACGGACCCGACCTGACGCTGGCGACAGTGGCCAACGCCATTCTCACCAGTAGAAGGTCGTGGGACGCCTTCGCCTCCTTCTGCGAGAACGTCATCTTGCTGAAAGAGGAGGCGGAGAGGGCGAGGGAGGACGACCCGCTTTCAGGCGCGTCAAGGCGCAGGCGAACGGGTCGACGGAGGCGGCTGCATGGGTTGTTGCACCCATCGTAGCCCAACGCGGGGGTGGGGGTCACCATCTCCCCCACACTCCCCGCGACTTAGCCTCCAGGAGAGAAGGCGCCCCTCTCACATCCGGGAGGTATGGCGCCTTCAGTGGCCGACGGGCCAAATTGGTGGGCCCTAGGGGGCGACCGCGCGGACTGCGAATGACTCCATCGAGTGCTCGGGGTTCCGCACAAGCGGTAGACGGATGTCGAGCGGTTTAGTGGGTCGGTCACAGCCCATCAGGTGACCAACCCCACACACCTCCCGGGCCTGCAACAGCCCGGTCGAGACGGTTTGGATGCAAATTCCGCTCGTAAAAAAAAAAAAAAAAAAAAAAAGGTTAGGTTAGGTTAGGTTAGGTTAGGTTAGGTTAGGTTAGGTTAGGTTAGGTTAGGTTAGGTTAGGTTAGGTTAGGTTAGGTTAGGTTAGGTTAGGTTAGGTTAGGTTAGGTTAGGTTAGGTTAGGTTAGGTTAGGTTAGGTTAGGTTAGGTTAGGTTAGGTTAGGTTAGGTTAGGTTAGGTTAGGTTAGGTTAGGTTAGGTTAGGTTAGGTTAGGTTAGGTTAGGTTAGGTTAGGTTAGGTTAGGTTAGGTTAGGTTAGGTTAGGTTAGGTTAGGTTAGGTTAGGTTAGGTTAGGTTAGGTTAGGTTAGGTTAGGTTAGGTTAGGTTAGGTTAGGTTAGGTTAGGTTGGGGTGTGTGTTGGGTGACCTCCTCGTGGTACATCCTGGGCAACGGGCAGCTTCAACATTCTCCTCCTCGAGAGGAGTTTGATGTGAGACTGGCCGGCTAACAACCCGACACAGGCGGGAGCCCCTTCTGGGCCCTGCACCTCCATGTGCGTGTCCACTCTGGGCCGCACACTCGCCGCTCCTTCTGAGCGGCTTTGAGAGGAGTCTTGGCGGCGCCCCTTCTGGGCGTCGTTACACGGGGGGGAACAGGGTAGGTCGGCGCCCCTTCTGGGCGCCTTTCAAGCGTTTTACACGCATAAGCTGTTGTACGGGGGCTACATGCCGGTCTTCGTCGTATATTCTCGCAGTGCCGCGGGTTCTGTCCCGTCCGCCACAACGACCCCAGCCCTGGCATAAGCTGGGTACGTGGTGGTCTGGGTTCAGTCCCGCAGCCCATCTGGGCGTCGACAAGGAAAAGTCGTAAAAACCCCGCGGACACCTCCCGCCCTCCGTGGCGTATATAGGGCGTGCTTGGCGTGGGGGCTTCGACCCGGCACGACCGACGACAGCTCCAGCAAAGGAAAATGCTTTAGAACCCGGGAGCCCACCCGTAATACCGCTCAGCACAGAGGTAAAAAGCCGTCAGCAGAGACGTAAAAAGCCGGGGACTGCAACCCGTAAATTGCTATCGTAAAAATGAAAATGTCCGACAACGAATTGTGTTTGTCATGCGCTCCGGCTGACGCCCGGCGCACGGGGATGACCGGGTCCCCGTGTGTGAAATTGACTACCGATGGTCCCCTTGGGGTAGGCAACCAGGCCCCAAGGTGTGACGATGCTCCTGGAAGGCCGAGGAAAGAGCCCGAGAAGGGCGGAGATAAGGAGAGAGGTGGGATTTTTGTGTCCGACGAAGAGGAAGTGTTCTCGGAGTGTGTTTCCCCGAACGAAATGAGGCCCTATATCGAACCTATGACGTCCGAATCAGAACCGGATACGGGGGTTACGATAATGGACACAAGCGTTCCTAAGGGAAATAAAAGGCCTCACGATACTGAATCGGAAAATGACTCGGCGGACATCAATCATTTGACGAGAGGCCCAAATCCGGCCAAAGTTGGAACCGGTCAACGTGGCGGGGGCAAGACAGCTCATCGCTCTGGTACGAACGTTGGATACCGAGAGGCCGCGAGAAAGGCGGCACATGATAGCGACGGTGAGGCGCAGACACTGAGAGAGGGTCTGGCCCAGGGAGAGACGGTGCCCTGCCGAGCAACGCTGCCACGGGCAGCCAAAGAAAAGGACGCTGTATACGTCGATGATGGATCTTCGTCTGAGGAAGTAGAGACTACAACGACTGCTGAACAGAGCAAGTTCTTTAGGCCTGTTGGAGAAGATCTTGAAGAAGATTCTGACGATGATCCTGAGGATAAGAGTGGCCCCACTCGAAAACTGGAGATCAAAAAGGATGCCACCAGAACGGAGATACTGGAAGTGGCGGATGAGGCAATCATCCAAATTCGGGAGGCCACTAAAAAGTCTAGCAATCTGAAAGGGGGGATTCGCGGAGACATCAACGTCGCGACTGAGGCCCTTGTCCAAATAGTCCAGGCCATCAAGACCATGACACAGGAGGAAGAGGTTCGCCGCTTGAATGCGCAGATCGCTGTCCAAGCAAGGCAAATTGCCCAATTGGAGAGCGATTTGAAGGCGTTCAAAGAGGGCTACAACGAGTCGAACAGGGCAAACAATCGGCTCAGGACTCCGGCTCCCCCCGTCGTAGTGGAGGGGCATATTAATGTTGAAGACATGATCAAGGCCCTGGGAACCCAGTTGATCGCAGACATCGACAAAAAGCTCGCTGAGACCATACTAACCACGCGGAACATGGTCAGCGCCTTTAAAAGCGGTGTCGACCAGAGATTGGGCCCGGAGCCTGTGCTTAGGCCTTCCCTGGCGGGCGACGGAAAGAGGGCCGCCGCTGCTGCCGCCTCCTACGCCGCTGCTGCCGCCGTCGCTCCTGTTGCCGCCGTGGACGATGGTGCTATCGCTGGCCCTTCTCGGGCCCCCCATGTCGTACCTGCAGGAAAAGGTAAAAATAAAAATAATAAAAAAACTTACCTTGCGGCTCCATCGAAGAGGGCTCCTGCCCCGGTCGTTCCTCCAGTCGCTCCTGTTCCTGTTCCGGCCGCTCCTGCTCCTGGCCATGAGATGTCGCCCGATGCCGCTGCGGCTACTCCCGCTAACGGCTGGAGTAAGGCTGAGGGTAGAAAAAAGAGGAGAAAAAAGAAAAAGAAGTCGGCTCAGGCTGCTCGAACGGGTCCAGAGGGCCCCAACAGGACCCCCTCTGCTCCGGGCGCCAAAGCGCCAGTCAGGCTTGTGGTGCCTCGCTCTTCGGTTGTTACCATAACACTGAGCGAGGACGCCAAGGCAAAAGGGGCGACCTACGCCTCAGTCATGAGTAGGGCTGTTAATGGCATCAGCCTGGGCGAGCTGGGCCTTGAGTCCATGAAGATCCGCAACACGGCTGCCGGCGGTAGGAAGTTGGAGATCTCCGGTGCCGCCAGCGGACCTTTGGCGGACAAGCTCGCAGCCAAATTGACGGAGGTGATCGGCGATGAGGCTCGCATCAACAGGCCGGTCAGACAGGCGGAGATCCAGCTCACAGGGATAGACGACTTCTTGACCTGTGAGTCGATTGCCAATGCAGTTGCCCTCAGGGCGGATTGCCTAGTGAGTGAGGTCACGGTGGCACCGATATGGGAGAGCCGGGGATGGAGACCCAGAACGGCTAGAGTAAAATGCCCAACACTGGCGGCCAAGAAGCTCGTCGAAAAGGGCAGTGTCAGCATAGGGTGGGGAACCGTACAGGTAACTGCGTTGGAGCCCTCCCCCACTAGGTGCTACAAATGCCTGGGCACGGGCCACACTAGTCCGACGTGTCCCGCTAAGGTAGACCGCAGCAACCTATGTTTCAGGTGTGGAACAGAGGGACATATGGCGGCGGTCTGTCCTGCTGTGGAGCCCCATTGCTCGGTATGTGCCGACAACAAGCTACCAGCCAGGCACTCGATGGGAAGCAGAGCCTGCCGCCCTCCTCCCGTCAAAAGTAAAATCCCTCCCTGGCGATCTGTGGGAGAGGCGCCTGCTCGTAGCGAGCCAATGGACTGCGGAAAAACGGGACCCGATGTCAGCACGGCCTAGCTATACCATCTTGCAGGCGAACCTCAACCGCTCTGTCGCTGCACAAAATTTGCTTGTGCAGCAAATGACGGAGTGGGAGGTTGGTGTGGCTCTAGTGGCGGAGCCACACTCAGTGCCCATCGGGTCCAACTGGATCGGGGACACCAGTGGACTGGCTCTTGTCGCCACCCTGTCCAACAGCGGAGCAACCCCTATTCTCTTGAAAGAAAGGGGCCGAGGCTACGTTGCTGTAACTTGGGGTGACCTTGCCCTGGTAGCGGTCTATTTCTCCCCCAACCGTCCGCTGGGAGAGTTCAGACAGTTCATGGCGCGACTCCTCGGCGTGGTGCGGCGTCTGTCCCCGCTACAAGTTGTGCTAGCGGGTGACTTAAACGCGTGGTCCACCACGTGGGGGTCCAGTAGGACCGACCACAGAGGAACGGAGGTGGAGGAGTTCGCGGTAGAGAGCGGCTTGGTCCTATTGAACCGCGGCAACGTGAGCACGTGTACACGGTGGCAGGGGGAGTCGATAGTCGACGTATCTTTTGCCACCCCTGCCATCGCTGCACGAGTCACAGAGTGGAGGGTCATGGAGGGGGAGGAGACCCTCTCTGACCACCAATATGTGTGGATACGGGTCTCCCCCGTCTCCCTGACCATCCTCCGGCCAGGGGACGGAGTGCGAACGGCTCGATTTCGCAAGTGGGCCCTCACACGATTAGATCGCGAGGCGGCGAATGAGGCGGCACTGCTGGAGTCCTGGTTCCCGGCTCCCCCCGCGTCCATGAATGTGGACCTACAGGCGGCGAAGTTTAAAGGGTCACTTACCCGCGTATGCGACGCTAGCATGCCCAGAGTTGGAGACCGGCCCCACCAAAGAGCAGTGTACTGGTGGTCGCAGGTAATCGCCGACCTGCGTTCCGCCAGTATACTGGCGCGGCGTGACTACCAACATTGTAGGAGAAGGCGGCACTCTCGGGACGAGGAGGACCAATTTTACGCTGTCTATAAGGCAGCCAGGAAGAGACTACAAATAGAGATCCTCCGGGCCAAAGCATCGGCCTGGAAGGAGTTTTTAGCGGATCTAGACAGGGACCCATGGGGGAGGCCATATCGCACGGTCAGGAACAAATACCGGAGTTCGGCCCCCCCCACTGAGTCGTTTGACCCGAGTCTCCTGAACAGGATTGTGGAAGGTCTCTTCCCAGCCCGGCAATTCGACGTGGCTCCGTTCGTGGCCCCAGAGATGGAAGAGAGCCGCGACGTGGACTCCATCCCTCTGATAACCGAAGACGAAATGGAGCATGCTGTCGAGCGCCTCCGCCTCAAAAGGAAGGCGCCCGGGCCGGATGGCATACATGGCAAGGCACTTGTCATCGCCCTCGACCACCTCGGAGGAAGGTTGACCGGCCTTCTGAACTCCTGCCTTCGCCAGGGAAGATTCCCCAAGGCTTGGAAGGAGGGCCGGCTCTGCCTTCTCAGGAAAGAAGGTCGTTCACCGGACATGCCATCGGCCTATAGGCCGATCGTCCTGCTGGACGAGGCGGGAAAGCTCTTTGAGCGTGTGCTCGCTGCCCGCATCGTCGAGCATCTGGATGCCGGCGGGCCCAACATTGAGCAGTCTCAGTATGGGTTTCGCCGGGGCAGGTCCACGGTGGACGCGATACTTGCCCTTCGTAATACTACCGAAGTGGCAGTTGCCAGAGGGGAAAGGGTGTTGGCGGTATCGCTAGACATAGCGAACGCTTTCAACACCCTTCCCTTTAGCAGTATCATCCAGGCCCTGAGGTACCATAGGATCCCTTGGTACCTCAGGAGAATACTGGAGGACTACCTCCAAGACAGGATGGTCCTGTATTTGGAGAAAGGAGCAGAGCGCATTGGTACTCGCCGTATGGTGTGCGGTGTTCCGCAGGGGTCGGTCCTCGGGCCCCTCCTGTGGAACATCGGATACAACTGGGTCCTGAGGGGGACATACCTCCCCAGGACGGGGGTCATCTGCTATGCAGATGACACCCTAGTCACTGCACGGGGCGGTGACTACCAGCGTACGGTGAGGCTGGCGTCGGTAATGGCCACTTTGACCGTATCGAGAATTCGCCTGCTGGGGATGGAGGTGGCCCTGTCCAAGACGGAGGCCATGGTCTTTCACGGCCCCCGTATGAGACCCCCAGGCAACTGGACGATCGACGTCGACGGCGTTCAAGTCGAGATACGGTCCCGGATGAAATATCTGGGACTGGTCCTTGACAGCCGTTGGACGTTCGAGCCTCACTTCTCTGAGATGGCGCCTCGAGTTGTGAAGGCGGCGATGGCGCTGGCGCGTGTGCTGCCGAATGTTGGAGGTCCGGGCGAGAGCTGCCGGAGACTGTATGCTGGAGTGCTGCGCAGCATGGCGCTCTACGGCGCACCGGTCTGGTCCGACTCGCTCTCCCGCAGGAATATTGCCTTCCTCCGAAGACCACAAAGAGTGGCTGCGGTGAGGGCGATAAGGGGATACCGGACGGTGTCGTTTACGGCGGCAACAGCCCTGGCGGGAATGATCCCGTGGGAGCTCGAGGCCAAGGTTCTCACCGAGGTTTTCGAGCTCCGCACGGAGAGGAGAGCCGATGGCGAGCGGCTGACCATGGAGGAGGTACTGGGCTGCAGACGGATTGCGCGGGAAATGGCGGTGTGGCAGTGGGAACTGAACCTGGAGTCCCCAGCTGCCGGTGTCCGCACTGCCGAGGCCATTCAGCCGGTCCTACCGAGATGGATCGACAGGCCATTCGGTACAATGACGTACCATTTGACACAGGTACTGACCGATCACGGATGTTTCGGTAAGTACCTGTGTCGAATAGGTAAAGAAGAAAGGCCTATCTGCCACCAGTGCGGAGCTGCTGAGGACACGGCGCAGCACACTCTCCAGGTGTGTTGTGCCTTTGCCTCGCAGCGACGCACTATGGAGATGGCTTTGGGGGGAAGAGGAGGTCTCGCTCTGCCGGACGTTGTGGCCGCGATGCTGGAGAGCGAGAATGACTGGGGTGCGGTGTCTCGTTTCTGCAGCGAGGTCATGAGCCTAAAGGAGGCGGCGGAAAGAGCGCGCGAAAACGCGGTCGACGCCACTCCTGCCAGGAGACGTAGGCGTAGAAGGAGAAGGAGGGACGCAGACCTCCATCCGCCGTAGTCCGGATCCAAGCAGGTGCTCGGTGTCAGGTTCTGCCCCTGGTGCCAGTCAAACCTGCGGGAAAAAGAGATGTGTATATAATTATTTGTATGATGTAAATAGTCTGTGTTTGTATGAATGTAGTCTGTATGTGTGTAAGTGTTTTAAGTGAAGGTTTTTGAATTGTGTTGTTTTGTTTTATGGTTACACTGTCCCAACGGATGGAGTAACCTCTGGAAGTAACCTCTCTCGAGGTTAAACAACAGCACACCCTTACGGGGGTGTGGTGTTGTTAAAGATGTCGCGAACGCGTACCGCCCGTGTGACCGCGCGTGCCGGCCCTAAACGCACTAAAGTGCGAGTGGGCCGGCACGGGTGATCACACGGGCGCCAGGGTGAACCCCGCGGTTCAATTCCCTCCGGGATAGGCCCCGCGGTCTTCACCGTATCGGAGTTTGGTCCCCCAGAGGTTAGTGAGTATCCCCCTCCGTCTCGCCCTTCCCTGCCTCGGGCCTTCCCTTGGCAGCCGACTGGAGACAATGGCGTCTCCATGATAGTCGGTGGGTTGTGGAAAGGCGGACGGGTGAGTCTCACATAACTTGGGGCCTCTTCAAGGCCCCGGGTACTCGTAATGAGTTCCTCTGGGTTAAAAAAAAAAAAAAAAAAAAAAAAAAAAAAAAAAAAAAAAAAAGGTTAGGTTAGGTTAGGTTAGGTTAGGTTAGGTTAGGTTAGGTTAGGTTAGGTTAGGTTAGGTTAGGTTAGGTTAGGTTAGGTTAGGTTGGGGTGCGAGTCAGGTGACCTCCACGTGGTGCATCCTGGGCAACGAGTGGTTCCAACATTCTCCGTTCGGAGAAAGTTGGGCCCAATCGGCTAACATCTGGCAAGGCGGGAGCCCCTTCTGGGCCCTGCAACTCCTGTGCGTGCCTACTTTGGGCCGCACAACTCGCTGCTCCTTCTGAGCAGCTTTGAGGAGAGGAGTTAAAGACGGCCGCCCCTTAAGGGTTCTTAGGTCGCAACGGGGGGAAAGGGGAGCACCGCGAAAGCGGTGTAACGGGGGCCTACGCCAGCCCCCGATCGTCGTAAACCACTGCGGTTCCTGCAACGACCCCCACTCGCGGCGTTGTGGGGTACGCGGGTTCCGTGGTGGAGCGAGGGCTTGCCTTAACCGGCCGGCCGCGTGAAGGACACACTCTAAAACCCGAGAGAAACCTCGTTAAAACCTGTCATTTTCCCCGTCCTTGACAGTATGTAGGGTTCCCCGTGTATGAGGCCACTGCACGGGGTGACCGTTATTTGCTCTCCACTCGTGGGATTAATGTCTAAGTGTTCTAATAATTTTCTTGACGTTACGGTGAAGTCGGCGGAGTCTGTTCACAGATCCGTCGTGGGAAGTAGTGGAGTGTCCGACCCCAAAGGGAAGGACGTGGATGGTAGCCTTCTGGCTAGGCCCGAGAAGGGCGGAGTTGAGATGGAGACGGGCGGGCTGAAGCTCACCTTCAGTTCGTCCAGGGCTGCTGGCAGTTCATCGCCGACAGCCGCACGATCGCGCAGCGTGTCTGCAGCAAGGTCGGAACGGGATATCGACGTCGAGTCCGATTCATCGGCGGTTTCTATGAAATCGGCCGTTGACTCCGTCGCCAGTACCAAATCTTCGTTCATGAAGAAAAAGGGGAGTCGTGCCAGCTCGCCGGCAGTGTCGACTCGAAGCAAGGGCCTAGCCCGCACCTCCCCTTACCCTAAGCGAGGCCAAAAAGAAGACCAGTGCAGCGAGGTGTCAGACGACAGCACTATCAGCGTCGACACGCTCACTGGATCTTTGAAGAGGAAGCGTCCCCCCAAAACATCTAAGGGGGGCAAACAATCGGAGGCTCTCTCTGACTCGTCTGAGGAGGGTCCCAAGAAGCCAGCCCAACGTGGCCGAGGGAGACCCCCCACAACGGGGGAGTACGTCGGTCTCGCCCACGCCAAGCGCGAGCATGCCGCTGCAATCCGCGAGGAGCAGCAGGTCGCGCTCGACAGGGAGGTGGCGGAAATGGAGCGCCGCGCCTACGAGACCAGGGCTGCGTTCTACGCAGGTAGAACGGAAGATGCCCCTACGCCCACAGATCCGGACCTGAAGACCGCCCTCGACATCGAGGAGGTGGTGAAGGCGGACTGTGCGGTTATAGTGGAGGTGGCTAAAAAGTCCTCGCACCTCCAGGGCCCTTTCCAAAAGGCTTTAAAGAAGGCAGCGCAGTCCATAATGGACTGTTTCCGCGAGGTGTCCTCGAAAAACATCACAGAGGACACCCGCATCTTGAAGGCGGAGAATGTGAGGCTGCAGCAGCAGCTGGCAGACCTCACGAAGAGTGTAGCAGTTTTGTCTGCAGAGGTCAGAGACCTTAAGGGTGGGAGAAAGTGCATCTCCCCTCCCCCCATTCTTCCTGAGGTTCTGCCCTCACTAGAGTCAATGGAGACGGACTGCCCTCCTCCAAAGCCTCTCTCGCCGACCGTCGTCGTGCAAGAGACAACTGGCCGCGGCAAAAAGAAGGCCGCTTACGAGGAGCCGGATGCCCTCCAGGCCTTTGAAGCAAGGCTGGCCCGAACTTTCGGGGCCATGCTGAATGCTCGCCTGGAAGGGCTGGAGGATCGCCTGCTGCCGGCCAAGAGCCTGCGACCGCCGCTTGCGGCGGACCGCAAAGCAGCAGCTGCGCCCACGCCCCCCATTACCAAGGGGAAAGCTAAGCCGGCCATAACAACTGTGCCGGCTAAAAAGGGCAAGGCAGCGGCAAAAAAGCCGGACCCCCCGCCCAAGCAGGCGAAGAAAGCTGGTCCTCCTGCGGTCGTTCCATCTACCTCCCGGGGTGCTGCAAAAGCGCCTCCCCCGGTTGAGGCTGAGCAGGAATGGAAGACGCAGGAGTCGCGCAAAAAGCGCCAAAGGAGGAGGAGGAAGGCCAAGACATCGGCCCCTCCGGAAATAGCGCTGCCCCGCCAATCTTACTCGGCGGCGGCCAAGCAGCAAAAGGCGCCGCGGCGGAGGCCTAATAACACCTCAGCCTCGCCAGCCACTGCTCCTGCTAAGAAGGCCCGTAATGCTGGTCACAAGACCAAGCTGGTTGCGCCGAAGTCGGCGGCAGTCGTAGTGACCCTTACTCCCGAAGCGGTCGAGAAAGGGGTCACCTACGCCGACGCGTTGGCCAAAGCCCGTGACTCGGTCGACATCGACGGAATGGATATCCCAAACCGTCGGTGTCGAAACACAATGACCGGGTCCAAGATTATAGAGATCTCGGGCGTGGCCTCAGCTGAGAAGGCCGACCAGCTGGCCGGCAAAATGAGGGAGGCCCTTGAGGGCATGGCAACGGTCATCCGGCCCACCAAAACAGCGGAATTGAGGGTGGGCGGTCTGGATGAGTCGGTGATGGAGGCGCACTTGGCCGCAAAGATCGCGACCAAGGGTGGATGTGGCGCGGACGCCGTGAAGGTGCGCCCCATCCGCTATGGCCCCGACGGCTTTGGCTCGACAGTGGTGTCGTGCCCGGTCGCCGCTGCCAAGAAGGTTGTGGACGCCGGCCGCCTGCTGATAGGGTTCAGTGCGGCTAACGTCAGAGCACTGGAAGCCCGTTCTGACCGGTGCTTCCGGTGCATGCAGGTGGGGCACGCAAGAGCGAGTTGCCCTTCAAAAACCGACCGGAGCAACCTCTGCTACCGGTGCGGTAAGGAGGGGCACAGGGGCTTCGAATGTAGCGCGAAGCCCCACTGTGCCGTATGTGCCACGGCCAAGCGACCGGCAGGCCACGTAATGGGGGGGCGTAGTTGTAAGCCTCCCCTGGCCAAGGGCAAATTGCCGGCGCGTCCAGCTCGCCAGGCCGCCCCCGCCACACAGACGGCGCCCCAAACGGGGTCCGAGGAGGTTGATATGGTGGTCGAACAATGTTAAGACGGCCCCATATCAACTTTCTACAGGTGAACCTGAACCACTCTACCAGAGCTCAGGACCTGCTACACCAGAGCCTGGCGGAGTGGTCAGTGGACGTGGCGGCGGTGTCAGAGCCATACTTTGTCCCCAACCAGCCCAACTGGATCGGGGACACGTGCGACTCTGCCGCCGTGATGGTGCGTGCGGCCCCAGGATATACACCCCCCTCAATTTATGAGCGGGGTGCTGGGTACGCGGCGGTCGTTTGGGAGGATATAGTCATTATTTCGACATATTTCTCCCCAAACAGACCGCTCGCCGACTTCAAGGCGTTCCTCGGAGTTGTCGGCGTAGCCATACGGAGGGCGGCCCCGCGTCAGGTTCTCGTCCTTGGAGACCTGAACGCAAAGTCGGTCGTCTGGGGTTGCCCAGCGACCGATCAAAGGGGCCACGCTGTGGAGCAGTGGGCAGCCGCTGCTGGGCTGTCGCTCCTCAATAGGGGCGCAGCCCACACGTGCGTGCGGCACAATGGAGGCTCGGTGGTGGACGTGTCGTTCGCCACCCCAGCCCTCGCGCTCACGATCAGCGACTGGAGGGTGGTGCAGGACGTAGAGACTCTCTCGGACCATCGATACATTCGATTCGAGAGCTCCACCCTGCACCAAAGGCCCCCACAGCCCACAAGCTGTGACCGGCCTCCCCGCTGGGCATTAAGCAAGCTCAAGCCGGAGCTTGCGAACGAGACGGCGATCTTTGAGGACTGGTTCTCGCGTCCGATGTCCGGTCCGGACGTCGACGACTCAGCTCGCCGTCTCCGCGGCGCTTTGACGGAGGTGTGCCAGGCCTCTATGCCTCGGGCGCAGCCTCCGCGGGACCGCCGGGAAGTTCACTGGTGGTCCCAAGACATTGCAGTCATGAGGGAGGACTGCAGTGTCCAAAGGCGGGCCTACACTAGGGCCCGCCGGCGCCGCGTGAGAGACACTCAGGAGGAGGACCGCCTGTACGAGCTGTACAGGCAGTCGAAAAAGACCCTGCAGACTGCGATTGCCTCCTCAAAAGAGGTATCCAGAGAAGAGCAGTTGCAGGGTCTGGATCGGGATCCATGGGGGCGGCCGTATAAGCTGGCGCGCAACCAGCTGAAAGCGCGCGGCACGCCTCTCACGGAGACGATGGATCCTGACCTCCTGGGGTCGGTCATCGGGGGACTGTTTCCCCCGGCCGAGGAGGGTTTTGTTCCCCCTCGGATGGCCCCGCCAGCTCCGGACGAGGAGCGAGAGAACGATCCTCCTCCTCCTCTTATTGATGAGGAGGAGTGGAAGGACGCCGTCGCCCGTCTTAAGGGGCGTAAGACGGCACCGGGACCTGACGGCGTCCCGAAGCGGGTGTTGGACCTGGCCCTAAAACATCTCGGGGCCAGGGCCAGGGAACTGTGCGACGCTTGCTTCAAGTTCGCACAGTTTCCCAAAGTATGGAAGGAGGGGTCTTTGTGCCTTATTGCGAAGGAGGGGCGTCCGGCAGACGACCCCTCGGCATATCGCCCCATTGTGCTGCTGGATGAAATCGGGAAGGTCTTTGAGAAGATCATCGCTTCCCGAATAGTCCAGCAGCTGGGAGGAGGGACAGGCCCTGACCTCTCCGAGGCCCAGTACGGCTTCCGGACGGGGCGTTCGACAATCGACGCCCTGTCTGATCTCCGGACTCTTGTTCAAGAGTCCGTCGAGAGGCGTGAGGTAGTGTTGACGGTGTCGTTGGACATCCGCAACGCGTTTAATAGTCTCCCGTTCGGCGTCATCATGGAGGCTCTTCGCTATCACAAAATGCCTCCATATCTGCGCCGAATAGTGGGAGACTATTTGAGGGACCGGGACGTAGCGTACGTGGGACGTGGCGGCGAGCTTGGCCGTCACAGGGTGTCCCGCGGCGTTCCACAGGGGTCGGTCCTCGGCCCCCTGTTATGGAACGTCGGTTACGACTACGTCCTCCGGTGTGGCCTCCCCCCGATGGTGCGTGCGTTTTGTTACGCCGACGACACGCTTGTCACCGTCCGGGGGACGCGGCTGGAGGATGTCCAGCGCCTGGCGTCCGTGTTCGTGAGCCATATCGTGCGGCGGATACGGACGTTGGGCTTGGAGGTGGCCCTCCACAAGACCGAGGCCATGGTGTTCTATGGGCCTCGGAGACGGCCGTCAGCGGGTGCGTCGATCGTTGTGGAGGGCGAGAGGGTCGGTCTGAAGCCCCAGATGAAGTATCTGGGGCTGGTGATTGATGGGCGGTGGGGTTTCGAGGAGCACTTTCGACTCCTCGAGCCCCGGCTGCTGGGGGCAGCAGATGCCCTCGGGCGTCTCTTGCCCAATGTGGGGGGCCCGAGTGTGGCGTGCCGCCGACTCTACGGCGGCATCGTGCGCTCCATGGCGCTATATGGGGCGCCGGTGTGGGCGGATTGTTTGAGCCCACACGCCATCGCCTCTCTTCAGCGGGCCCAGCGCGCAATGGCGCTGCGGGCGATCCGGGGCTACCGAACGGTGTCCCGGAAAGTGGCGTGCGCTCTCGCGGGGACGCCCCCGTGGGAGCTGGTGGCGGAGGTACTCGCTGCGGCATACCGGCAGCGAGCGGAGGAGAGGGCCAGTGGCAATCGCCTGGCCCCTCAAGAGAGGCGCTCTGCTCTCGAGGGAGCACGAGACGAGATGTTCCGCCTATGGTCTGAGGACCTGGGCGAAGGGGCCTCGGCTACGCAAACGCGTAGTCTGGAGGCCCTACGCCCCGTCCTCCAAGCATGGGCGGAGCGGCGCCATGGGTCGCTCACGTACCATCTGGTGCAGATGCTGTCCGGACATGGTTCGTTCGGACGCTATTTGCACCGGATCGGAAGAGAGCCGACCCCACAGTGTCACCATTGCGGGGCAGCGGAGGACACGGCGCAACACACCCTAACGGTGTGCTCTGCGTTCGATGTCCAGCGCTCCGCATTGGTCACTGTGATTGGCGCGGACCTCTCCCTGCCGACCGTGGTTCTGTCCATGCTCGGTAGCGAGGGGTCCTGGGAGGCGGTCAACTCCTTCTGCGTCGACGTCATGACGCTGAAGGAGGAGGCGGAACGGGCCAGGGAGGATGACCCCCTGGCAGAACCGTGCCGCCGCAGACGCCTCCTGCGGAGAAGGCGGCAATACCAGCGCCTTCTCCAACCGGTGGGAAACCAGCGCGGTCCGAGCCCTAGGGGGGGCTCCGACCGTGCATTGCACAGGTCCCCACTGAGGGCCGACGCCCCGCATGTCCCGGCGCGTCGGCGACCCGTCTCACCAAATGACGGGTCAAGCGTGTCCGCCCATCGTTTTCGAGGGCGGTCACCCGCCCCAATCAGGGGCGGAAGAGGGGCTCGCCCATCTACAGGGCGAGCAGTCACCGACGGGGTTGTGGAAGTGTCCGAAAGGGTTCCCATGACCTCGTCAGGCTCCACCATGCTGGCGTTCGATGCGTCCTCCTCAGATGAGGACGACGCGATGATCGCCGGTGTGCTGGTGCCAAGGTGACGAGAGGACATCGGAGTGGTTTTTACCGAGTCGGTCTAGACTCGCTTTCTCTAGGGCTTCGGCCCTGGAACAGAGTCTAGGCCATCCTCGGACAGCCAGCGGGACCCCTCATGCCCGCTGATGCGCCTGTTTGCAGGTTTTCCACTTCGTAACAAAAAAAAAAAAAAAAAAAAAAAAAGGTTAGGTTAGGTTAGGTTAGGTTAGGTTAGGTTAGGTTAGGTTAGGTTAGGTTAGGTTAGGTTAGGTTAGGTTAGGTTAGGTTAGGTTAGGTTAGGTTAGGTTAGGTTAGGTTAGGTTAGGTTAGGTTAGGTTAGGTTAGGTTAGGTTAGGTTAGGTTAGGTTAGGTTAGGTTAGGTTAGGTTAGGTTAGGTTAGGTTAGGTTAGGTTAGGTTAGGTTAGGTTAGGTTAGGTTAGGTTAGGTTAGGTTAGGTTAGGTTAGGTTAGGTTAGGTTAGGTTAGGTTAGGTTAGGTTAGGTTAGGTTAGGTTAGGTTAGGTTAGGTTAGGTTAGGTTAGGTTAGGTTAGGTTAGGTTAGGTTAGGTTAGGTTAGGTTAGGTTAGGTTAGGTTAGGTTAGGTTAGGTTAGGTTAGGTTAGGTTAGGTTAGGTTAGGTTAGGTTAGGTTAGGTTAGGTTAGGTTAGGTTAGGTTAGGTTAGGTTAGGTTAGGTTAGGTTAGGTTAGGTTAGGTTAGGTTAGGTTAGGTTAGGTTAGGTTAGGTTAGGTTAGGTTAGGTTAGGTTAGGTTAGGTTAGGTTAGGTTAGGTTAGGTTAGGTTAGGTTAGGTTAGGTTAGGTTAGGTTAGGTTAGGTTAGGTTAGGTTAGGTTAGGTTAGGTTAGGTTAGGTTAGGTTAGGTTAGGTTAGGTTAGGTTAGGTTAGGTTAGGTTAGGTTAGGTTAGGTTAGGTTAGGTTAGGTTAGGTTAGGTTAGGTTAGGTTAGGTTAGGTTAGGTTAGGTTAGGTTAGGTTAGGTTAGGTTAGGTTAGGTTAGGTTAGGTTAGGTTGGGGTGCGAGTTGTCAGATGACCTCCACGTGGTGCATCCCGGGCAACGAGTGGTTCCAACAGTCTCCTTCGGAGAAAGTTGGACCCAGTCGGCTAACATCTGGCAAGGCTTGGCCCCCTTTTGGGGCTTTGCCTCTCCTATGTGCGGCCTACTCTGGGCCGCACTACTCGCTGCTCCTTCTGAGCAGCTTTGAGAGGAGTCGGCGGCGCTCCTTCTGAGCGTCGTCCTTTGTAGGATTTTTGTGGTTGGATACGACCTCGGGGTCGATTGTCAGGTGTCGGGTGTCGGAGGACGGACCCGGGTCAGCGTAGGTGGCCTGCGGGCTGTTACCGGAGAGTCGTTACCGGAGTCTGTTACCAGAAGACGATTACTGGCTGGACTGCGGGAAAGTCTCTGGGAGAGGCACGGGAGGGCCCGGGAGAGCTGCAGGGGCACCGGCGGGGCGGCGGGAATGTCTTTCCGGGGGCCGATTATCGGGCATAGACTTCCGTGAGTCGAGGTTTGAGGTTTTTGATGGATTGTGGGGGGCCGGACTCCGAGGTGGACTCTCGGGATCCGGGTCACCAAGACTGGCGGGCCGGAGGAAGGCCGCGCGCTTTGTTGTCTATTGTCTTGTTTTTGTCGTTTTTGTTGTGTTTACTTGTTGTGGGTTGAGCGAACGAATGGTTCCAACGGTCTCCTTGGAGAAAGTTGGACCCATTCGGCCAACATCTTGTAGGCAGGAGCCCCCCTTTGGGGCCCTGACTTTCCTATGTGCGTGCCTACTCTGGGCCGCACAACTCGTTGCCCCATATGGGCAGCTTTGAGAGGAATTGGCGGCGCCCCTTCTGGGTGCCGTCCTTTGTGGGTTTTTGTTGTGGGTTACGACCTAGGGTGTCGGATGCCGAGCGTCGGGTGTCGGAGGACGGACCCGGGTCAGCGTAGGTGGCCTGCGGGCTGTTACCGGAGAGTCGTTACCGGAGTCTGTTACCAGAAGACGATTACTGGCTGGACTGCGGGAAAGTCTCTGGGAGAGGCACGGGAGGGCCCGGGAGAGCTGCAGGGGCGCCGGCGGGGCGGCGGGAATGTCTTTCCGGGGGCCGAGTGTGAGGCTTTGACTCCTTAGAGTTGAGGTTTGGGGACTTGGTTTGAGTGGGGTCGGAAACCGAGCCCGAGTCAGATTTGGTCTGGGTCTGAGTCTGGGTCGGAGTCCGGGTCGCTAAAGAAGGGCAGGCGGGCTGGAGGAAGGCCGCGCGTTTTTGTTGTGTTTGTGCTGTTGTAGGGGATGCGGAGACTTGTCTCTGCTGGACCGGAAAGTGGGGCGCTTGCAGATGCAAGTGCGTGTGTAGTAGGGCATTGGCATGGGTATCTGACCGTACCCTCCCAAATGCCCAGGGTCGGAGGGCCAGAGTGTCTTTGTCTTGTGTTGTCCTGTTTTGTCCTTTGTAGTATGTCTTTTGTGGGTTTGCGTGCCCATAGTGGGTGGGCACGCTGTTTATGTTGTGCCGTGTGTAAAGTCGCCCGTGTGTCGGCGCATGACCGCTTGCGGTCATGAGTTGGCACACGGGCGACGGGGTGACGGGTTCGCGTGGTTAATCCCCAGTGGAAGGTCCCGTGACCGCCACCTCAGCCTTCAGCTTCGGATTGTGGGCCTCCAGGGGTTTAGTGGGTATTCCCCTCCGTCTCGCCCTCCCAGCCGGGACTTCTTCCTGGCAGCTGACTTGGAGCCTCTCTCCTTGTCAGTGGGTGTGGAAAGGCGGACGGGCGAGTCCCACATAATCGGGTGCCTCTTCAAGGTCCGGTAGTCGTAATGACTTCCCCTGGGAAAACAAAAAAAAAAAAAAAAAAAAAAAGGTTAGGTTAGGTTAGGTTAGGTTAGGTTAGGTTAGGTTAGGTTAGGTTAGGTTAGGTTAGGTTAGGTTAGGTTAGGTTAGGTTAGGTTAGGTTAGGTTAGGTTAGGTTAGGTTAGGTTAGGTTAGGTTAGGTTAGGTTAGGTTAGGTTAGGTTAGGTTAGGTTAGGTTAGGTTAGGTTAGGTTAGGTTAGGTTAGGTTTTTTTTTTTTTTTTTTTTTTTTTTTTGTCTTTGCTCCCCGCTTCTTGGCAGGCCTTTGTTTACTTTTATGTCTTTTTTTTCTTATCAAGTGGGGTTAATGACATGAGCTTGAAGAGCTCTACTCTTATATTTTTATCTTTTCTTTTTATTTTTCTTTTTCTTTTCTTTTTTTTTTTTTTTTTTTTTTTTTTTTTTTTTTTTTTTTTATTTAATATACTTTCTTTTTTCTTTCTTTTCTTTTCTTTTTACAATATGTCTTATTTCTATTACATTGTTTTTCTTCTTTTGTTTACATTGTTTCTTATATACTATTACAATTTTCTTAACTAATATTTCTTATATTTAATTACATTTTATTTTTACTTTTTATTAAAATTTCTTATGCTATTTACATTTGCTTTATTACGTTTCATAATAGAGATATATTTCTTATTTATTAGTACATTACATTTCTTGTTTTTTGCAATAGTTTTAGAAAATCTTATATGTTTATAATACTTCTTTTCATCTTTCATCATATTGTTTTTACAATTTTTATCTTTCCCCAATAAATATCCTGCCGCGTATTTGGTCTTGCTTATTGTGTTTTTGTATTTCGATGTGTCCCTAGCTTGTATGTATGTTCTGTGTGTCTTTTGTGAGATAATATTTGTGTACTCTATTACGCGTATATTGGCCGTATCGCTCTTATGCTTCGGGACTCTCATGGGGTCGAACGAGGCCACTACTTGCAGAAGTACAGCCTCCACGAATGGAGGGTTGCAAAGGTCATCTTTGTTTCCCTCCTTCGTTTCGGCTGTTCTTCTTCTCTCTTCTGTGTGGTCCTCGTTCTCTCCCTCACCGGGAATCTCCATATAAAGTTTTCCGGCCAATATACGCGTCGACTCATTTTTGCTACTATTTTTACTATCTCTATTTAGCGACTTCAAAGTTTTGTTTGCCGTGGGAGCTGACGCTATCTTGCCTTTAGCATTTGTAAGCCACCTTGTCACGAGCCAGCCTGTCCCATTTGGCCCTTATCGGGCACACCTCGTTGAAGGTGTTGTGGGCTTTGTCCTCCAGGCCGGCTCTCTCGCAGTTAAGGCAGCGGGGGGGACTTTCTTTCTCCGTACACGCGGCGTATAGGTGGTTACCCCCACAGTGGCTGCAGCTGTCCAGCCGCTCCTGGCAGACCCGCTTGATGTGGCCGTAGCCCAAGCAGCGGGAGCACTGGATCAGCGGGGACTGATCCTCTACCTTGGAGACTCCCCACTGTAGCTGAAGAGTCCCCGCCTCTGTCAGCTGCTGCCATATTGCGGGGGTCACCCTGACCACCACATGTGCCACGTGCGGATTCCTTGTTTGCTTCTCAAACACTACCTCTATATCTTCCTTACCATCTTTGGTTTCCTTGATTCCAACCTTCCTCCTTATCGCTTGCTCTACTTGTTCTTTTTTCTTGTCCCCCCTTATATATCTTACAATTACTAGTGGATTCTTATTTTTGGCCCTTTCTATTTTCAGTGTTTTTTCTTTTTCTAATTTCTTGCTTAATAGCTCCACATCTCTCTCCGTACCACACCCGATTATTACCTTTTGGTCTTTCGCTTTCCGAACTCTTTGGACCTGTATCCACTCCCCATCAGGATCGGTGTCCGCCGTCTTCCTGACCGTTTCCATTACCTGGTCACTGGTCAGGGTTACGTCGGTCGACGCCACGATGAGGGAGTGGAGAGTTCGGGGTGTGGTTTTTAACCGACCTTCTGCGGTTATTCCTGCGTACGTTGCCTTCTGCGGCTTTTCTTCTTTCCCTTTTTCTTTTGCCATTTCTTCTATCTTTTCTGCGATTTTTTTGCTTGCTTCTGGTTAGGTTAGGTTAGGTTAGGTTAGGTTAGGTTAGGTTAGGTTAGGTTAGGTTAGGTTAGGTTAGGTTAGGTTAGGTTAGGTTAGGTTAGGTTAGGTTAGGTTAGGTTAGGTTAGGTTAGGTTAGGTTAGGTTAGGTTAGGTTAGGTTAGGTTAGGTTAGGTTAGGTTAGGTTAGGTTAGGTTAGGTTAGGTTAGGTTAGGTTAGGTTAGGTTAGGTTAGGTTAGGTTAGGTTAGGTTAGGTTAGGTTAGGTTAGGTTAGGTTAGGTTAGGTTAGGTTAGGTTAGGTTAGGTTAGGTTTTTTTTTTTTTTTTTTTTTTTTTTTTTTTTTTTTTTTTTTTTTTTTTTTTTTTTTTTTTTTTATTTTTTTTTTACTTGTCCCCCGACGTGGGTCATGTCGGAGATGTTATATACTAAGCTACTAAGCTAGCGGGTTAGCGCTTACATTTTTGTTGCACTGTGTGTGCCCTATGTTACTATATCCTATGCTATCCTTTTACTTTCTAAAGATTTCCATTTTTATCGCACTCTAGGTGCCCTATTCATTCTTTCTTATTCTATTTCCTACTTATTTATATACATTTTTATTGCATTTCTTATGCTCTGTCCTATTTTAAACTATTCTTTTTTGCTTTTTCCATTTTTATCGCATTTTACATGCCCTAACTCTTATCATATATTACTTATTTTCTATCTTACAGCTATTACAATATGACGTCCACATTACATTAACACATTACATCGTACACACAATATCACAGATAAAAAACACATAGACATTACATTAAACTTATCACTATGCCATTTTGACTATTTTTAGACTTATTCCTTTTTTACTTTGTTAATCCTAGTATATTTAATATACAAGTGAAAACATAAGTACTTTAAGGCAGTGTGTTTATCTAAGTCTTATTCCTAAAAATTACTTTAGAGGCAATATTCTTGCAGAATTCCAAAAATTTTGGTCTTATGTGTTTGTTGTTTATAAATTTGGCTACATTTTCTTTATTTACATTCATACCGATCTTTCTTTCATACCTCATTCTTTCATACTCGTGGACTGGGCATTCTGCGATAATGTGAAGCACGGTTTCCTCTATTTCGGGGTCACAGATGCACGATGGGTTATCCTTGCACTTGAAACGGTTCAAGTACGAGGAGAACCCACCGTGCCCCGTCATCACCTGGGTTAGTACCCCAGTCGGCTTGATCTTACGGACCAACCTGTACGCGGCTACCGCGTCTGGGAAGAACATCTTCGTCACGGAGGCCGTCGTTCCACCCTCGTATCTCCGAGCCCATTCGCCAATCGACTCATCGCGGATGAATCTCTTGGCGAATGAGATCGGACATCGATCATAGACCGGTTTCCTCCGCGACGAAGTCGCAGCCTCTTTCGCGAGCACGTCCGCGCGCTCATTCCCGGGCAATCCTGCGTGGGCTTTCACCCAGAACAAATCTACACGTTTGCTTTGCGTGGAGGCCTTCTGCAAATTTGCCCGCGAATCGAGCGCTAAGCGGTGGAGCGAGCTACGGTTTGTTACAGTTTCCAGTGCAGACCTGGAGTCGCTGTAAATACCGTAGCTCCCTTCACCCCTCTTCAGGATCTCCGCAGTCGCCCTGGATATGGCGAGGAGCTCGGCTTGGTACACCGTGCAGTAGTCGGCAAGAGGGAGTTTGATCGCTTTGACCTCGGTTCCCCCCTTCCAAATGGATAGGGAGGCTCCGACACCTCCGTCGATCTTACTCCCGTCTGTGTACACTTGCACCTCCTGCACGGCATACCTATCGAGGGCCTCTTGGTCCCCGAGGGCCACGAACTCACTCCCCACATTCCTGGCGGGGTGCGGGATCTCTGCGAAGCCAACAGGCGCCTCCATCTCCCTGTCCTCCGGCAATGCCCGGGACCTGCCCCTCCTCGCGTCATACAAGGCCGAAGCCTCAAGAATGCGGAGGTCTAGGGGCAGAATCCCGGCCAGCAAAAGTGCCGAATTGAGGGAGACTGTTCGGTATGCGCCGCAGAGCTTCTGGACGAACCCGCGTTGCACCGCTGCCAGCTCCTTCCGGGTACCTATCTTTTGGGCCGCGGGGGCCCACGCCGCTGCTGCGTAGGTGATGATTGGCTCTACTGCCATAGTGTAAATGTGCCTCGTCACCTCGGGATTCAATCCCCAACTGACCCTTGCTGCTGTCCTCAATTGTTTGTAAATGTTAAGGGCCTTTCTGCAGACTTCCGCGACGTGTGTGTTAAAGGTGAGTTTTTCGTCTATGGTTAGTCCCAGGACCTTCATCTCTCTTTGCATAACGATGTCCTGCCCCCCCATGTTTAGGATTGGTGTGTCGTACTTTAATTTTCGGGTCACTGTCATGGCAACCGTTTTATTGGTTGCGAACCTTAATTTATTTCCTACACCCCAATTCCAAACATCTGAGAGCGCCCCGTTAGCCTTCATTGAGACTTCCAGTCCTGAGTCTCCCACAAACACCATCAC
This sequence comes from Eudonia lacustrata, assembly GCA_947562085.1. NCBI lineage: Eukaryota > Metazoa > Arthropoda > Insecta > Lepidoptera > Crambidae > Eudonia > Eudonia lacustrata. The sequence goes on from OX387336.1 coordinate 13,296,497, forward strand.
CACATCGTCAGCGAACGCCTGCACATGGTGTCCTTTCCTGGCCAATTGCCACAACAATGGGTCCAGCAGCAAGTTCCAGAGGATCGGTCCTCCAATCGACCCCTGCACGCATCCTTTACTTGTTACTCTGTTCGCTTTTCTCCCTCCGTACCTCACCTCTACGCTCCTATTCTCTAAATAACTATCTATAACCCTTCTCAGATTTATAGGGCAGTCTTCCTCTGCCAGCCTAGTTCTAATTTTAGGCCACCAGGCTGCGTCGAAGGCTCCCTCTATGTCCAGTGATACGATGGTGATGATCTTTTTCTTTTTTAAATTGCTTTTAATATGATTCATCAGGACATAGAGGGAGTCCTCAGTGCTCTTCTGGGGCACAAACCCGTATTGCCTTGGACTGAACCGTGGGACCAGGTAAAACCTCACTCTGCTCATAAGGAGCTTCTCGTAAATTTTTCCTAACACCGGGAGAAGCCCGATGGGTCTGTAAGATTTGACTTCTGTATAGTCCTTTTTTCCCGGTTTTCGTAGGATGACTACTACTGCCTTTTTCCATAATTTCGGGAAGTGCCCTATCTCAAGACACTTATTTACAATTGCCAAGAAGGTCTGGGGATGACTAGCTATTGCCCTGCTACAGATGTCCGAGGTCAGGCCGTCCTCCCCCGGAGCCTTCTTGGGATTAAAAGTCTTAAGTGTGCCCATCAGCTCCTGTATCGTAAAGTAAGGGTCGCATGTTTCCTCGCGGCTTCCCACATTGACTGTCCGCGCCAATTCCCTTACTTTCCGATGCTCGTCGGTGTCGTCTTGCTCTCTATCGTCCGGGTAAAACTTCTCTGCGATCCACCCGACCGACTCTTCCGGTCCCAGCATTCTTCCGTCTTTCCTAAGAGGCAGGTCTTCTTTTCTCCTTTCTGTCTTTTTTATTATACGGTATACTCCATCCCACACCGTTTCTTTTTCCTGCTTTTGACAGAAGTCCTTCCAGCTGGCGGTCTGGGCATCTTTGGCAGCCTTATGATACACTTCTTTTTGTTCTAGGTACTCCTGCACCACTCTCGCTCGTCGGATCGGTGCGGCGCAGCGGATCCTTCTCTTCATTGTCGCGACTCTTTTCTTCAGGCGGTGCAGCTCGTCGGACCACCATGGGATGGTAAGTTTCTGCTGTGTCCTCTTCGCTGGAATGTGTAGTGTGCATGCTTGTGTGATTGAATCTGTGTATTTGTGTAGTATTTCTTCTATTTGTGTAGTGTTAGTAGCTTTGTTTATGTTCTGTGTGTTAATGTTGTCTGCCTGCAGGAGCTGGGTGAGTTTGTCATCAAACTCACGCCAGCTTGCTTTCTGTGTGTTATATATGCGTGTGGTTCTGTTGAGTGTAATGCATTTCCCTACTGTGAGATCCAGTTCGAAGAGGATAGCATTGTGGTCCGACCCCGTCATCTCCCTGTCCACCCTCCAGTCCACGATTTTGTCCAGAAGGTCCACTGACGCCGCTGTGACGTCGACTACGCTGGTGCAGGTCCTCCCGTTCCTCTCCACTTCAAAGGTTGGTGTATCTCCTATGTTAAGTATGTTTAGCTGCCATTGATGAAGTGCCCCCGCCAGCTCCTGCCCTCTAAGGTCCGTCTTTGCGCTACCCCACCAGACGCTTTTGGCATTCGCGTCACCCCCGATAACGAGTCCTGCCGTTCCTATCTTTGCAATGATCCTCGTTATCTGGGCGACGTAGGGCTCGATTGGGGCATTAGGCTCGAAGTAGAACGAGACGGCGTTGATCGACCAAGCGCTGGTCCGGATCCTCACGACTGTGATGTTGTTCGTCGTGAGTTCTGGGTGCTGTTCCACATCAAGGCTGGCGTCAAATACGATGATCGCCGCCTTGACAGCACCCTCTTCCTGTCCTGCGCTTTGGTAGACCCTCGCCGCTCCGTAATCCTTCGCTCTGCCTGTGTTGCCCACATACGGCTCCTGCACCAGGGCGAAGGCCACTCTCCTCCTCGAAGCTTCTAGGACCAGTTCTGTGGTCACCAGGTTGCTTCGTTGGAGATTGGCCTGCGCCACGGTGTACCTCTGGCTTCTGTTGGGGCCGCTTGGCTGCTGGTTCGTTCCCGGGACGCCCTTAGCAATAAGCCACCCTTGCTCTTGCCAGGTCGTCCCACCTCTTCCTGACCGGGCAGTCAGCGTCAAAGGCGTTGTGGTGGACGCCGCCTTTTCCGGCTCTACCGCAGTTGAGGCAAGATGGGGGCGATCCTGCCAACGCCTCCTCGCAACTCACGCGCATGTGTGGCCCTCCGCAGTGACTACACTTAACCTCTGTCTCCTTACAGTACTTTTTACCGTGTCCATACCCTAGACATACAGAGCATTGTATGAGTGGAGACTGGTCTTCCACTCTTATCCTCTGTATGTCCAGTTGTACGGACCCTCGTTCTATCGCTCGTTTCCATATTTGTGGGGAGACTGTCAGGACTACATGCGCGAGGTGCGGGTTGCGCGCTCTCCTCCTAAATTTTACTCCAATCCTGTCCTCTTCCTCACTCAGGTCACGGAAAAGGTCCCCGTTTTGGCTCCTCAGGGATTCGAGGATCTCCTCGTCTGTGTTAGCTTGTAGCACATCCTTAAGAGCCAAAAGGGGGTCCTTGTTCTTGACCTCCTCTACCTGGAGGCCTACTTCTTCTCCCTCCAGGCGCTCCTTCACGCCCCTTCTCGCCTCTTTGCTGCTGCAGCTGATGAGCACTTTCCGTTCCTTTGTTTTCCTTATCCTACTTATTTCTACTGCTCCCTCCTTTGCCTTGACTGCTCTTCGGATGCGCTCAATGACCTGGTCTCCGGTCTCGGTCTCGTCCTTAGCTGTCACTATGACCGAGTGCAGCTGCTCACCAACCGGTGCCGCTCTCTGCGGCCTGCCCGCAGCCACACTCGCATAGGACACCCCTTTTATTACCTCTTTATGTTCAGAGATGGTCCTTTTCAACTCGTCTATCTTTTCTTTCTCTACTTTTCTCCATTCCTCCTGTTCCCTAACTCTTCTTTCATTCTCTTCCATCATTCTCTCTATTCTTTCTGTCGTCAACTTCTGTCTTTCTTCCTGTTCCCTACCTCTTCTTTCATTCTCTTTCATCATTTTTTCAATCTTCTCTATCATTCTATCGTCTTTCATGCTGTCTCTACTCTCCGGTTTTTCTTTCCTAGACTTGGCTAAGTCGGCCTCGGCTTCCTTCACGAGGTCACATAATTTTCTAAGCGCCAGGGTGACTCCTTCCTTGACCTCTGTCTTCAGGTTCCGCGATTCGGCCAAGCATTTCAGTCCGGCATCTAGCTGCCTGACTGCCGCCTGTAGCCGATTCGGGGGAACCTTCACCGAGGTCATCGCTGTCGTCACCGGGCTCCTACCTGCAGCCTTGGCGCCAAGGGCCGGCCTGCCCTCCAACTCCTCTACTGTCTCTCCTACGCTCTTCCTGACTCCGGATGTAGAAGGTCCGTCGTCAATTTTCCTGGGGGAAACATTCCGGCCCCTGAGGTCGGCTTTACCTGGTCCTGCCGGGGTCCTAACTGTGGCCATGTCGGGGGATGTGTCAATAAGTTAAAATAAAATGTGTAAGAACACCCTAACCTAATAATAAAATTATAAATTGTCAATAAATTATTCAAATTAATTATTTTAAAATCCTAAACCTAATACCTGTCCTCAATAGAGGTACAGGTGTCCTAAAGCTAGTGTCAATAAAAATAAAATAAAATAAATAAATCAAAGTTTTAAAATGTCAAATTAAAATCCAATTAAAATCCTACAAACTAATACCTGTCCTCTAAAGAGGTACAGGGTCCTAAGCTATTATCAATTAAAATAAATTAAAATAAAATAAATAATCAAAAAAATTTTTTAAAATGTCAAATTTAAAACCTGATTAAAACCCTACAACTAATGCCTGCCCTCAATAGAGGTGCAGGTGTCCTAAAGCTAGTGTCAGTAAAATAAAATAAAATATAATCACTAATTAGAATTTTAAAATGTCAAAGTTTAAAAACCTAATTAGAGTCCTACAAACTAATTCCTGTCCTCAAAAGAGGTACAGGTGTCCTAAAGCTAATGTCAATTAAAAAGTAGAATAAATAAATGATTAATTAAAAAATTTTTTAAAAAGTCAAAATTTAAAACCTAATTAAAACCTACAAGCTAATCCTGTCCTCAATAGAGGTACAGGTGTCCTAAACTAATGGTAAATTTAATTAACTGAATAAAAATAGTCAAAATTTTCAATAAAATTGTCAAATTAAAAACTTATAACTACGTCTTAATACTAACACCTGGATTCAATAGAATCTCAGGGTCAACAACACAATAAAATAAAATCAAAGTCAAATAAAACAACACAAGTACACAATAAAAGTTAAAATGAATTCAATAAAATTCAGGTCTTAAACTAATACCTGGACTCAATAGAGTCACAGGGTCACAACACAACAATTAAATAAAACTTAAACTAATGCAAAAACGCAATTGAGATAAAATGGTATAAAAACTGTGATTTAGCAATTCAAAAAATAAAAAAAAAAAAAAAAAAAAAAAAAAAAAAAAAAAAAAAAAAAAAATAAAATAAAAGTAAAATAAAATGAATTAAAATGGGGTTAAAATAAAACAATTTAATAATTAAATAAAACCTAAACTAAATCACAGTGGTCCTTAACCTAGGCCTGACCTCAAAAGAGGTTCAGGTGTCAAAAAAGTTGTGTAAAAAATGTAAATAAAAAACTTGATTTTAATTTTCCTCGGCTCTATGTGCTCTATGTAGAGTCGCTTTTCTTTTCCAGATGTAGAGCGCTACTCTCCGGTCCTGACGGCACCAATTTGGAGCCGATCGGGCCAGGGAGTACGGAGATATAGGTGGGTACCGGTTGGGGTGGAATTTAGGGGTTGGGGGTGGTGGGGTTTTGGGGTAGATGGGTAGGGTGGGATGTGGGTACCAAAAGTTTTCAAGGAAGCACCACTGTAAGTACTGTGCTTCCTGAGCTATAGAACTTTTGGTTTTTTAGGGGGATTTGGGTGGGTTTGAGAGGGTTGGTTTATGACAGGGTGGGATAGGGAGGGTTACCACAAAAACTTTTTGCTAAGGAAGTACACCCGTAGAAGGTATACTTTCTCAGCAATTAAGGTTTTTGTGGATTAGGTGAATAGGGGTGGGTTTCGGGGGGTGGGTTTTTATTAAGGATTAGGGTAGGGTGGGTTACCACAAAAACTTTTCGCTAAGGAAGTACACCCGTAGAAGGTATACTTTCTCAGCAATTAAGGTTTTTGTGGGTTGGGTGAATAGGGGTGGGTTTCGGGGGGTGGGTTTTTATTAGGGATTAAGGTAGGGTGGGTGACGATAAGCACTTCTCGCCAAGGAATCGCACCCGTAAAAGGTGTACTTACTCGGCGATAAGCGTTTTCGTTTGGGCTATTTTAGGGGTTGGGGGTAGGGGGATGATTTGGGGGGGGATGGGTAGGAAAGTAAAAGGTTCCCCGGTCCGGCGCGTAATGCACCGCTGGGAGCCAAATTTCGATCCTTTTTGCTCTATCTCCTATAGTTTAGGAGATAGAACGAAGACCAGAAATTGGCTCACCCGGGAAGAACCTTGTACTTTTTTTGGGAAAATGGAGGGGTGTTTTTTGGTGGGAATGGATAGTGTCGGTGATAAGGAAGGATTTCTCCAAAGGGACTACTGATGTCAAAAGTGGGGAAATAGGAGAAATCAAGGATTTAAGGGATTTTTCAAAATTTTAAAAAATTGGGGTTGGGGGTAGGGGGTTGAAAGTAGGGGGAAGGGGTAATAGGGGTGGAAACGCCGCCTTACAGGCCAAACTTTTCTCCGTTTTGCTCTATCTTTTATAGTTTAAAAGATAGGGCAAAAAAGAGATTAGTATGGGCTTCGGGCAACGGGGAATAGGAGGGATGATCCTGGGACCTTTGGGTGGGAAAAAAGGAGGTGATTTTATGATGGGATCGGGTAGGGTGTGTGGTGGTGAGGGATTTGTTAGAAGAAACTATACCTGCCAAATGTATAGTTTCTTAGAATTTTGAAATTAAAAATCCAAAAGTTTTGAAATTTAGAAATTTGGAATTAGGGGTAGGGGGATGAAATGTGGGGGGATGGGTTCAGGAAGGCTCGGTTTGACTTCGGTGTCCTACGGACACCTTAAAGCCAAATTTGGCGTCCTTTTTGCTCTATCTCCTATAGTTTAGGAGATAGGGCAAAAGCGACGGGGAATGAACCTGGGACTCTGGAAAGCGGGTGGGATTTTTTGATGGGGATGGGTAGGGTGGGTGATGGGGAAGATTTCCTCCCAGGGAAGTGTATATGTGGGATGGGTGGAAGTGGGAGAAAAACGAGGATTAAGGTGGAGGGGATGGTAAGGATGCAAATTTGGGGTGGGTTTTTTGGGATTTTTGGGATGGGGGTGAGTGTAGGGAGTGGAGACAACCGGTACGTTAAATTTTGAAAAAGTAAAATTTTGAGTTTTTATTTTCGAAAATTTTTTAAAGGCCAAAATTTCTCCACTAGGTTTTTAGGGGCGCTCTAACCCTTATCCCAAAATTTGGGCGAAAACTGGGCTACGGTTCCCGAGTTATGGGCCTCCAAAGATGAAAAGTAATTGTGAATATTCACAAGTTATTTAAGAAGTCTTATAGGCGCGCGACCTTGAGTGCCTTGCCGATTTCACCGAAGGTGACGGGTTTCGGCTTTTGGGGTCGCGCGACTTATATACCTTCCGGGGGCCCGCGCTCGGAAACCAAAACCTGCCTCGGGTTTTTGGGACTGCTATCTTATAGCTTATTAAATTTCCTATTTGACTATGTAAAAATAAAGATTTTTAAAAATATACTAGATGGTAAAAATGACTATATAAATGAACTGTAAACTTTTGGAAACACAAAAGCCGAGGAAAATTAGGGGTGGGTTTCACCCTTACTAAATTTATTGTTAAAACTAAGTGCGCCGAGTCGAGTTTAATATATGTGCACTCTCAAAAAGCTTATTTTCCTAATACTATGATTTATTATTACTATTTTAAAATTTTTTAATTTTGGCGAAAAATTTACAATGTTTGGACCCTTGTAGTTTCTGAACGAGCAAAGTTAAAATTATTTTGACTCGATACAAATTCGTTTTAGGGTCTAATCTATAAAATAAAAGTTTAAAAATTTAAAAATTTCCAAAAACAAAAAAGTGAAATTTGAAGCTACGTAAATATTTGCCAACTATTTTGCGGCTGTCAGGTTTCCCCGCTCGGCTTTGCAAGGGTGGCGCCTGGAAATCCGGGCACCGACCCTTATGTACTTATAACTAAACTAGAGGGGACGAGCTGGGCTTTCTGGTGATATAAAATACGGAATTTATAATTTATATTTACATATAAATTATTACCTTTAAAAAACCAAAACTTTTTTTTACTCAGCTACAAAACCAGCTGGTTTGCGCTGTATATACTAAATTTTACTGGAATACTACTTTCACCAGATAGCCCACCTAGTTTTCCCTACGTACAGGGAATTCCAGCTTTGGGCTATATAAAACTAAGGATTTATTCCAATTTCACTAACGGTGGCTGCGATTTCCGCTGCGCACCGCCGGCCCGGAAAGTGGAATAAATTAAAAACTAAACAATTAAAAATTCTAAAACTTTACAAAAATGCGACCAGATAAATGTGCTTGCTAGATGGGATTTTTACAGAATTTATAAAAAGCAGGAATTCCTTCTACAGGCAATTTCCTTACGGGATTTTGCCGTGTAAAAACTTAAAATCTACGGACCTTGATAGCTCCGCTCCTGGTGTTGGGAATTTGGTTCCGGAAACTGGGTCGGGCTCGCCTCGACGTCCTCCTTGCCGCTGGCCTGGTTCCCGGAGTCCCGGGGCAAGTTTCAGGAAAACTCGGAATTTCCGAGTTTTCAGTTAATCTTATGTAGGTGCTCCGGGTTTGTTGGGAAAATTCCCAAATTTTGGGAGCACGTAGATCGCGCCCTTCCGCGTCACGCCACAATTCTCGTTACACACTTTCTCGCTCGAAATTCCGAGAAAAACGCACTTTTCACTAGTATGGCGACAAAAAATCTGGTTTTTGCCGCTTATCTCACTCAATTTTCACTTCCGGCACTATGTGTTATATACCGGCGTGTCGGGCTCGTTACGCCGCGTCGATTGGTACCACTTTCAGGGAAATTGCGCACAAAAAACTTCAACTTTGCGTAAATCGGTTGCGGAGCGGTTAAAAATCGTGGCGTTCGGGCCAAGAGCGCGCGGAGCATTGGTTAGGTTAGGTTAGGTTAGGTTAGGTTAGGTTAGGTTAGGTTAGGTTAGGTTAGGTTAGGTTAGGTTAGGTTAGGTTAGGTTAGGTTAGGTTAGGTTAGGTTAGGTTAGGTTAGGTTAGGTTAGGTTAGGTTAGGTTAGGTTAGGTTAGGTTAGGTTAGGTTAGGTTAGGTTAGGTTAGGTTAGGTTAGGTTAGGTTAGGTTAGGTTAGGTTAGGTTAGGTTAGGTTAGGTTAGGTTAGGTTAGGTTAGGTTAGGTTAGGTTAGGTTAGGTTAGGTTAGGTTAGGTTAGGTTAGGTTAGGTTAGGTTAGGTTAGGTTAGGTTAGGTTAGGTTAGGTTAGGTTAGGTTAGGTTAGGTTAGGTTAGGTTAGGTTAGGTTAGGTTAGGTTAGGTTAGGTTAGGTTAGGTTAGGTTAGGTTAGGTTAGGTTAGGTTAGGTTAGGTTAGGTTAGGTTAGGTTAGGTTAGGTTAGGTTAGGTTAGGTTAGGTTAGGTTAGGTTAGGTTAGGTTAGGTTAGGTTAGGTTAGGTTAGGTTGGGGTGCGAGTTGTCAGATGACCTCCACGTGGTGCATCCCGGGCAACGAGTGGTTCCAACGGTCTCCTTCGGAGAAAGTTGGACCCAGTCGGCTAACATCTGGCAAGGCTTGGCCCCCTTTTGGGGCCTTGCCTCTCCTATGTGCGGCCTACTCTGGGCCGCACTACTCGCTGCTCCTTCTGAGCAGCTTTGAGAGGAGTCAGCGGCGCTCCTTCTGAGCGTCGTCCTTTGTAGGATTTTTGTTGTTGGATACGACCTCGGGGTTGATTGCCGAGTGTCGGGTGTCGGAGGACGAACCTGAGTTGCTGTCGCTCTGCAACTGTCGTTACCTTCGTTGACGGGGGAGGCCCTCAGCTCTGCAACCTCGGGGCTACGGGGGTTCTGTCCTCCCGAGTCGTCCGCCGCTCTGCAACTGTCGTTACCTCGTTGACGTTGGGAGGCCCTCAGCTCTGCAACCTCGGGACGAGGGGGACATCTTTCCGAGTGCCGAGTGTCGTGCATCGACTTCCGTGAGTCGAGGTTTGGGGTTTTTGATGGATTGTGGGGGCCGGAGCCCGAGGTGGACTCTCGGGATCCGGGTCACCAAGACTGGCGGGCCGGAGGAAGGCCGCGCGCTTTGTTGGGTATTGTCTTGTTTTGTCGTTTTTCGTTGTGTTTACTTGTTGTGGGTTGAGCGAACGAGTGGTTCCAACGGTCTCCTTGGAGAAAGTTGGACCCATTCGGCCAACATCTTGTAGGCAGGAGCCCCTTTTGGGGCCCTGACTTTCCTATGTGCGTGCCTACTCTGGGCCGCACAACTCGTTGCCCCATATGGGCAGCTTTGAGAGGAACTGGCGGCGCTCCTTCTGGGTGCCGTCCTTTGTGGGTTACGGTTGTAGGACACGACCTCGGGGTCGACTGCCGAGTGTCGGGTGTCGGAGGACGAACCTGAGTTGCTGTCGCTCTGCAACTGTCGTTACCTTCGTTGACGGGGGAGGCCCTCAGCTCTGCAACCTCGGGGCTACGGGGGTTCTGTCCTCCCGAGTCGTCCGCCGCTCTGCAACTGTCGTTACCTCGTTGACGTTGGGAGGCCCTCAGCTCTGCAACCTCGGGACGAGGGGGACATCTTTCTGAGTGCCGAGTGTCGGGTATCGACTCCCGAGAGTCGAGGATTGGGGATTTGGACTGAGTAGGGTCGGAAACTGACTCAGGGTCAGATTTGGTCTGGGTCTGAGCCTGGGTCGGGGTCTGGGTCACTAAAGAAGGGCAGGCGGGCTGGAGGAAGGCCGCGCGTTTTTGTTGTGTTTGTGCTGTTGTAGGGGATGCGGAGACTTGTCTCTGCTGGACCGAAAAGTGGGGCGCTTGCAAATGCAAGTGCGTGTGTAGTAGGGCATTGGCATGGGTATCTGACCATACCCTCCCAAATGCCCAGGGTCGGAGGGCCAGAGTGTCCTTGTCTTGTGTTGTCCTGTTTTGTCCTTTGTAGTATGTCTTTTGTGGGTTTGCGTGCCCATAGAGGGTGGGCATGCTGTTTATGTTGTGCCGTGTGTAAAGTCGCCCGTGTGTCGGCGCATGACCGCTTGCGGTCATGGGTTGGCACACGGGCGACGGGGTGACGGGTTCGCGTGGTTAATCCCTAGTGGAAGTGTCCCGTGACCGCCACCTCAGCCTTCAGCTTCGGATTGTGGGCCTCCAGGGGTTTAGTGGGTATTCCCCTCCGTCTCGCCCTCCCAGCCGGGACTTCTTCCTGGCAGCTGACTTGGAGCCTCTCTCCTTGTCAGTGGGTGTGGAAAGGCGGACGGGCGAGTCCCACATAATCGGGTGCCTCTTCAAGGTCCGGTAGTCGTAATGACTTCCCCTGGGAAAACAAAAAAAAAAAAAAAAAGGTTAGGTTAGGTTAGGTTAGGTTAGGTTAGGTTAGGTTAGGTTAGGTTAGGTTAGGTTAGGTTAGGTTAGGTTAGGTTAGGTTAGGTTAGGTTAGGTTAGGTTAGGTTAGGTTAGGTTAGGTTAGGTTAGGTTAGGTTAGGTTAGGTTAGGTTAGGTTAGGTTAGGTTAGGTTAGGTTAGGTTAGGTTAGGTAACAACTTTTTGGGTAGTAGGAATGGTAGTATCGGTCTGAGGATTTTACTCCCCCTTAATTTTGTTGGCTTTCGCCTTTATGTTGAAGGTGACGGCCATCTTTTTTGGTAGTTTTGGTGGAAAAAATTATTTTCATTTTTGTAAATTGTCGAAACTTAGCAAATTTGTACTGGTTCGCGACACGAAAGTCGTCGAAGTAGGCAAATTTTTTGAGGTAATTTTTAATTGGTTTTTTTGGCTCGGCGTTTGTGGACAGCGGAAGATACTTTTAGCCACAAGGGAGACAACTCCATCCGTCACCCCCTGGAATTATTTCAGATTTTTCCAGTTGCTGGAAGTGTCTTCTGTAAGCCACGGAAGTCGCTGAAAAAACCTTTTAAACTCGCCCAATTTGTGCAGTTTCTTAGTGTTAGTTTTTTGGTTTGTTTACATTTTTTAGTTTTAATTATCTCGTAAGTTTTTTATGTAAGGGTTGTGGTTTTTAGTCTCGCTAGGGTATAAGGGTTCTTTAGAAATAGTGTAGGCTAGGTTTTGGTTTTGGTTATTTTATAGTTTAGTAGTTATAATTTTTTCCAAAAAGGGCGTTTTTGGCAAAAATTCTCCGTTTTTTGTTAGTTTTTAATTTTTAGGTAATTGGTTTTTGGGTTTTTTCTTTTTTGGTTTTTGGTAGTAAATAGGCCGTTAGCTAGGGCTTCGGACCATATTTTTGTTTTTGTCTCTGGGTTTGGGAACAGGGTTTTTAACCCCCCCAAAGTCAAAAGTTGTAGTTTTTGACGAAATCGGAGAAATTTTGTATGGAGGATTGGACACCTTAGGTGGACTTTTCTCCATACTAAAATTTTTTCGTAAATTTATTTAAAAAAATATTTTTTTAAATAAACACTTTGGGGGTTCTTAGGGGTGTTAGGGGGTGCGAAGCACCCAAAAAATTAGGTTAGTGTGTTGGTTTAGTTAAGGTTTAGGTTAGTGTCTCGGCTAGGTGGGTTTTTGTTCCGGGTGTTACCAAAACACCTCAACAATTGGTGAGGAACCCAAAAGGGTTCCAAACGATCAGTTGGGCGGTTCTTCGCCCAACTGGTCGCCGATCATGTCTCGGAAGGGGAGTAAAGTTCCGTTTTTCGAGAGCGATCCTGAGAGCTCCGATAAGTTGGATCGGGAAGAAGTCATCTCGGAGCTGGAGCCGACATATCGTGACTTCCCGGAAACGATGGAGACTGTCAGCCAGGGCCTGAAGAGGGCCCGTGGGGACAGTGGGGACAGTAGAGAAAACTCCGAAGGCTCCGAAACGGAAGAGTTGGAGGTTGAAAAGACGGGCTCTACGGATAAAAGTAGAGCCAAGAGGGTAAAAGCGGTAGAGCGCGGTAGAGACGACGGGCAAGGAGAAAAGCTCGGTACGTTCATCGGCGTGGCGGCAGCCACTAGGACTGCCCGAGGCCTCTCGGAGGAGAGTGAGATAGGTGAAGTGACACCTGCTCCCGCAACGACGCATACCTCGAAGGCATACCTGAAGGACAAGGACTCGGCAGACTATCTCCTGGGGAATAAGGAAGTAAATTCCCTAAAAAAGGAAATGTCGAGGCAGACCAAGGAGGAACTACTGGAGACAGTACAAGGAAGCATCAAGGAAGTGTACTTGCACGTAAAGAATTCCGGCCATGTGCAAGGAGGAGTATGGGGGAAAATCAACCAGCAGTTGAGAGTAATGTCGGCGTGTGTAGGGAATCTCGGAGATATGTCCAAAGAGGAGGAGTATATAAAGCTCAAAAAGGACAACGAGAAGCTCCGCCAGGAATTACGAGATCTGAAGGATCGTATACAAGCCATCGAAGGAAGAAAGGACCAGCAAAAAGAAAAAAGGCCGATCCACAAAGCGACGGACATTCAAAGAGAGGTCGCCATGTCAATGAATGACCAGTTGGAAGAATTTAAGGCCGACCTGTTTAGATCATTGGGGGGCATGCTCAATGACAGGATGAGCCAATTGGAGAAGAGGCTCCCGTCTGAGCCCTCCATGAGGCCGCCACTGGCACATGATAGGAGGAGGGTAGAAGATCAGGCCAACAGCTACGCCAACGCGTTAGCTGGACCCTCAAGGGTCTCACGGGTTGCGTCGTCCGTGGTTGTGCCTGCCCCGGTTAAAGTGTGGGAAAACCCCCCGCTGCCCCAACGGGCAGTGTCCAGGGGAGCGCCCCCTCCTACACGTTCGGCTTCTCCCGCTCTGGCAGCAGCGTCTAGCACGCCGGCGGTAGAGTGGAGGCAAAGCCTATCGAAGAGTGCCAGGAACAGGGCTAAGAGGATCGCCGCTGCGGCCGCCAAGGCCTCTGGGGGAGGTGCCAATGCACCTAACAAGAGGAATGCGGGTTCTGCTCCCGCAAAGGTAGTCAAATTGGTACCACCACGCTCATCGGTGGTAACAATCATGTTGAAGCCGGAGGCCATGGCCAACGGCGCCACGTACGCCTCCATCATGGAAAAGGCAGTGGACGCCATTAACTTGAAGGATATTGGCCTAGAGGCGGTCCGCATGAAGAATACGGCGGCGGGCGGCCGTAAATTGGAGATCCCGGGTGCGACCAGCGGACCTAAAGCTGATGCACTCGCGGCTAAATTGAGGGAAGTGATCGCGCAGGAGGCCGACGTGGGAAGACCTGTCAAAAAAGCCGAACTTCGGCTCGTCGGCCTGTCGGACTACATTACGCAAGAGAAAGTAATGGCCGCAATAGTGGAGTACACTAAACTCAACACGGAGGCAATTTCACTGGGAGAAATCCGTGTTGGACCATGGGGGTCCAACTCCATACTAGTCCGGCTCCCGGTGGCGGAAGCCAAGAAGTTAGTAGAGGAGGGGCGCCTAGCGATAGGGTGGGCGCACGCCCAAGTTGTAGCGCTGGAGAACCTCCCTATAAGATGTTACAAATGCTATGGTGCGGGTCACACAAAGTACACATGTGACTCAAAGGTGGACAGGAATGCTCTCTGCTTCCGTTGCAGTGGCCTGGGTCATCAGGCGGGAACATGCACGGCAGAGAAGCCCCATTGCGCTGTATGTGCTGAGGCCAAATTGCCTCATGAGCATTATATGGGAGGCAGAACATGCAGGCCTCCCATTATAAAGCCGAAGATGGCCCCCTGGGCGAGGGGCCCTCCGAGGACGGCAGAGCGCAATGCGCCAATGGACACGGCGGAAATAACACCGGGACAAAATGTCAATTAGGCCCAAAGTAATTTTACAGGCGAATTTAAATAACTCCGCCAATGCCCAGGATCTAATGATTCAGCAAATGGCGGAGTTAAATGTGGATGTGGCCATCGCAGCGGAGCCGTACTCTATTCCTGCGCGGTCCAACTGGGTAGGGTCCAATGACCAAAAAGTGGTCATCACAACTCAGGCCAACAATAACATGGCTCCAATCTCTCTACGTGAAAGAGGAAACGGGTACGTAGCGGTAACATGGGGGGACATTGCCCTCGTAGGGTTATACTTCTCGCCCAACCGTACCCGTAGAGACTTTGTAGAGTATATAGGCAGAGTCCTGGGAGTGGTGAGAAGACTAGCTCCGCTGCAAATTATAGTCGCAGGAGACTTGAACGCTAAAGCGAGATCCTGGGGTTGTCCAGTGACCACCCAAAGAGGAGAGGCGGTCGAGGAGTTTTGCGTAGAGGCTGGACTGGTTCTCCTAAATAGGGGGAATACCAGCACATGTGTGAGATGGCAGGGGGAATCTATCGTGGACGTTTCGTTTGCGACCCCTGCCATCGCCTCACGCATAATAGACTGGAGGGTGATGGAGCAGGAGACCTTAAGTGACCATCTATATGTGTCCTTCAGGATCTCCGGCCCCCCAGTAGTAGATGTCGGTGTTCGCATGGCGAAATTCAAGCGGTGGGCACTAACGTGTCTCAACCGCGAGGCTGCAATAGAGGCAGCAATGATGGAGCGCTGGCGACCGCCACCGCCTGCCGACATGGACGTAGATGCTAGGGCAATAGAACTTCGCAACGCCCTTACGCGAATATGCGACGCATCCATGCCCCGCGTCAAAGACCGCCCGCACCAACGGGCAGTATACTGGTGGTCGGCTGAAATAGCCAGTCTCCGCGCCGCCTGCATGTATGCAAGGCGGTTATACCAAAGGTGTCGCAGGAGAAGGCACACAGCGGAGGAAGAAGGGGCTTTATACGACCGCCTCAGCCAACTAAGACTCGATCTTAAGATAATGGTACAGCGTGCAAAGTCGGCAGCATGGGAGGAGTTCCTGGCCGACTTGGATAGAGACCCTTGGGGGCGCCCATATCGCTCAGTACGCAATCGAATGCGGAGCTCGGCGCCCCCCACCGAGTCGTTCCAGCCGGAACTCCTGACCCGGATAGTGGAGGGACTGTTCCCTAATAGGGTACACGAGGTGGCACCTTTCGTTGCCCCTGAACATGACGTGGTGATGGACATTCAATCCATCCCACGTATAACAGACGAAGAGCTGGAAGTGGCTGTCGACCGCCTTCGCAGTAAAAAGAAGGCCCCGGGTCCGGACGGTGTGCACGGCAAGGTTCTGGCCCTTGCCCTGGAACACGTCGGACCGAGATTAAGGGAACTCCTGGATATCTGCCTCCAGAGAGGAAGAGTTCCACGTATATGGAAGGAAGGAAGGTTGTGCCTCCTTAAAAAAGAAGGGCGCCCGGCTGAATCTCCGTCAGCATACCGTCCAATAGTCTTGCTGGACGAGGTGAGCAAGCTGTTCGAGAGGATCATTGCCCTACGAATAAACGAACACCTTGGCGGAGAGGGTCCAGATCTTGAAGAGACCCAGTTTGGCTTCCGACGTGGGAGGTCCACGATAGATGCCATTCTGATGCTGAAGAAGGCAACGGAAGAAGCAATACATAGAGGAGAGAGGGTGTTGGCGGTATCACTAGATATCGCCAACGCGTTTAACACCCTCCCATTCAGCGCCATAAAAGAGGCCCTAAGATTTCACAGGGTCCCAGGATACATAAGAAGAGTATTGGAGGATTATCTGATCAATAGATCAGTGTTGTACCTGGAGCCGGGCGGCGCACGTATACATGCGCACGGAATGGTGTGCGGAGTTCCGCAGGGGTCGGTATTGGGACCGCTCCTGTGGAACATCGGCTACAACTGGGTCCTGAGGGGAACTCTTCTCCCCAGGACGAGTGTCATCTGCTATGCAGATGACACTCTAGTCACGGCAAGGGGCCGTGACTACCAGGAGGTGTCACGCAGAGCGTCTGCAGCTGCAACTCTGACGGTGACACGTATACGATTGTTGGGTCTGGAGGTGGCTCTGCCGAAAACCGAGGCCATCCTCTTCCATGGCCCTCGGGGCAGACCCCCCAGCAACGCCCATGTAAGGGTAGATGGTGTCCCAGTTAGGGTAGGGTCGCAGATAAAATATCTGGGGCTCACCCTGGACAGCCGGTTTAAGTTTGAGGCACACTTCGCTAAGCTCGCTCCGAGGGTGGTCGGAGCGGCAATGGCCTTGGCCAGGCTCCTGCCTAACATTGGTGGACCAGGAGATGGGTGCCGAAGGCTATATGCCGGCATCCTTAGGAGCATGGCCCTGTACGGAGCCCCGGTTTGGTCGGACGCCCTGTCTCGGAAGAACGTCGCCCTCCTGCGAAGACCGCAGAGGACAGTGGCTATCCGAGCCATTCGGGGTTACCGTACCGTCTCCTTTGAGGCAGCTACGGCAGTGGCAGGAATGCTCCCATGGGAACTCGAGGCCAAGGTGTCAACCGAGGTCTACGAGTTCCGAGCAGAGAGGAGGGCTGGAGGGGACAATCCCGCTCACGCCGAGATTGAGGGAGCGAGGCGCGAGGCCTACGATATGGCGGTGTGGCAGTGGGAAGAGGTGATGGCAACCCCAGAAGCCGGAGCCCGCACCGTCGAGGCCATACGCCCCGTCCTGCAGAAGTGGCTGGAAAGGCCCTATGGTGGTTTGACGTACCACTTGACGCAGATACTTACCGGACATGGTTGTTTCGGTAAGTATCTGCACCGAATTGGTAGAGAGGAGACGCCGAGTTGCCACCATTGTGGAGACGAACTGGACACGGCACAGCACACGCTAGAAGCGTGTAGCTCTTTCCTGCCTCAACGTCGCACCCTCGAAATGGCACTGGGGACGAGAGGCACGCTAGCCCTGCCAGAGGTAGTTGCGGCCATGGTTGAGGACGAAAGCAGCTGGGCAGCGGTGGCGGACTTCGCCGCGGAATGCATGGGCCTCAAGGAGGAGGCCGAACGCACCCGGGAAGAGTCCGCCAACGCTGCGCCAGCCAGGAGAAGGAGGACAGGGAGGAGGCGACGAAGGTTTGCCGACCTCCATCCACCGTAAGGTGATGCCGGGCCGTCTGGCGTAGGCAGGTTCTGACCTGATGCGTCATGACGACCCGAGAAAATAGCTGTAGGATAGTAATAGGATGTAGGAAATAAGTATTTATGTATTTATGTCTTAGAGTAGGGAGGAACAAAGGAAGGGGGGGCATCGGTATGGCTATTTAAGTATAGCACCCCAGATGTCCCCGGGTTCCCAATGGAATCGTGTGTCCT
Organism: Eudonia lacustrata; assembly: GCA_947562085.1. Taxonomy (NCBI): domain Eukaryota; kingdom Metazoa; phylum Arthropoda; class Insecta; order Lepidoptera; family Crambidae; genus Eudonia; species Eudonia lacustrata. The sequence continues at coordinate 13,313,941 of OX387336.1, forward strand.
CATGTGTTGTCTTGTAGTGTCTTTGTGTTGTTGGGTGTCGTTGTTCTTTTGTTGTCGTTGGTTCGGTCGTGTGGTTGGTCTTTGGTCTCGAAGGTTGGGGTGGTAACCCGAAGTGGAAGGCAACTGAGTCTGGCTGACGCCCGGCTGTCTCAGGTCGACCACGGAGGGTTCCACTCCATAGGGTTATTGTGTTGTGGTGTTTGGAGCGGGGACTTGACATGGAAGCGACGAACGGTATGATGACAGCTGGTTATCTGCTGATTCGGAGCGACCACGATAGAGCCCTGCTTCAGACGACTATTTGTGATGTCCCGCATAGGTGCTGTTGTGTCCGCATACCCATTAAGGGGGTATGTCTTGTCTTGGTTGGTTTGTGGCGTTCTGGTTGTTGAGTCCGCGTGCCCACAAAAGGTGGGCACGTCTCTCTGGTCGTTGAGTCCGCATGTCCACGCAAACGTGGACATGTCAGTCGGTTGGTTGTGTCCGCATGCTCACAAGGGGGGGAAGGGTGTGGGCATGCAGGTCTGGTTTTGTTGTGTCCGCATGTACACAAAAGTGTACATGCATGTAGGGATAGTGGAGTAGGCATGTCCAAAAGGACATGTGTTCTTAGTTGTGCCGTGTGCGCGTGGTGGAGGGCCTCCGCGAGGTACTGCCAAAATGGCAAAGATACCGCGGTTGCCTCTTCATAACACGCCCTAAAAGACTGGTCCCCCAGGGGTTTTTACCGGGTCGGCTACGGCCATCCCCGGTTAAACCCGTTAGATCAGGTTTTCCCCTGGGTAAACAAAAAAAAAAAAAAAAAAAAAAAAAAAAAAAAAAAAAAAAAAAAAAAGGTTAGGTTAGGTTAGGTTAGGTTAGGTTAGGTTAGGTTAGGTTAGGTTAGGTTAGGTTAGGTTAGGTTAGGTTAGGTTAGGTTAGGTTAGGTTAGGTTAGGTTAGGTTAGGTTAGGTTAGGTTAGGTTAGGTTAGGTTAGGTTAGGTTAGGTTAGGTTAGGTTAGGTTAGGTTAGGTTAGGTTAGGTTAGGTTAGGTTAGGTTAGGTTAGGTTAGGTTAGGTTAGGTTAGGTTAGGTTAGGTTAGGTTAGGTTAGGTTAGGTTAGGTTAGGTTAGGTTAGGTTAGGTTAGGTTAGGTTAGGTTAGGTTAGGTTAGGTTAGGTTAGGTTAGGTTAGGTTAGGTTAGGTTAGGTTAGGTTAGGTTAGGTTAGGTTAGGTTAGGTTAGGTTAGGTTAGGTTAGGTTAGGTTAGGTTAGGTTAGGTTAGGTTAGGTTAGGTTAGGTTAGGTTAGGTTAGGTTAGGTTAGGTTAGGTTAGGTTAGGTTAGGTTAGGTTAGGTTAGGTTAGGTTAGGTTAGGTTAGGTTAGGTTAGGTTAGGTTAGGTTAGGTTAGGTTAGGTTAGGTTAGGTTAGGTTAGGTTAGGTTAGGTTAGGTTAGGTTAGGTTAGGTTAGGTTAACAACTTTTTGGGTAGTAGGAATGGTAGTATCGATCTGAGGATTTTACTCCCCCTTAATTTTGTTAGCCTTCACCTTTATGTTGAAGGTGACGGCCATCTTTTTTGGTAGTTTCGGTGAAAAAAAATATTTTCACTTTTGCAAATTGTCGAAACTTAGAGAATTTGTACTGGTTCGCGACACGAAAGTCGTCGAAGTAGACAAATTTTTTGAGGGAATTTTTAATTGGTTTTTTTGGCTCGGCGTTTGTGGACAGCGGAGGATACTTTTAGCCACAAGGGAGACAACTCCATCCGTCACCCCCTGGAATTATTTCAGATTTTTCCAGTTGCTGGAAGTGTCTTCTGTAAGCCACGGAAGTCGCTGAAAAAACCTTTTAAACTCGTCCAATTCGTGCAGTTTCTTAGTGTTAGTTTTTTGGTTTGTTTACATTTTTTAGTCTTAATTATCTCGTAAGTTTTTTATGTAAGGGTTGTGGTTTTTAGTCTCGCTAGGGTATAAGGGTTCTTTAGAAATAGTGTAGGCTAGGTTTTGGTTTTGGTTAGTTTATAGTTTCGTAGTTATAATTTTTTCCAAAAAGGGCGTTTTTGGCGAAAATTCTCCGTTTTTTGTTAGTTTTTAATTTTTAGGTAATTGGTTTTTGGGTTTTTTCTTTTTTGGTTTTTGGTATTAGATAGGTCGTTAGCTAGGGCTTCGGACCATATTTTTGTTTTTTGTCTTTGGTTTCGGGAACAGGGTTTTTAACCCCCCCAAAGTCAAAAGTTGTAGTTTTCGACGAAATCGGAGAAATTTTGTATGGAGGATTGGACACCTTAGGTGGACTTTTCTCCATACTAAAATTTTTTCGTAAATTTATTTGAAAAATTATTTTTTTTAAATAAACACTTTGGGGGTTTTTAGGGGTGTTAGGGGGTGCAAAGCGCCCAAAAAATTAGGTTAGGGTTTTGGATTAGTTAAGGTTTAGGTTAGTGTCTCGGATAGGTGGGTTTTTGTTCCGGGTGTCCCCAAAACACCAGAACAATTGGTGAGGAACCCAAAAGGGTTCCGAACGATCAGTTGGGCGGTACTTCGCCCAACTGGTCGCCGATCATGTCTCGGAAGGGGAGGAAAGTACCGTTCTTTGAGAGTGATCCGGAAAGCTCTGACAAGTTGGACCGGGAAGAAGTCGTGTCGGAGTTAGAGCCGACATATCGTGACTTTCCGGAAACGATGGAGACTGTCAGCCAGGGCCTGAAGAGGGCCCGTGGGGACAGTGGGGAAAGCAATGGAAACTCCGAAGGCTCCGAAACGGAAGAGTTGGAGGTGGAAAAGACGGGCTCTACGGATAAAAGTAGAGCCAAGAGGGTAAAAGCGGTAGAGCGCGGTAGAGACGACGGGCAAAAAGGGAAGCCCGGTACGTCCATCGGCGTGGCGGCAGCCAGTAGGACTGCCCGAGACCTCTCGGAGGAGAGTGAGATAGGTGAAGAGACACCTGCTCCCGCACCGACGCATACCCCGAAGGCGTATTTGAAGGATAAGGACTCGGCAAGCGATCTCTTGGGGGAAAAGGATATAGAGAACCTAAAAAGAGAAATGTCGAGGAAGACTAAGGAGGAGCTACTGGAGACAGTAGAAAATAACATTAAGGGCGTGTACATGGATGTGAGGCGCTCCGGCAATGTTAAGGGAGATGTATGGGGGAAAATTAACCAGCAGTTGAGAGTAATGGCGGCGTGTATAGGGAATCTCGGAGAAATGTCCAAAGAAGAGGAGTACAAAAAGCTCCAAAAGGACAATGAGAAGCTCCGCCAGGAATTACGGGAATTGAAGGACCGGATACAAGCCGTTGAAGGAAAGAAGGACCAGCAACAAGAAAAAAGGCCGATCCGTAAAGCGACAGACATACAAAGAGAGGTGGCCATGTCTATGAACGACCAATTGGAGGAGTTCAAGGCCGACCTGTTCAGATCATTGGGGGGCATGCTCAACGACAGGATAAACAATTTGGAGAAGAGACTCCCGATTGAGTCCCCCATGAGGCCGCCATTGGCACACGATAGGAGGAGGGCAGAAAATCAGGCCAACAGTTACGCCAACGCGTTAGCTGGACCCTCAAGGGTCTCACGGGTTGCGTCGACCGTGGTTGAGTCTGCCCCGGTTAAAGTGTGGGAAAACCCCCCGCTGCCCCAACGGTCAGTGTCCAGGGGAGTGCCCCCTCCTATACGCTCGGCTTCTCCCGCCCTGGCGGCAGCTTCTAGCACGCCGGCGGTAGAGTGGAGGCAAAGCCTATCGAAGAGTGCCAGGAACAGGGCTAAGAGGATCGCCGCTGCGACCGCCAAGGCCTCTGGAGGAGGTGCTAATGCACCCAACAAGAAGACTGCGGGTTCTGCCCCCGCAAATGTAGTTAAATTGGTACCACCACGTTCGTCGGTGGTAACAATAATGCTGAAGCCGGAGGCCATGGCCAACGGCGCCACGTACGCCTCTGTTATGGAGAAGGCGGTGGACGCCATTAACCTAAAGGATATAGGCCTAGAGGCGGTCCGCATGAAGAATACAGCGGCGGGCGGCCGTAAACTGGAGATCCCGGGTGCGACCAGCGGGCCTAAAGCTGATGCACTCGCGGCAAAACTGAGGGAGGTGATCGCGCAGGAGGCCGACGTGGGGAGACCCATTAAAAAAGCCGAACTCCGGCTCGTCGGCCTGTCCGACTATATCAATCAGGACAAAGTAAAGGCCGCAATAGTGGCATACACTGGGCTTACTACAGACGCAATATCGCTGGGAGAGATTCGTGTTGGACCATGGGGGTCCAACTCCATACTGGTACGACTCCCGGTTGCGGAAGCCAAAAAGTTAGTGGAGGAGGGTCGCCTGGCAATTGGATGGGCACATGCCCAAGTGGTGGCGTTAGAAAACCTACCAATAAGGTGCTACCGTTGTTATGGCGCAGGTCACACAAAGTTCACATGTGACTCAAAGGTGGACAGAAACGCTCTCTGCTTCCGCTGCAGTGGCCCGGGTCATCAGGCGGGAACATGTCTGGCAGAGAAGCCCCACTGTGCTGTATGTGCTGAGGCTAAATTGCCCCACGAGCACTATATGGGAGGCAGAACATGTAGGCCTCCCATCACAAAGCCGAAAATGGCCCCCTGGGCGAGGGGCCCCCCAAGGACGGCAGAGCGCAATGCGCCAATGGATACGGCGGAAATAGCACCGGGACAAAATGTCAATTAGGCCCAAAGCAATTCTACAGGCGAATTTAAATAACTCCGCCAACGCCCAGGATCTAATGATCCAGCAAATGGCGGAGTTAGATGTGAACGTGGCCATTGCAGCGGAGCCGTACTCCATTCCTGCGCGATCCAATTGGATAGGGTCTACAGACCAAAAAGTGGTCATTACAACTCCGGCCAATAACAACCTGGCCCCAATCTCCCTACGTGAAAAGGGAAATGGGTACGTAGCGGTAACATGGGGGGACATTGCCCTCGTGGGGCTATATTTCTCGCCCAACCGTACCCGCAGAGAGTTCGTAGAGTTTATTGGTAGAGTTTTGGGAGTAGTGCGAAGGTTGGCTCCGCTGCAAATCATAGTAGCAGGAGATCTAAACGCCAAGGCGAGATCCTGGGGCTGCCCAGTGACCACCCAAAGGGGAGAGGCGGTCGAGGAGTTTTGCGTGGAGGCTGGATTGGTCCTCCTAAATAGGGGAAACACCAGCACATGTGTGAGATGGCAGGGGGAATCTATCGTAGACGTCTCGTTTGCGACCCCTGCCATTGCCTCACGCATAACAGACTGGAGGGTGCTGGATCAGGAGACCTTAAGCGACCACCTATATGTGTCCTTCAGGATCTCCGGCCCCCCAGCAGCAGATCTTGGGGTCCGTGCTGCAAGATTCAAACGGTGGGCATTAACGTGCCTTAACCGTGAAGCCGCAAATGAGGCTGCAATGATGGAGCGTTGGCGGCCACCACCGCCTACGGACATGGACGTGGACGCAAGGGCCATTGAATTCAGAAGAGCCCTGGTGCGAATATGCGATGCCTCTATGCCTCGCGTCAAAGATCGCCCGCACCAACGTGCAGTGTATTGGTGGTCCGCCGAAATCGCCAGCCTCAGAGCCGCCTGCATGTACGCAAGGCGGCTGTACCAGAGGTGCCGTAGAAGAAGGCACACGGCGGAAGAGGAGGGGGCCCTATACGACCGCCTCAGTCAATTAAGACTTGACCTAAAGGTCACGGTACAGCGTGCAAAGTCGGCAGCATGGGAGGAGTTCCTGGCCGACTTGGATAGAGACCCTTGGGGGCGCCCATATCGCTCAGTACGCAATCGAATGCGGAGCTCGGCGCCCCCCACCGAGTCGTTCCAGCCGGAACTCCTGACCCGGATAGTAGAGGGACTGTTCCCTAATAGGGTACACGAGGTGGCACCTTTCGTTGCCCCCGAATACAACGTGGTGATGGACACTCAATCCATCCCATGTGTAACAGAAGAAGAGCTGGAAGTGGCTGTCGACCGCCTTCGTAGCAAAAAGAAGGCGCCGGGTCCAGACGGTGTACACGGCAAGGTTCTGGCCCTTGCATTGGAACACGTCGGACCGAGATTGAGAGAGCTGCTGGACATATGCCTCCAAAGAGGAAGAGTTCCACGAATATGGAAGGAAGGAAGGTTGTGCCTCCTTAAAAAAGAAGGGCGCCCGGCTGAATCTCCGTCAGCATACCGTCCAATAGTTTTGCTGGACGAGGTCAGCAAACTGTTCGAGAGGGTCATTGCCTCTCGAATAAATGAACACCTTGGCGGAGAGGGCCCGGATCTGGAAGAGACACAGTTTGGCTTCCGACGTGGGAGATCCACAATCGATGCCATCTTGACGTTGAAGAAGGCGACGGAGGAAGCTGTTAAAAGAGGGGAAAGGGTGCTGGCGGTGTCACTAGACATCGCCAACGCGTTTAACACCCTTCCCTTCAGCGCCATAATAGAGGCCCTAAGGTTCCATAGGATACCAGGATACCTGAGAAAAGTATTGGAGGATTACCTGAGAGACAGATCAGTGTTGTACCTGGAGCCGGGTGGCGCACGCATACATGCGCACGGAATGGTGTGTGGAGTTCCGCAGGGGTCGGTATTGGGACCGCTCCTGTGGAACATTGGCTACAACTGGGTCCTGAGGGGAACCCTTCTCCCCAGGACGAGTGTCATTTGCTATGCAGATGACACTCTAGTCACGGCAAGGGGCCGTGACTACCAGGAGGTGTCACGAAGAGCGTCTGCAGCCGCAACTCTTACGGTGACGCGTATACGGCTGTTGGGGCTGGAGGTGGCACTGCCGAAAACCGAGGCCATCCTCTTCCACGGTCCTCGGGGCAAGCCCCCCAGCAATGCCCATGTTCGGGTAGACGGTGTCCCCGTTAGGGTCGGGTCACAGATAAAATATCTGGGGCTCACCCTGGACAGCCGGTTTAAGTTTGAGGCACACTTCGCTAAGCTCGCTCCGAGGGTGGTCGGAGCGGCGATGGCCTTGGCCAGGCTCCTGCCGAATATTGGTGGACCGGGAGATGGGTGCCGAAGGCTGTATGCCGGCATCCTTAGGAGTATGGCATTGTACGGAGCCCCGGTTTGGTCGGACGCCCTGTCTCGGAAGAATGTCGCCCTCCTGCGAAGACCGCAGAGGACAGTGGCTATCCGAGCCATTCGGGGTTACCGTACCGTCTCCTTTGAGGCAGCTACGGCAGTGGCAGGAATGCTCCCATGGGAACTCGAGGCCAAGGTGTCAACCGAGGTCTACGAGTTCCGAGCAGAGAGGAGGGTTGGAGGGGACAATCCCGCTCACGCCGAGATTGAGGGAGCGAGGCGCGAGGCCTACGATATGGCGGTGTGGCAGTGGGAAGAGGTGATGGCAACCCCAGAAGCCGGAGCCCGCACCGTCGAGGCCATACGCCCCGTCCTGCAGAAGTGGCTGGAAAGGCCCCATGGTGGTTTGACTTACCACTTGACGCAGATACTTACCGGACATGGTTGTTTCGGTAAGTATCTGCACCGAATTGGTAGAGAGGAGACGCCGAGTTGCCACCATTGTGGAGACGAAATGGACACGGCACAACACACGCTGGAAGCGTGTAGCGCTTTCCTGCCTCAACGCCGCACCCTCGAAATGGCACTGGGGTTGAGAGGCACGCTGGCCCTGCCAGAGGTAGTTGCGGCTATGGTTGAGGACGAAAGCAGCTGGGCAGCGGTGGCGGACTTCGCCGCGGAATGCATGGGCCTCAAGGAGGAGGCCGAACGCACCCGGGAAGAGTCCGCCAACGCTGCGCCAGCCAGGAGAAGGAGGACTGGGAGGAGGCGACGGAGATTTGCCGACCTCCATCCACCGTAAGGTGATGCCGGGCCGTCTGGCGTAGTCAGGTTCTGACCTGATGCGTCATGACGACCCGAGAAACTAGTTGTAGGATAGCAATAGGATATAGGAATAAGTCTGTGTATTTATGTCTTAGAGTAGGAAGGAACCAAAAGAAGGGGGGGCATCGGTATGGCTATTTAAGTATAGCACCCCAGATGTCCCCGGGTTCCCAAAGGAACTGTGGGTCCTCATGTGTTTTGTCTTGTCTTTGTGTTGTTGGGTGTCGTTGTTCTTTTGTTGTCATTGGTTCGGTCGTGTGGTTGGTCCTTGGTTTCGAAGGTTGGGGTGGTAACCCGAAGTGGAAGGCAACTGAGTCTGGCTGACGCCCGGCTGTCTCAGGTCGACCACGGAGGGTTCCACCTCATAGGGTTATTGTGTTGTAGTGTTTGGAGCGGGGACTTGACGTGGAAGCGACGAACGGTATGATGACAGCTGGTTATCTGCTGATTCGGAGCGACCGCGGCGGGGCCCTGCCTCAGACGACTATTTGTGACGTCCCGCATAGGTGTTGTTGTGTCCGCATACCCATAAGGGGGTATGTCTTGTCTTGGTTGGTTTGTGGCGTTCTGGTTGTTGAGTCCGCGTGCCCACAAAAGGTGGGCACGTCTCTCTGGTCGTTGAGTCCGCATGCCCACGCAAACGTGGACATGTCAGTCGGTTGGTTGTGTCCGCATGCTCACAAGGGGGGGAAGGGTGTGGGCATGCAGGTCTGGTTTTGTTGTGTCCGCATGTACACAAAAGTGTACATGCATGTAGGGATAGTGGTGTAGGCATGTCCAAAAGGACATGTGTTCTTAGTTGTGCCGTGTGCGCGTGGTGGAGGGCCTCCGCGAGGTACTGCCAAAATGGCAAAGATACCGCGGTTGCCTCTTCATAACACGCCCTAAAAGACTGGTCCCCCAGGGGTTTTTACCGGGTCGGCTACGGCCATCCCCGGTTAAACCCGTTAGATCAGGTTTTCCCCTGGGTAAACAAAAAAAAAAAAAAAAAAAAAAAAAAAAAAAAAAAAAAAAAAAAAAAAAAAAAAAAAAAAAAAAAAAAAAAAAAAAAAAAAAAAAAAAAAAAAAAAAAAAAAAAAAAAAAAAAAAAAAAAAAAAGGTTAGGTTAGGTTAGGTTAGGTTAGGTTAGGTTAGGTTAGGTTAGGTTAGGTTAGGTTAGGTTAGGTTAGGTTAGGTTAGGTTAGGTTAGGTTGGGGTGCGAGTCAGATGACCTCCACGTGGTGCATCCTGGGCAACGAGTGGTTCCAACATTCTCCATTCGGAGAAAATTGGGCCCAATCGGCTAACATCTGGCTAGGCGGGAGCCCCTTCTGGGCCCTGCAACTCCTGTGCGTGCCTACTTTGGGCCGCACACTCGCTGCTCCTTCTGAGCGGCTTTGAGTGGAGTTTTGTCGGCGTCCCTTCTGGGCGTCGTTACACGGGGGGGAATAGGGTAGGTCGGCGCCCCTTCTGGGCGCCTTTCAAGCGCTTCTATGCGCAAGGCGCTTACAACTCGGGCTTCACGCCAACCCTTGTTGCGATGTTCTCGCAGTCGTCGCCAGTTCTGTTCTGGCTTGCACAAAGACCCCGGTCTCGGCGTAGCCGGGTACGTGTCTGTCCAGGCAGACTGGCAGCCCACTCGGGCGACAAGAAGGAAAACTTGTTAAAACCCCGCAGATACCTCCCGCCCTCTGTGGCGTATATAGGGCGTGCTTGGCGTGGGGGCTTCGACCCGGCACGACAAACGACAGCTCCAGAGAAGGATACACTCTCAAAAACCCCTGAGAACACAGGTAACACCCGTTAGTAAAAACGTAACCCATCCAACAGTAAAGTTGTCAAATCCGGGGAGGAAGAACCCGTAAATTCGCAAGTAAATATGAGAAATGTCCACTACTGAGAATACGATGTCATGCGCTCCGGCTGACGCCCGGCGCACGGGGATGACCGGGTCCCCGTGTGAGAAGTTTGTTACCGAAGGTCCCTCTGGGGTGGCCGACCAGGCCCCAGAGTGTGTCTATGTTCCTGGAAGAGTTTCGAGGCGAGGGCCCGTGAAGGGCGAGGTTAAGGTTAAGGCGAGTGGGTCCGTGAAGGACTTGAGAGTTGCTGATAGTGGTGGTGCGAAGCCCAAATCGGGCCGAGTATTAAGTGTGTCTTTGACAAGGTTAGAGATGACAGGCGCGAGAACGCGCAGCCGTAGTGGACACGGCAGAGGAACTTTGTCCAAGGGGAAAGGCGCTTCATGCGACGATGATGATACGATGGTGTGTGTGTCAGCTGAAGAGGAGGTCGACTATCGGTCCGACTGCTCCACAGATACTGTCACGGCTGCAAGTGGGGATCGTAAAAGACCCCGTGCTGTTGAGTCTGCGGAATCGGATGAGTCGTCTTGTTCGGTTTCGAAGAAACCCACGGCCCGCAGGGGCAGGGGCCGACCACCTACAACGGGGGAATTTGTAGGTTTGGCCAATGCCAAAATGGCTCTGGTAGAAGCCAGGCAAAAGGAGCTTGAACTACAAGCTGAGGAAGAGACTGCGGAGTTGGCTCGTCGCATGAGGGAGACGAGGATCAAAACCGCCAAGGTTCTGTATGATAAGACCGAGAAAGAGAAAACGGCTTCAACCATCAAGGAGCAGGTTGAAAAAGATGTGGCCGTACTTATTAAAGTGGCCAAGACTTCGAGCCACCTTAAGGGGACTTACCAAAAGTTCCTTAAGGAAGTCGCGGACTCATATGAGGAAAACATCGCTAGGCTCAGCGAGTTCACAGTATCGGATGAGACAAGGGCACTCCAGGCTGAGAACAAGCGCCTGAGTGCTGAAGTGAAAGAGATGAAGGAGCACATGGCGACTCTCGAGGCCACCATCAACTACATGAATGAAAAGCGTAGGTTCTCCCCCATCCCTGCTCACTTCTTTGAGGAGATAGATGACATGGATACGGACGGGGCCTTGCCTGAAGTTTCAAAGGCGAAGTCAGCGCCGAAGATCGCCCCTACCCTTGTCTCTGCTCTAGTTGAGAAACCAAGACAGGAGGTTGACCAGGAACTGATGCGTGCCATCATGTTGCAAGTGGGCAACATGGTAAACACCCGGATTGATTCTCTGGCGGCAAGGCTGCCCCCGGAGCCACGGCTGCGCCCCCCTCTGGCGCACGATGCCAAAAAGAAGCAGGATCCTCAGACCTCTTCAGTGCAGAAGGCTTCATCTCTGCCGGCGGCCAAGCCAGCTGCGAAGACTGCGCCAAGCGCACAACCCTCTAAGAAGAGAAAGGGAAAGGGTAAAGGGAAGGTGACTACCACAGCCCCCCCTCCGGCCAAAACTAAACCTGCAACTCCGAAGCAAAATGCCTTGGAGCCTGCACCATCCACCTCCAATGCCCCTGTGGAGGAAAGATGGTCTGAGGTTATCGGTCGAAAGGCAAAAAAGAAGGCTGCAAATAAGCAGGCTCAACCCCCAGCAAAAACTCCAACTATGCTGGCGGTCAAGAATCCCAAGAAGGGCAAAAAACCCAACTTGCGTCCGCCTCGCACTTCAGCAGTTGTTCTAACACTGCAGCCCGAGGCAGAGAAGTCCGGCACGACGTATCAAGCTGTGTTGCTAAAAGCCAGGCAGGAGACTACCCCTGCGGACTTTGGCATTCAGCAGATGCGTATCAGAACCGCAGCTACAGGAGCCCGTATTCTGGAGATCCCAGGACCAGCCAGTGCGGAGCAAGCGGACTCTTTTGCAGACAAGCTGAGGAGTGTTCTCGGGGATGCAGTTAAAGTCTCCAGGCCAACAAAATGTGCTGATATGCGCATTTCTAGCCTGGATGAATCCATAACAACGACGGATATCATCAACGCCATTGCCGTGAATGGCAACTGCAATCCCGGAAGTGTGAAGGTTGGACAAATCCGACGTGGTCCTGGCCGCATGGGGACACTCTGGGCTTCGTGCCCTGTGGCAGCCGCTAAGACCATTACGGATAAAGGCAGGTTGCCTATTGGCTGGTGCCTGTCGGTACCTGTTACTGCGCTGGAGCGAAGGCCGATGAAATGCTTCCGGTGCCTGGAAGGTGGACATACCAGAGCCAACTGTGTGGCCCAGATCGACCGCAGCGACTTATGCTATCGCTGCGGTAAGGCTGGACACATTGCAGCAGTTTGCTCTGACAGACCGAATTGCCCTCTATGTTCTGAGGCAAAGAAAAGGGCGGACCATCACGTGGGCAGCAAAAGGTGCTTGTCCCACAACAATAAGAAGGGACCCAAAGCAGCTGGAAGGACCCCAGCTCCCGTGGTCAACGCTGAGCAAGCGCCTCCGGAAACTATGGACGCAGAAAATGTGTAGTACGCCTCACCATAATTTCTTACAGGCAAATCTTAACCACGCAGCTGGAGCTCAAGACCTCTTGCTCCAGTCAATGGCTGAGTGGTCGGTGGACGTTGCGGTTGCGGCCGAGCCGTATTTTGTTCCTCCCCAATCTTCTCGTTGGGTGGGGGATGTTGGCGATTCTGTCGCGATTGTTGGAGCAGCGCAAGCACAAACGCCTCTTGAGCTTAGGGAAAGGGGCCCCGGCTATGTGGCTGCAAGGTGGGGGAAGATAATCGTTGTGGGAGTTTATTTCTCCCCTAATAAGCCCATCATTGAATTTGAAAGGTATATCGCCAATCTAGGTGCAGTAGTGAACCGGGTCTCAACATCGTGGCCTGTGCTTCTAATGGGTGACCTGAATGCTAAATCTGGAGCATGGGGCTCGCCTGTCTCGAATCCGAGAGGTCCTTTGGTCGAAGAGTGGATGGTTGAATCTGGAATGCTGTTGTTGAATCGAGGCACGTCCAATACCTGTGTAAGACAGGCGGGGGGGTCCATAGTGGACTTAACGTTCGCTACCCCTGCTCTGGCCCAGCGTGTTCAGGATTGGCGTGTCTTGGAAGAGGTGGAAACATTATCCGATCACCTCTACATCAGTTTCCAAATCGCTTCAACTGTGGGAAGCATCAATCTGTCTCGTCAAGGCGCTGGTAATGCCAAATTCCCGCGATGGGTAGTAACAAAACTTGACGTAGCTAAGGCGGATGAAGCGGCAATCGTGCAGAGTTGGGTCTCTTCTCCTGCCAGTAACTTGGAGGTGGACATCGGTGCTGAAGGCTTTCGCACAGCCCTAACGGCTGTCTGTGACGCGGCAATGCCTCGTGCTAAACGTTTCCCTCCCAAGAAGCAGGTATACTGGTGGTCGCAAGATATCGCGGAGCTCCGTTTTGCAAGCAATAGGGCTCGAAGGGCGTATACTCGGTGCAGACGTAGGCGTTCTCACACACCAGCGGAAGCAACGCATTACTACGGCTTGTATCAAGAGGCAAAGAAGGTGCTCCAACTAGCTATTCTTAGGGCGAAGGATGACTCAAGGGGCGAGTTTCTAGAAATTCTGGATAGGGACCCATGGGGTCGTCCGTACCGTGTAGTTCGGAATAAGATGAGCCAGGCGTCTCCCACTGAAACGTATGAACCGGAACTCTTAACAGCAATCGTCACCGAGCTGTTTCCGGATCACGTAGAGTACTCGCCGCCCGTAATGGCGATACCTTCTATGGAGTTTGAGGAATTTGAGGTCCCTCCAGTCACTGAGTCGGAATTGGAAGCAGCTGTAGATCGCCTCAAGAGGAATAAGGCACCGGGCCCTGATGGGGTACCAGGTAGGGTAGTGACGTTGGCCCTTCAACATCTGGGAGAGCGCTTGCAGCTCCTATTTAGCGATTGTCTGTCAGCGGGGCGCTTCCCTAAAATCTGGAAGTCTGGAAAATTGTGCCTCTTGCGCAAGGAAGGGAGGCCAGTAAGCTCCCCATCAGCTTACAGACCAATAGTGTTGTTAGATGAGACGAGCAAACTTTTCGAACGTATCCTGGCTAACCGGATCACTCGTCACCTAACCACTGTTGGTCCCGACCTCTCAGAGGTGCAGTTCGGCTTCAGGTCCGAACGGTCAACAATTGACGCTATAATGGCACTTAGGCAATTGACAACGGAGGCTGAAGCTCGAGGGGAGAGGGTATTGGCAGTATCACTTGATATCGCTAATGCCTTCAACTCACTCCCCTTTGAGTGTATTAGAGAAGCTCTCCGATATCACGGAGTTCCTCAATACCTAAGGAGAATCATAGCGGATTACCTTGACAACAGGGAAATTCTCTACTTGGGTCCAGACATGAGAATGAAACGTCGCCCCATGTGCCGCGGAGTGCCCCAGGGCTCCGTATTAGGCCCCCTTCTTTGGAATATAGGGTATGATTGGGTGCTTCGTGGTGCATTATTGCCTCGTATGAACATTCTCTGCTACGCTGATGATACCCTTGTCACAGCCAGGGGTAGCAGTTATGAAGAGGCGGCAAGGCTGGCTACTGTAGGCACGTCCCTCATTGTCGGCAGAATAAGATTGTTGGGCTTAGAGGTAGCTCTCAATAAAACAGAGGCGATTCTTTTTCACGGCCCTCGGGGTAAACCACCGCAAGGTGCACGAATCTGCGTGGACGGAGTAAACATCCTGCTCAAACCTCACCTTAAGTATTTGGGACTGACGCTGGATAGTCGTTGGACGTTTGAAGAACACTTCCGGTTGATGTCCCCAAAACTTATGGGAGCAGCTGCTGCTCTTGGCAGGCTATTGCCGAACGTCGGCGGTCCAAGTGCAAACTGTCGCCGCCTCTACACAGGGGTTGTGAGGAGCATGGCCTTATATGGGGCGCCGGTCTGGAAGGACAAGCTTAACAACAAGCTCAAAGCGTACCTTCGCAGACCACAGCGCGTTGTGGCGATCCGTGCTATCCGCGGCTACCGTACCATCTCTGGTGCCGCGGCCTGCGTTCTGGCTGGTACCCCACCGTGGGAGCTAGACGCAGAGATACTGGCGGAGATGTATCGACATCGAGTGCGTCTGAAGGAGGCTCAAGCTGGCGGTCAGACGCTTGAAGATCTCTCGAGGATTCGACGTCGGGCACAAACTACGCTCGTGCGTAGATGGGTGGCAGAACTGGAGACCCCCTTGTATGGGCTTCGGACCATTGAGGCGGTGCGCCCTGTCCTTAGCCAATGGATGCAGAGGAAGTGGGGTACGCTCACTTATAGATTGGCGCAAATGTTGACAGGGCATGGCTGTTTTGGTCATTACCTGCACCGAATTGCGGGGAGGGAGGCGTCCACAGTGTGTCATCACTGTGGCGCTTTGGATGATACGGCTGAACATACGTTGCAGTATTGCTCGGCATGGGAAGATCAACGCGGCACGTTAGCTGCGGTTGTGGGCTCCGATCTGTCATTGATCAATGTGGTTAGCGCCATATTGAGCAATGAGCGATCGTGGGAGGCGTTTGCTATCTTCTGTGAGGACGTGATGTTACAGAAGGAGGCTGCGGAGCGAGAGCGTGAAACTGACGCTGAAGCAGATCAGCTCCGAAGGCGAAGAGTGGGTGGAAGAAGACGGCGATACGCCGCACTTTTACCTTAGTACCCAACAACATCTGGGTACAGTGCAGGTAGCCGAACATCTGGCTTATTTGCGATAATCGTTCTGGGTGAAATCTCTGGATCCCACGGTCATCGTAGAAGAAGTGTTGGATTTATTCCCCCGGGGGTTTTAGTGGGTCGGGCAGACCATCGCCCAACCCCACATACCCCAACGGGTTGAGCCTAGCTCATTGCTCCTCGTTGGATGACTTGGCAGCAAGTTTCCCCCGGGTTAAAAAAAAAAAAAAAAAAAAAAAAAAAAAAAAAAAATAAAAAAAAAAAAAAAAAAAAAAAAAAAAAAAAAAAAAAAAAAAGGTTAGGTTAGGTTAGGTTAGGTTAGGTTAGGTTAGGTTAGGTTAGGTTAGGTTAGGTTAGGTTAGGTTAGGTTAGGTTAGGTTAGGTTAGGTTAGGTTAGGTTAGGTTAGGTTAGGTTAGGTTAGGTTAGGTTAGGTTAGGTTAGGTTAGGTTAGGTTAGGTTAGGTTAGGTTAGGTTAGGTTAGGTTAGGTTAGGTTAGGTTAGGTTAGGTTAGGTTAGGTTAGGTTAGGTTAGGTTAGGTTTTTTTTTTTTTTTTTATTTTATGCAGCTACTCCCCGCTATTTTTGCAGGACTTTATTATTCTTTTGTTTTGTATTTCTTTCTTTTTTTGGGTTTAAATAAGCTTGAGCTATATGAGCTCTACTACTTTTCTTTTTTTTTTTGTTTTCTTTTCTTTTATCTTTTCTTTTATCTTTTCTTTTCTTTTTCTTTTTCTTTACAATATTTATCTTATATCTAATACAATTTTCTTCTATTTTAATATATACAATGTTTCTTATACTCTAATACTGTTTCTTATAAACTATTACATTTCTTAATTTTTCTAAAATTAGTTTACATATTTCTTTGTTTCAATCTTATTTATCCACTTCTTTCCTTCTCTTCTTACATTATATTTGTTACATTCTTATTTTATTTCCCAAAATACATCCTGCCACACATGTGGTCTTGCTTGCCTTACATTTAATTCTATTATTACATTTAATATTTATTCATCCTTATTTCTTTTATTTACTATGTTAACAATTTTCCTGGCAAACTCCATTAATAACTTCCTCTCCTTCTTATTGCTCATTATCTCCTTAAGGGTGTCTTTACTTAATTTGGTGTCAAGTTTCTGCTGCAAAGTGTACCTATCTTGTGTGTGTATTGGGCAGTCAAGTAGAATATGGAAAATGTCCTCGTCCGCCGTCGGGTCACAGGCACATGAGGGGCTGTCCCTGCACTTAAACCTGTGCAGGTATGCACAGAATCCCCCATGGCCCGTCAAGACCTGCGACGCGGTTCGGTCGATGGACATCTTCCTCACAGTGTTATATGCTTCCACCCCATTCGGGAAAAAGACCTTGGTGGTCGCGGCTGTGGCTTCCGTCCTATACCTGCTGTCCCACTGCTCGATTGTTCCCGCCCGTAAATGACGTTTAACATACGAGATGGGGCAGCAGTCATAGTCCGCTCTGGTCTTCAGTTTGAGGGCGGCTTCCTTCGCTAATTCATCCGCTCTCTCGTTCCCTCCTACTCCGACGTGGGCCCGTATCCAATATAGAGAGACTAGTTGGTGGTTGTCTCTCAGGAATTCTAGGTTACCCTGTACCGCCTTAGTAATTGGGTGCGAGGAGTCTGGATCCATCAGCGTCTGGAGAGCCGACCTCGAGTCGCTCAGAATAGCCGCTTCTTCGAATTTCTTGCCAATAATAATTTCAGTCGCTTGGAGGATAGCGTACAACTCGGCTTGGAAGACCGTACAGTATGGCTCCAGTCTGAATTTTCGGGTACACATCTCGGCCTTCCCTTTCCAACAGGTCAGGGCGGCTCCGACTTTCCCCTCCAGCTTGCTGCCATCAGTGTAGATCTTTACCAAGTCTTCTGCCAGCTCGCTATCCTCTTCCGCGTTTTCCAAAAGGGTGAATTTTGAATTTAGCATCCTACTGGGGTGGGTGTTTTCTGTGAATGGTGCGCGTTGCTCGACCCTCCTGCCACTTAATACTGCCTGGGGTTTCCCGCGCTTTGCCTCAAAAAGCCGGGATGCTTCTTGGATCCGGAGATCCAGCGGAAGCAGCCCCGACAGTATTAAAGCAGCGTTTAGGGAAACTGTTCTATTACTTCTTATTATCTTTTGCGCAAAGCCCCTTAACACTACGTCGAGGGCTTTCCGGGAGACTGCCTTCTTTGCTTCCCTGGACCAGACGCTTGCTGCGTACAAGATCACAGGTTCGATTACTGCTTTATATATAGTTCTTATGATTTCAGGGTGCAGTCCCCATGAAGCCCTCGCTGCTTTGCATACTCCTTTATATATACCTATAGCTTTTTTGCATACATATTGTATGTGCCTATTAAATAAGAGTTTATTGTCGAAAATAACACCTAAAATTTTAATCTCCTCCACTAACTCTATTTCCGTTCCCCCCATCTCCAGGCGGGGCGTGTCGAACTTCAGCTTTTTTGTGATAACCATGGCCTTGGTTTTATGCGGCGCAAAGTTTAGTTTGTTCAACTCGCCCCACTTCTGGATACGGGAGAGAACGGAGTTGGCCCTATCGGAGATTTCTCCGGCTGTGCTGCCCTCTATAATTAAAACGACATCATCTGCGAAGGCTTGACAATATACGTTGGCGACGGTAATTTCGTTGAGCAGGGGGTCTAAAATCAGATTCCAGAACAAGGGCCCGCCTATGGAACCTTGGACGCAGCCCTTGTTGGTGTTTTTGCTGTATTGCTCCCCCGCATACTTTACCGTCACCTTCCTATCTTTTAGATAGCTGTCCACCAGCCTCCGCAGATTTATCGGGCACCCTTTTTCTTTTATTTGGCATTTGATTTGGGGCCACCACGCATTATCGAAGGCCCCCTCTATATCCAGCGAAATCACGACCATAATCTTCTTCTCTACCAGATTCTGTCTGATTCGCTGGACCATGTCATAGAGGGAGTCTTCGGTACTGCGCTGCGGCACGAAGCCATACTGGTACGGGTTAAGCTTGGGCAGCACATACCATCTTATCCTTTTCACTAACATTTTTTCTAAAATTTTTCCTAAAATTGCCAGGAGCCCTATTGGCCTATACGATTTGGGGTGCGTGTAGTCTTCCTTGTTGGGCTTTCTCAAGAGGATTATTGTTGCCTCCTTCCAGGGTTTGGGGAAGTGGGAGAGCTCTAGGCATTTATTGTAGATAGCTAGGGATAGTTGTGGGTCGGTACTAATGGCAGCTGCGCATATATCCGCCGTGAAGCCATCTTTACCCGGGGCCTTCTTGGGGTTGAACGAATTCACCGCTCGAAGAAGTTCAGCCTCCACGAATGGAGGGTCGCAAAGGTCATCTTTGTTTCCCTCATTCGCTTCGGCTGCCCTTCTTCTCACTTCTCTGTGTTCTTCGTTCTCCCCCAATTCGGTATCCTCCGGGTAAAAGCTCTCAGCCATTATGCGCACCGACTCCTTTGGGCTGGTGTTCTTGCCGTCCCTAGCTATCGGCAGGTCTTCATATGCCTTTTTGGTCTTTCCTATTACTCTATAAATACCCTCCCACATCGTTTCCCTCTCCTGTTTTTCGCAAAACTCCTTCCAACTTCTGATCCTGGCCTTCTCCATCTCTTCTTGATATCTCTCTTTTGTTGCGACGTACTGCTCGACTACGTGAGCCAATCGGTTTGGCGCTGCCCATTTTATTTTTCTCTTCATTCTATTTTTTTCTTTTTTCATCTCTTCTAACTCCTCGGACCACCACGCAATTTTTATTTTTTGGTTTACCTTTTTCCTCTTTAACATTTTCTCACACGTTTCTTCAATACTTTCTATAAATTTTCCTACTTTATCTTCCAATTCGCTTATTTCTTTTATTTTATCTATCTCTTCTATATTTATTTTCCTTTTTTCGTATTCTAACTTACATGTTTCTTTAAATTTACTCCATTCTACCTTGTTTGTTTTATATTTTCTCGTTGTTCGTGTGTTCTCTATCTCCTTTATTTCATCTAGATTGATTTTAAAAGTAATTGCGTTGTGGTCCGAGGTCGTCATCCCTTCTTCTACCTTCCAGTCCTGTATCAGATTGGCCATGCCATCTGAGCAGCACGTCACATCCACCGAACTCTTATATCTTCTCCCTCCTCGCCAGGTATCAAAAGTTGGAGTATTTCCCTCGTTCATTACCTCTAATCCTAATTCAACGAATAACCCTGTCAGTTCCGCACCCCTATTATCACTTCTGTCGCTTCCCCACCATTCGCTCCAGGCGTTCGCGTCACCTCCAACTATGAGCCAATCACAACTTATCTCCCTTATCATCTCCTTCAGGAGTCGTACATAGGCCTCAATGTCAGTGTCCGGTTCAAAGTAATAGGAGATAACTCCGACCGTCCATTCGGCTGTTACCAGCCTAGCCGCTACTAGGTTGGCTGTTGTGAGGTTGGGAAATTGTATGATCTTAATATTGTTGTTGTTGATTAATATAGCGGCCTTGTTACTTTTCCCAACCTCATGTGCCGCCTGGACGATCCGAGCCCCGGACACGTCACTCATTATCCCTTTATTGCCTATATACGGCTCCTGAATGAGTGCAAAACAAAATTTTCTGTTGGCCATCACTGCCAACAGTTCCGATGTCGCGTTGTTGCTCCGTTGGAGGTTCGCCTGTACTACTTCGTATTTTTTGCTTGTTTTCTGAGCCGACGCCATGCCCTTAGCACCGGTACGCTACCTTAGATCGAGCCAGCCTTTCCCACTTGGCCCTAATCGGGCATACTTCATTGAAGGTATTGTGGGCCTTCTCCTCCAGGCCGGCTCTCTCACAATTAAGGCAGCGGGGGGGACTTAACTTCTCCTTACATGTGGCGTACAAGTGGTTACCCCCGCAGTGGCTGCAACTGTCCAGCTGCTCCTTACAGACCCGCTTGATATGGCCGTAGCCCAAGCAGCGGGAACACTGGATTAGCGGGGACTGATCTTCCACTCTGGAGACTCCCCATTGCAGTTGAAGAGTCCCCGCCTCTGTCAGTTGCTGCCAAATTGCGGGGGCCACCTTGACCACTATGTGTGCCACATGCGGATTTCTAGTTTTCTTCTCGTATACTGTCTCTATTTCTTCCTTCCCATCTTGGGTTTTAATTTTCCCGACCTTCCTCCTTATTGCTTCTTCCACCTGTTCTTTCTTTTTGTCCCCCCTTACGTATCTGACTATTACTAACGGATTCTTATTCTTTGCTATCTCTATTTTCAGAGTGCTTTCTTTCTCTAACTTCTTACTCAGCAACTCTGCGTCCTTCTCGGATCCACACCCTATAATAACCTTTTGGTCCTTGGCCTTTCTGACCTTCTGGACCTTGATCCATTCTCCATCGGGATCAGACTCCGCCGTCTTCCTGACCGCTTCCATCACCTGGTCGCTGGTCAGATTCTGGTCGGAGGACGCCACAATGAGAGAATGGAGTGTCCTGGGTGTGGTCCTCAACCGTCCTTCTGCGGTTACCTTCGCGTACGATGCCTTCTGCGGCTTTTCTTTGTTTTCTTCCTGTTCTTTTACCAACTCTTCTATCTTATCAGCGATTTTTCTGTTGGTCTCTTCCTGCAGTCTTTCACATCTTTCGGTAACTGCTTTGTTTTCCGCTAGTAGCTTCTCTATTTTCTCCAGTCTTCTCCCGGTCTCTTGCTCGAATTCGGTACTGTCCCTTACGATCTGTGTGTGGACAGTCCTTCCCATTCCAATCTTTGGTTCTTTTTTCTTCTCTTCTTCTATTCGGCTGACTAGTTCTGCCACCATCACTACCAGTTCGTTGGTTTCTTTTTGAATGGTGGCCTTATCCTCTTTTGTCACCGACCTATGACCGGCACTTGTCTCCAAGGCCTTCATAACTCTACTTTGTGCCTTCTTGGCGTTCTGTCTTATGTCGGCGCATGTCATTCCCGGGAGAAGGTGTGTCAGTTCCAGTTCTAATTTTGCCGGTGCTAATTTTGATTTAGGTTTTGGTGGTGGGGATTGGTGAACCATCGATTCCTCCCTACTGTTCACTTTCGAAATACGAGTTGGGCTCCTGGTAGTCATATTTAAAATAATAATTTAAGGACGGACGAATAAATTAGGACGGACAAAATAATTTAGGACGGACAGAATAAGTTAACACGTTAAAATTAAAATTGTAAAAGTTGTAAAAAGAAAATAAAATAAAACACAAAACACGTTAAAAGTAAAGTTGTAAAAGTTGTAAAGACCTATTAATTCAATAAAATACCTAAGCTAGTAAAATAAAATAAAACACGTTAAAAGTAAATTTGTAAAAGTTGTAAAGATAATTCGGGACAAATTGGGTAAAATTGGGACACACACAAGTTAAAATTTAATAAATATACACACTAACACAAAACAACACACGTTAAAAAAAATTTGTAAAAGTTGTAAAAGGGGGACGAAACTAAACAAAAAGAATCTACCTAACTATTGACTAGAAAAAACTAAAACTGTAAAAATAAATAATAAAATTGAATTAAATAATTTAAAATAAATGGAATAAAATTGAAAATTAAATAAATTAAAATTAAAAACAAGTTAAAAACAATAAATTAATAAAATGACTAGTAAAAATTAATTAAAAATTGAATATTTTAAAATTTTAAAAAGGTAGGGCGGCAGATTCTAATGTTTGTTCTATTTGTGTAATGATGTTTTACTTTGTGTACTGTTGTTTATGTATGTGTTGTGTGTATGTTGTCAAGTAGCAAGACCCCGGGAAGCAGCTTTGTCGATATGATTTAAAATAATATGATTAAATTTATAAAAGTTATAAATTTAAAAGTTAAAAAAGTTTAAAAAGAATCAATAAAATTCTGTCTTAACCTACTACCTGGACTCAATAGAGTCTCAGGGTCTACGCTCACAACAAAAACAATAAAACCTAATCCTAACTAACCTAATAAAAGTTTGTATAAGTTGTATATAAAACCTCCTTGTCAATAATCAATCGAATAATTGGAATTAAAATAAAGTCAAAAATTTAAAATAAAATAAAATGAATGATAAAAGTCAAATATTAAAATTGTCAAATTTAAAACCTATAAACTAAGCCTGCCCTCAAAAGAGGTGCAGGAGTCCTAAACTAAAGTCAATTTAAATAAAATATAATATAAATGGTCAAAGATTAAAATAAAAATTAAAAATGTCAATGTTTAAAAACCTAAATAACTTATAAACTATGCCTGTCCTCAAAAGAGGTACAGGGGTCCTAATGCTAGATAAAAAAGTATGAACACAAACACAATACGAAAAAAATATAAAACTGAATTTAAAAAATAGAATTCAGGTCTTAAAACTAAAACCTGGACTCAATAGAGTCACAGGGTCACAACACAAAACACGAGTAAATAAAACTTAAAACTAATGCAAAAACGCAATTGAATAAAATAGTATAAAAACTGTGATTTAGTAATTCAATTTAAAATAAAATAAGATTAGAATAAATAAACAAAATAAAATTAGATTAAAATAAAAGCAATTTAATAATTAAATAAAACCTAAACTAAATCACAGTAGTCCTTAACCTAGACCTGACCTCAAAAGAGGTTCAGGTGTCAAAAAGTTGTATAGAAAAATGTAGATAAAAAACTTAATTTTAATTTTCCTCGGCTCTATGTGCTCTATGTAGAGTCGCTTTTATTTTCCAGGTGTAGAGCGCTGCTCTCCGGTCCTAACGGCACCAATATGGAGCCGATCGGGCCAGGGAGTTCGGAGATATAGGTGAGTACCAGTTGGGGTGGAAATTAGGGGTTGGGGGTGGTGGGGTTTTGGGGTAGATGGGTAGGGTGGGATGTGGGTACCAAAAGTTATCAAGGAAGCACCACTGTAAGTACTGTGCTTCCTGAGCTATAGAACTTTTGGTTTTTTAGGGGGATTTGGGTGGGTTTGGGAGGGTTGGTTTATGACAGGGTGGGGTAGGGAGGGTTACCACAAAAACTTTTTGCTAAGGAAGTACACCCGTAGAAGGTATACTTTCTCAGCAATTAGGGTTTTTGTGGATTAGGTGAATAGGGGTGGGTTTCGGGGGGGTGGGTTTTTATTAAGGATTAGGGTAGGGTGGGTTACCACAAAAACTTATCGCTAAGGAAGTACACCCGTAGAAGGTATACTTTCTCAGCAATTAGGGTTTTTGTGGGTTGGGTGAATAGGGGTGGGTTTCGGGGGGTGGGTTTTTATTAGGGATTAAGGTAGGGTGGGTGACGATAAGCACTTCTCGCCAAGGAAGCGCACCCGTAAAAGGTGTACTTACTCGGCGATAAGCGTTTTCGTTTGGGCTATTTTAGGGGTTGGGGGTAGGGGGATGATTTGGAGGGGGATGGGTAGGAAAGTAAAAGGTTCCCCCGTCCGGCGCGTAAGGCGCCCCTGGGAGCCAAATTTCTGTCCTTTTTGCTCTATCTCCTATAGTTTAGGAGATAGAACGAAGACTAGAAATTGGCTCACCCGGGAAGAACCTTGTACTTTTTTTGGGAAAATGGAGGGGTGTTTTTTGGTGGGGATGGATAGTGTCGGTGGTAAGGAGCGATTTCTCCAAAGGGACTACTGATGGCAAAAGTGGGGAAATAGGAGAAATCAAGGATTTAAGGGATTTTTCAAAATTTTAAAAAATTGGGGTTGGGGGTAGGGGGTTGAAAGTTGGGGGAAGGGGTAATAGGGGTGGAAACGCCGCCTTTCAGGCCAAACTTTTCTCCGTTTTGCTCTATCTTTTATAGTTTAAAAGATAGGGCAAAAAAGAGATTAGTATGGGCTTCGGGCAACGGGGAATGGGAGGGATGATCCTGGGACCTTTGGGTGGGAAAAAAGGGGGTGATTTTATGATGGGATCGGGTGAGGTGTGTGGTTCTGAGGGATTTGTTGGAAGAAACTATACCTGCCAAATGTATAGTTTCTTTGAATTTTGAAATTAAAAATCCGAAAGTTTTGAAATTTTAAATTTTTGGGTTAGGGGTAGGGGGTTGAAAAGTGGGGGGATGGGATCAGGAAGGCTCAATTTGACTTCGGTGTCCTACGGACACCTTAAAGCCAAATTTGGCGTCCTTTTTGCTCTATCTCCTATAGTTTAGGAGATAGGGCAAAAGCGACGGGGAATGAACCTGGGACTTAGGAAAACGGGTGGGATTTTTTGATGGGGATGGATAGGGTAGGTGATGGGGAAGATTTTCTCCCAAGGAAGTGTATGTGTGGGATGAGTGGAAGTGGGAGAAAAACGAGGATTAAGGTGGAGGGGATGGTAAGGATGCAAATTTGGGGTGGGTTTTTTTGGGATTTTTAGGATGGGGGGTGAGTGTTGGGATTGGAGACAACTGGTACGTTTAAATTTTGAAAAAATACAATTTTGAGTTATTTTCGAAAAAATTTTTTATGGCCAAAACTTCTCCACTAGGTCTTTAGGGGCGCTCTAACCCTTATCCCAAAATTTGGGCGAAAACTGGGCTACGGTTCCCGAGTTATGGGCCTCCAAAGTTGAAGAGTAATTGTGAATATTCACGAGTTATTTAAAAGGTCTTATAGGCGCGCGACCTTGAGTGCCTTGCCGATTTCACCGAAGGTGACGGCTTTTGGCTTTTGGGGTCGCGCGACTTATTTGTCTTCCGGGGGCCCGCGCTCGGAAACCAAAACCTGCCTCGGGTTTTTGGGATTGCTATCTTATAGCTTACGAAATTTGCTATTTAACTATATAAAATTTAAGATTTTTAAAATTATTCTAGGTGATAAAAATGACTAGAGAAAACGGAACTATAAAATTTTAGAACACAAAAGCCGAGGAAATTTAGGGGTGGGTTTCACCCTTATCAAAATGAACTTAATAACTAAAGAGAGCAGGTTAAAGTTGGTATTATTGCACTTTTGAAATACTTATTTACTTAATATATACTTTTTAAAAACTAATTAACACTTGTTAAAATTTTTAAGAAATTTTTTAGAAATTTTTATAACTTTAGAGCCCTGTATCTTGAAGACGGATAGGGTCTCAACAATTTTGGCTCCGTAGCAAGTCGTTTCGGAGTACCTGCTTTAAGATGCAATTTTAAAATTTTAAAAAAGTTAAAAAACAAAAAAGTGCGATTTCAACTTTCGTAATATTCTACCAACTATTATGCGGGCGGTCGATTCTCCCTGCTCCGCTTTGGGAGGGTGGCGCTTGGGAATCCAGGTACCAACCCTCATATACTTATAACTAAACTAAAGGGGACGAGCTGGGCTTTCTGGTGATATAAAATACGGAATTTATAATTTATATATTCATATAAATTATTACCTTTAAAAAACAAAAACTTTTTTACTCAGCTACAAAACCAGCTGGTTTGCGCTGTATATACTAAATTTTACTGAAATACTACTTTCACCAGATAGCCCACCTAGTTTTCCCTATGTACAGGGAATTCCAGCTTTGGGCTATATGAAAATAAGGATTTATTCCAATTTCACTAACGGTGGCTGCGGTTTCCGCTGCGCACCGCCGGTCCGGAAAGTGGAATAAATTAAAAACTAAACAATTAAAAATTCTAAGACTTTACAAAAATGCGACCAGATAAATGTGCTTGCTAGATGGGATTTTTACAGAATTTATAAAAAGCAGGAATTCCTTCTACAGGCAATTTCCTTACGGGATTTTGCCGGGTAAAAACTTAAAATCTACGGACCTTGATAGCTCCGCTCCTGGTGTTGGGAATTCGGTTCCGGAAACTGGGTCGGGCTCGCCTCGACGTCCCCTTCGCCGCTGGCCTGGTTCCCGGAGTCCCGGGGCAAGTTTCAGGAAAACTCGGAATTTCCGAGTTTTCAGTTAATCTTATGTAGGTGCTCCGGGTTTGTTGGGAAAATTCCCAAATTTTGGGAGCACGTAGATGGTGGTCTCCCGCTCCTCGCCACAGTCTCGGTTACACAACTTCTCACTGATAATCTCGAGAAAAACGCACTTTCACTTTGTATGGCGGCAAAAAATCTGGTTTTTGCCGCTTATCTCACACAACTTTCACTTTAGGTACCAAGTGTGGTATATTGACGTGACGGGCTCGTTACGCCGCGTCGTTTGGTACCACTTTCACTGTGATTGGTGACAAAAAACTTTGAACTTCAGTAAAACTGGTGCGGAGCGAGTTAAAACCGTGGCGTTCGGGCCAAGAGCGCGCGGAGCATTGGGTTAGGTTAGGTTAGGTTAGGTTAGGTTAGGTTAGGTTAGGTTAGGTTAGGTTAGGTTAGGTTAGGTTAGGTTAGGTTAGGTTAGGTTAGGTTAGGTTAGGTTAGGTTAGGTTAGGTTAGGTTAGGTTAGGTTAGGTTAGGTTAGGTTAGGTTAGGTTAGGTTAGGTTAGGTTAGGTTAGGTTAGGTTAGGTTAGGTTAGGTTAGGTTAGGTTAGGTTAGGTTAGGTTAGGTTAGGTTAGGTTAGGTTAGGTTAGGTTAGGTTAGGTTAGGTTAGGTTAGGTTAGGTTAGGTTAGGTTAGGTTAGGTTAGGTTAGGTTAGGTTAGGTTAGGTTAGGTTAGGTTAGGTTAGGTTAGGTTAGGTTAGGTTAGGTTAGGTTAGGTTAGGTTAGGTTAGGTTAGGTTAGGTTAGGTTAGGTTAGGTTAGGTTAGGTTAGGTTAGGTTAGGTTAGGTTAGGTTAGGTTAGGTTAGGTTAGGTTAGGTTAGGTTAGGTTAGGTTAGGTTAGGTTAGGTTAGGTTAGGTTAGGTTAGGTTAGGTTAGGTTAGGTTAGGTTAGGTTAGGTTAGGTTAGGTTAGGTTAGGTTAGGTTAGGTTAGGTTAGGTTAGGTTAGGTTAGGTTAGGTTAGGTTAGGTTAGGTTAGGTTAGGTTAGGTTAGGTTAGGTTAGGTTAGGTTAGGTTAGGTTAGGTTAGGTTAGGTTAGGTTAGGTTAGGTTAGGTTAGGTTAGGTTAGGTTAGGTTAGGTTAGGTTAGGTTAGGTTAGGTTAGGTTAGGTTAGGTTAGGTTAGGTTAGGTTAGGTTAGGTTAGGTTAGGTTAGGTTAGGTTAGGTTAGGTTAGGTTAGGTTAGGTTAGGTTAGGTTAGGTTAGGTTAGGTTAGGTTAGGTTAGGTTAGGTTAGGTTAGGTTAGGTTAGGTTAGGTTAGGTTAGGTTAGGTTAGGTTAGGTTAGGTTAGGTTAGGTTAGGTTAGGTTAGGTTAGGTTAGGTTAGGTTAGGTTAGGTTAGGTTAGGTTAGGTTAGGTTAGGTTAGGTTAGGTTAGGTTAGGTTAGGTTAGGTTAGGTTAGGTTAGGTTAGGTTAGGTTAGGTTAGGTTAGGTTAGGTTAGGTTAGGTTAGGTTAGGTTAGGTTAGGTTAGGTTAGGTTAGGTTAGGTTAGGTTAGGTTAGGTTAGGTTAGGTTAGGTTAGGTTAGGTTAGGTTAGGTTAGGTTAGGTTAGGTTAGGTTAGGTTAGGTTAGGTTAGGTTAGGTTAGGTTAGGTTAGGTTAGGTTAGGTTAGGTTAGGTTAGGTTAGGTTAGGTTAGGTTAGGTTAGGTTAGGTTAGGTTAGGTTGGGGTGTGTGTTGGGTGACCTCCTCGTGGTACATCCTGGGCAACGGGCAGCTTCAACATTCTCCTTCTTGAGAGGAGTTTGATGTGAGACTGCCCGGCTAACAACCCGACACAGGCGGGAGCCCCTTCTGGGCCCTGCACCTCCACGTGCGTGTCCACTCTGGGCCGCACACTCGCCGCTCCTTCTGAGCGGCTTTGAGAGGAGTTTTGACGGCGCCCCTTCTGGGCGTCGTTACACGGGGGGGAAAGGGTAGGTTGGCGCCCCTTCTGGGCGCCTTTCAAGCGTTTCTGCACGCATAGGTGTAAACGGGGGCTTCATGCCACCCTTCGTTTTGTGTTGTCGTCGTCGCGGGTTCTGTCCCGTTCGCCACAACGACCCCAGCCCTGGCATGAGCTGGGTACGTGGTGTTCTGGGTCAGGCCTGCAGCCCATTTGGGTAAAGACAAGGAAAAGTCGATAAAACCCCACGGATACCTCCCGACCTCCGCGTGTATATAGGGTGCCCTTGGCGTTGGCGACGCATGGGCAACTTGTTGTGCCACTTTAGGGATCGGCAGCCCTCGAAGTGCCAGGGAAATGACAATCCCCAAATTGTCTGGGTGACATCCCACCAATGTCTTTATAATGGACTCGCATTCTTCAACAGCAATACCCCAGGAGGGTACCCGCCGGGAGGCGGGAGAATCCCTCCCTGGGCCCAGTTCGCTGGACCCAGGCTGCCCCACCGTCTCTGGGGGGGGCAAAGATGCGATTACATTATCGGATAGCTCCGATACCTCCCTTGGGGTAGGCAACCAGGCCCCAGGGAGCGACAATGCGTCTGGAAGGAAGGAGGATGGAGAAGGAGGATCGGGAGATGGGCCCGATGATGATAGTGTCTCGAATGACAGTGTCTTTGTCGAGGTTAGTAGTGGTGATGAAGATGATGGAAATGTGTCGGAGAGCGGTAGCGCCTATACTGTGTGCGAATCACCGAACCATTGGCAGATGCACCAGCCACACTCAATGTCGGAGAGGTCGGAGACCGAACCGGAGCCAGAGCCAATGAACACTAGTGTTCCAAAAGGCAACAAAAGGCTTCGTGACGACTTGGGCAATGAGGAGGACGAGGATGTGGGCGGTGCGAACCCTGCCAAGATTGGCTCTCGCCAACGCGGCAGTGGCAAGCGCGGCAAGGGCGCCCCTCGCGGGCACCACGTTGGCACGTTTTCTGGCGTCACCACAGCAAAGAGGGTCCTGATGGTCTCCAGCGACGAGGACTGTTCGGACCTCATAGGTTTGACGGAGGATGGGCTGAAGGGCGTGTTCTCTGATGGGTTGACTGGTCTAGGTGTTGATGGACTGGGTGGTCCAAATAGAGAAGAGAGGAGGACAACGAGGTCACAAAGAAAGGGAACGTGTGAGGAAGATAGTAGCTCTCCAACGTGCTACAAGAAGGATCCAGTTGGTCAGGAGGACTCTAAAGCAAGGGACCTCCTGGCCATCAGAAATCACAAAGGAAAGGACTTTGTAACCCTGGCCGACCAAGAGGATGCAACTGCAATGAATTTGCTGGACGAAGCCGAGGAAGCAATCCTGACCATCTTTCAATCCGCCAAGGTATCGGGCAACCTGAAAGGCCCGATACATGGCAAGATTAACTGTGCGTCGGTGGTCCTGGCCAAAATGGTGCACGCTTTCAGGTCTATGACCCGAGACGAGGAGGTTCGTCGCCTGAATGCCCAAGTGGACATCCAGGCCAAACAGATCTCCCAGTTGAAGGCGGAAATTACGGCCTTCAAAACGGGGTACGAAGACGCCAACAGGGCAAATAATCAGCTCAGGACTCCGGCCCCCCCCATTGTAGTGGAGAGCCCGAATGTCGAGCACCTGGTGCATACCATAGGAGGCGAAATCCTTACAGAGGTGAAAAAGGATATAGACAAGCGCCAAAAAGAGTCCTTGGAGACCATGCGCAACATGTTGGAGGCCTTTAAGAGTGGCATTAACCAGAGGCTGGGTCCGGAGCCTAGAATCAGGCCGCCCCTAGCTGGTGATAAAAAGACGGCCGCTGCCGCCATTGGTACTGCTTCTTACGCAGCCGCTGCCGCCGCTGCCGTTGCTCCTGCCGCTCCCGCAGACGACGGCGCCATCGCTGGTCCCTCCCGGGCCCCACATGTGTATGTACCTGGAACAAAGGGAAAACAAGAGGTGAACAAGGGTACTCACCGTACTTACCCGGTCGCTCCGAAGAAGAGGGCTCCCTCTGCTGCTGCTCCTGCTCCGTTGGCTCCTGTGGTCCCCGCTGTTGTCCGTGAGCCGTCGCTCGACGCTGCAGCGGCTGCTCCTGCGAATGAATGGAAAGAGGCCACAAGTAAGAAAAAGAGAAGAAGGCGGAAGAAGAGGGCGGCTCAGTCGGCACCTGCGGGTGCTAACAAAACTCCCTCTCCCCCGGCAACTAAAGCGCCTTTTAGGTTGGAGGTGCCTCGGTCCTCGGTGGTCACCATGACTTTGAACAATGACGCTCTGACCAAAGGCGTTACCTATGCCACGGTCTTAAGCAAAGTCATTGGTGCCATTAATTTGGAGGATATAGGCCTAGAGTCGCTTAAGATCCGCAATACAGCGGCTGGTGGCCGGAAACTGGAGATTTCCGGCGCCACAAGCGGCCCTAAAGCGGACATTTTGGCGGCTAAAATCAAGGACACGGTTGGTGATGTTGTCCACGTCGGCCGGCCGACCAAACATGCTGAGGTCAAACTGGTGGGGCTCCATGACTGGGTGACCCGCGACTTTATCGCTGAGGCCATAGCCCGCAAGGGAAATTGTCTCGCGTCTGAGGTCTCGGTGGGTCCGATTCGCCCTGCTGTAAGGTGGGCTCCTTCGTCGGCTATTGCACGATGCCCAATACCAGTGGCTAAAATGCTTGCGGCAGAAGGCAGCATAACAATAAGATGGGCCACGGTGCAGGTGACCGTCTTGAGGCCGTCCCCCACCAGGTGCTTTAAGTGCCTAGGCACAGGGCACACTAAGTTCACTTGCCCTTCGAAAGTGGATCGCAGTGCCTCCTGCTTCAGATGTGGAAAGGAGGGCCACATGGCAGAACAATGCGAGGTCGCGGTGCCCCACTGCCTGGTGTGTGCCGAAAGCAAGGTGCCAGCGAAGCATGTTATGGGGGGCAGAGCCTGCCGTCCTCCTCCTGCCAGAAGCACCACTCCTCTGTGGAAACCGGTGGTTCAGGTTCCTCGAGTGGAGCCTATGGACGTCACAGCAACGGGACCCGATGTTGGCACGGCCTAATAACATCCTACAGGCGAACCTCAACCGCTCCGTCGCCGCGCAAAACCTGCTTGTGCAGCAGATGGCGGAGTGGGAGGTTGGTGTGGCTCTAGTGGCGGAGCCACACTCTGTGCCCACCGGGTCCAACTGGATCGGGGACACGAAGGGGTTGGCACTTGTCACCACCCCCTCCAACAACAGTGCTACCCCTATCTCGCTAAGAGAGAGGGGTCCGGGCTACGTCGCTGTGACTTGGGGCGACGTGGCACTGGTGGCAGTGTATTTTTCCCCAAATCGGCCTTTGCGGGAGTTCAGGCTGTTCTTGGCTCAACTTCTGGGTGTGGTGAGGCGTTTGTCCCCGCTACAGGTTGTGTTAGCGGGTGATTTGAACGCCAAGTCCACCACGTGGGGATGTCCCAGAACCGACCACAGGGGAGTAGAGGTCGAGGAGTTTGCCGTCGAGAGTGGCCTCGTTCTCTTGAACAGGGGTCGCGTTAACACGTGTGTCCGATGGCAGGGTGAGTCGATCGTCGACGTGTCTTTTGCGACCCCTGCTATCGCTTCTCGTATTGTGGAATGGAGGGTCATGGGGGAGGAGGAATCCCTCTCCGACCACCTTTACGTGTGGATGAAGGTTTCCCCCATGTCCCTTACAAGCCTTCAGCCTGGGGCAGGAGTTCGTACGGCCCGGTTCAAAAAGTGGGCACTCACTCGCCTGAACCGTGAGGCGGCTGACGAAGCGGCTCGTCTCGAGATGTGGTTTCGGGATCCCCCGGCCTCCATGAGTGTGGACCTCCAGGCTGCCAAATTACAGCGTGCGCTGACCCGCATATGTGACGCCAGTATGCCCAGAGTCGGGGATCGTCCTCACCAGAGAGCGGTGTACTGGTGGTCGCAGGAAATCGCCGACCTGCGCACCGCCAGTATTCTGGCGCGCCGAGATCTCCAGCACTGCCGGAGGAGGCGGCACTCGAATGACGAGGAGGACCACTTCTACGCCCTGTTCAAGGCGGCAAGAAAGAGGCTGCAAATCGAGGTCCTCAAGGCCAAGACGTCAGCCTGGAACGAGTTCCTGGCCGATCTAGACAGAGACCCGTGGGGGAGGCCATACCGCACTGTGCGGAACAGGTACCGCAACTCAGCCCCCCCCACGGAGTCATTCGAGCCGGGACTCCTAGAACGAATCGTTGACGGCCTGTTTCCGGCCCGTGAGTTCGACGCAGTGCCGTTCAGCCTGCCTGAGCCGGACGAGCCTCACGATGTGGAAGCGTTCCCCCGCATCTCTGAAGAAGAGATGGAGCACGCTGTTGACCGCCTCCGCCTGAAAAGAAAGGCACCCGGGCCGGACGGCGTCCACAGCAAGGTGTTGGACATCGCCCTAGACCATATGGGAAGAAGGCTGACCGGCCTTTTTGATTGCTGCCTACGCCAAGGGAAGTTCCCTAAAGCGTGGAAGGAAGGCCGGTTATGCCTTCTAAAGAAGGATGATCGTCCACCAGACATGCCATCGGCCTATAGGCCGATCGTCCTGCTGGACGAGGCGGGCAAGCTCTTTGAGCGTGTGCTCGCTGCCCGCATCGTCGAGCACTTGGATGCCGTCGGACCCAATATTGAGTCATCTCAGTACGGGTTCCGTCGGGGCAGGTCCACGGTGGACGCGATACTTGCCCTTCGACGTACTACCGATGCGGCAGTCGCAAGAGGGGAAAGGGTGTTGGCGGTCTCGCTTGATATAGCGAACGCTTTTAACACCCTCCCCTTCAACTGTATAAACCAGGCCCTCCTTTATCACAGGGTGCCCTGGTACATAAGGAGGGTCCTGAGGGACTACCTGCAGGATAGGAAGATCCTATTTCTGCAGAAGGGCGCGGAGCGCATTAGTGCTCGCCGTATGGTGTGCGGTGTTCCGCAGGGGTCGGTCCTCGGACCCCTCCTGTGGAACATCGGATACAACTGGGTCCTGAGGGGAACTACTCTCCCCAGGACGGGGGTCATCTGCTATGCGGATGACACCCTAGTCACTGCGCGTGGCAGTGACTACCGGCATACGGTTAGACTCGCGTCGGTCATGGCCACTTTGACCGTATCGAGAATCCGTCAACTGGGGATGGAGGTAGCTCTCCCGAAGACGGAGGTGATGATATTTCACGGCCCAAGGGGAAGGCCGTCTGGCAGTTGGAGTGTCACGGTGGACGGCGTGCGTGTCGAGATAAAGTCCCGGATGAAATATCTGGGACTCATCCTTGACAGCCGCTGGACATTCGAGCCGCACTTTGCTGAGATGGCACCTCGGGTGGTGAAAGCGGCGATGGCGCTCTCGAGGGTTCTTCCTAATGTGGGGGGTCCGGGAGATAGCTGCCGTAGGCTGTACGCCGGGGTGTTGCGCAGCATGGCGCTATACGGCGCACCGGTCTGGTCCGACTCGCTCTCCCGCAAAAACATTGCGTCCCTACGCAGGCCACAGAGGGTGGCAGCGGTGAGAGCAATACGAGCGTACCGGACGGTGTCGTATACAGCGGCGACGGCCCTAGCGGGCATGATCCCGTGGGAGCTCGAGGCCAAGGTCCTGACCGAGGTTTTCGAGTTCCGCACGGAGCGAATCGCCAATGGCGAACGCCCCGCCTTGGAAGAGGTTCAGGGTGCGAGGCGAGCCGGACGTGAGATGGCGGCTTGGGAGTGGGAGCGCGATCTGGAATCTCCAGTCGCTGGTTTCCGCACCGTCGAGGCCATCAAGCCGGTGCTGTCAGGCTGGCTGAATAGATCCCACGGACAGATGAGCTACCAGTTGACACAGATACTGACCGATCACGGTTGCTTTGGCAAGTATCTGTGTCGAATTGGAAAGGAGGAGAGCACCATGTGCCATCAGTGCGGAGCTGCTGAGGATACGGCGCAGCACACTCTCCAGGTGTGCAGTGCCTTCGCCTCGCAGCGACGCACTATGGAGATGGAGCTCGGAGGCAGAGGAACCCTCGCGCTTCCTGAAGTTGTGGCCGCGATGGTGGAAAGCGAGGCCAACTGGAGTGCGGTGGCACGTTTCAGCGCCGTGTGCATGGGCCTCAAGGAGGAGGCGGAGAGGGCACGCGAAGACGCAGTCGATGCCACGCCTGCCAGGAGACGAAGGAGGACCAGGAGGAGACGGAGAGATGCGGACCTCAATCCTCCGTAGTTTCGATCCTGCCACAATGGAGGTGACCGACGCTGGGCTCCAGTCCTGAGTTGGTTAATATGTCGTGTAAATAAATAGTCTATGTTTATATAAATATAGTCTGTAAATACGTGTGGTGTATAAAGTGTTATCGTGTATAGTCTTTGTTTGTCGTAATTGTTTGTATATAAATGTAAATTTGTTGTACAATATTGTTGTGTAAATGCTTGTGTGTACAAATGTACATACTGTATATAAGTTGGAGGAAACGCTGTCCCTGCGGACTTTGTCCCTCTCATGAAGGAAAACCACACCACGACCCACACTAGTGGTGATGTGTGTGTGGTACTTGTCGTCGCGAACGCGCACCGCCCGTGTGACCGCGCGTGCCGGCCCTAAACGCACCAAAGTGCGAATGGGCCGACACGGGTGATCACACGGGCGCCAGGGTGAACCCCGCGGTTCAATTCCCTCCGGGATAGGCCCCGTGGTCTTCACCGTATCGGAGTTTGGTCCCCCAGAGGTTAGTGAGTATCCCCCTCCGTCTCGCCCTTCCCAGCCTTGGGCCTTCCCTTGGCAGCCGACTGGAGACAATGGCGTCTCCATGATAGTCGGTGGGTTGTGGAAAGGCGGACGGGTGAGTCTCACATAACCTGGGGCCTCTTCAAGGCCCCGGGTACTCGTAATGAGTTACTCTGGGTTAAAAAAAAAAAAAAAAAAAAAAAAAAGGTTAGGTTAGGTTAGGTTAGGTTAGGTTAGGTTAGGTTAGGTTAGGTTAGGTTAGGTTAGGTTAGGTTAGGTTAGGTTAGGTTAGGTTAGGTTAGGTTAGGTTAGGTTAGGTTAGGTTAGGTTAGGTTAGGTTAGGTTAGGTTAGGTTAGGTTAGGTTAGGTTAGGTTAGGTTAGGTTAGGTTAGGTTAGGTTAGGTTAGGTTAGGTTAGGTTAGGTTAGGTTAGGTTAGGTTAGGTTAGGTTAGGTTAGGTTAGGTTAGGTTAGGTTAGGTTAGGTTAGGTTAGGTTAGGTTAGGTTAGGTTAGGTTAGGTTAGGTTAGGTTAGGTTAGGTTAGGTTAGGTTAGGTTAGGTTAGGTTAGGTTAGGTTAGGTTAGGTTAGGTTAGGTTAGGTTAGGTTAGGTTAGGTTAGGTTAGGTTAGGTTAGGTTAGGTTAGGTTAGGTTAGGTTAGGTTAGGTTAGGTTAGGTTAGGTTAGGTTAGGTTAGGTTAGGTTAGGTTAGGTTAGGTTAGGTTGGGGTGCGAGTTGTCAGATGACCTCCACGTGGTGCATCCCGGGCAACGAGTGGTTCCAACAGTCTCCTTCGGAGAAAGTTGGACCCAGTCGGCTAACATCTGGCAAGGCTTGGCCCCCTTTTGGGGCTTTGCCTCTCCTATGTGCGGCCTACTCTGGGCCGCACTACTCGCTGCTCCTTCTGAGCAGCTTTGAGAGGAGTCGGCGGCGCTCCTTCTGAGCGTCGTCCTTTGTAGGATTTTTGTGGTTGGATACGACCTCGGGGTCGATTGTCAGGTGTCGGGTGTCGGAGGACGGACCCGGGTCAGCGTAGGTGGCCTGCGGGCTGTTACCGGAGAGTCGTTACCGGAGTCTGTTACCAGAAGACGATTACTGGCTGGACTGCGGGAAAGTCTCTGGGAGAGGCACGGGAGGGCCCGGGAGAGCTGCAGGGGCACCGGCGGGGCGGCGGGAATGTCTTTCCGGGGGCCGATTATCGGGCATAGACTTCCGTGAGTCGAGGTTTGAGGTTTTTGATGGATTGTGGGGGGCCGGACTCCGAGGTGGACTCTCGGGATCCGGGTCACCAAGACTGGCGGGCCGGAGGAAGGCCGCGCGCTTTGTTGTCTATTGTCTTGTTTTTGTCGTTTTTGTTGTGTTTACTTGTTGTGGGTTGAGCGAACGAATGGTTCCAACGGTCTCCTTGGAGAAAGTTGGACCCATTCGGCCAACATCTTGTAGGCAGGAGCCCCCCTTTGGGGCCCTGACTTTCCTATGTGCGTGCCTACTCTGGGCCGCACAACTCGTTGCCCCATATGGGCAGCTTTGAGAGGAATTGGCGGCGCCCCTTCTGGGTGCCGTCCTTTGTGGGTTTTTGTTGTGGGTTACGACCTAGGGTGTCGGATGCCGAGCGTCGGGTGTCGGAGGACGGACCCGGGTCAGCGTAGGTGGCCTGCGGGCTGTTACCGGAGAGTCGTTACCGGAGTCTGTTACCAGAAGACGATTACTGGCTGGACTGCGGGAAAGTCTCTGGGAGAGGCACGGGAGGGCCCGGGAGAGCTGCAGGGGCGCCGGCGGGGCGGCGGGAATGTCTTTCCGGGGGCCGAGTGTGAGGCTTTGACTCCTTAGAGTTGAGGTTTGGGGACTTGGTTTGAGTGGGGTCGGAAACCGAGCCCGAGTCAGATTTGGTCTGGGTCTGAGTCTGGGTCGGAGTCCGGGTCGCTAAAGAAGGGCAGGCGGGCTGGAGGAAGGCCGCGCGTTTTTGTTGTGTTTGTGCTGTTGTAGGGGATGCGGAGACTTGTCTCTGCTGGACCGGAAAGTGGGGCGCTTGCAGATGCAAGTGCGTGTGTAGTAGGGCATTGGCATGGGTATCTGACCGTACCCTCCCAAATGCCCAGGGTCGGAGGGCCAGAGTGTCTTTGTCTTGTGTTGTCCTGTTTTGTCCTTTGTAGTATGTCTTTTGTGGGTTTGCGTGCCCATAGAGGGTGGGCACGCTGTTTATGTTGTGCCGTGTGTAAAGTCGCCCGTGTGTCGGCGCATGACCGCTTGCGGTCATGAGTTGGCACACGGGCGACGGGGTGACGGGTTCGCGTGGTTAATCCCCAGTGGAAGGTCCCGTGACCGCCACCTCAGCCTTCAGCTTCGGATTGTGGGCCTCCAGGGGTTTAGTGGGTATTCCCCTCCGTCTCGCCCTCCCAGCCGGGACTTCTTCCTGGCAGCTGACTTGGAGCCTCTCTCCTTGTCAGTGGGTGTGGAAAGGCGGACGGGCGAGTCCCACATAATCGGGTGCCTCTTCAAGGTCCGGTAGTCGTAATGACTTCCCCTGGGAAAACAAAAAAAAAAAAAAAAAAAAAAAAAAAAAAAAAAAAAAAAAAAAAAAAAAAAAAAAAAAAAAAAGGTTAGGTTAGGTTAGGTTAGGTTAGGTTAGGTTAGGTTAGGTTAGGTTAGGTTAGGTTAGGTTAGGTTAGGTTAGGTTAGGTTAGGTTAGGTTAGGTTAGGTTAGGTTAGGTTAGGTTAGGTTAGGTTAGGTTAGGTTAGGTTAGGTTAGGTTAGGTTAGGTTAGGTTAGGTTAGGTTAGGTTAGGTTAGGTTAGGTTAGGTTAGGTTAGGTTAGGTTAGGTTAGGTTAGGTTAGGTTAGGTTAGGTTAGGTTAGGTTAGGTTAGGTTAGGTTAGGTTAGGTTAGGTTAGGTTAGGTTAGGTTAGGTTAGGTTAGGTTAGGTTAGGTTAGGTTAGGTTAGGTTAGGTTAGGTTAGGTTAGGTTAGGTTAGGTTAGGTTAGGTTAGGTTAGGTTAGGTTAGGTTAGGTTAGGTTAGGTTAGGTTAGGTTAGGTTAGGTTAGGTTAGGTTAGGTTAGGTTAGGTTAGGTTAGGTTAGGTTAGGTTAGGTTAGGTTAGGTTAGGTTAGGTTAGGTTAGGTTAGGTTAGGTTAGGTTAGGTTAGGTTAGGTTAGGTTAGGTTAGGTTAGGTTAGGTTAGGTTAGGTTAGGTTAGGTTAGGTTAGGTTAGGTTAGGTTAGGTTAGGTTAGGTTAGGTTAGGTTAGGTTAGGTTAGGTTAGGTTAGGTTAGGTTAGGTTAGGTTAGGTTAGGTTAGGTTAGGTTAGGTTAGGTTAGGTTAGGTTAGGTTAGGTTAGGTTAGGTTAGGTTAGGTTAGGTTAGGTTAGGTTAGGTTAGGTTAGGTTAGGTTAGGTTAGGTTAGGTTAGGTTAGGTTAGGTTAGGTTAGGTTAGGTTAGGTTAGGTTAGGTTAGGTTAGGTTAGGTTAGGTTAGGTTAGGTTAGGTTAGGTTAGGTTAGGTTAGGTTAGGTTAGGTTAGGTTAGGTTAGGTTAGGTTAGGTTAGGTTAGGTTAGGTTAGGTTAGGTTAGGTTAGGTTAGGTTAGGTTAGGTTAGGTTAGGTTAGGTTAGGTTAGGTTAGGTTAGGTTAGGTTAGGTTAGGTTAGGTTAGGTTAGGTTAGGTTAGGTTAGGTTAGGTTAGGTTAGGTTAGGTTAGGTTAGGTTAGGTTAGGTTAGGTTAGGTTAGGTTAGGTTAGGTTAGGTTAGGTTAGGTTAGGTTAGGTTAGGTTAGGTTAGGTTAGGTTAGGTTAGGTTAGGTTAGGTTAGGTTAGGTTAGGTTAGGTTAGGTTAGGTTAGGTTAGGTTAGGTTAGGTTAGGTTAGGTTAGGTTAGGTTAGGTTAGGTTAGGTTAGGTTAGGTTAGGTTAGGTTAGGTTAGGTTAGGTTAGGTTAGGTTAGGTTAGGTTAGGTTAGGTTAGGTTAGGTTAGGTTAGGTTAGGTTAGGTTAGGTTAGGTTAGGTTAGGTTAGGTTAGGTTAGGTTAGGTTAGGTTAGGTTAGGTTAGGTTAGGTTAGGTTAGGTTAGGTTAGGTTAGGTTGGGGTGCGAGTTGTCAGATGACCTCCACGTGGTGCATCCCGGGCAACGAGTGGTTCCAACAGTCTCCTTCGGAGAAAGTTGGACCCAGTCGGCTAACATCTGGCAAGGCTTGGCCCCCTTTTGGGGCTTTGCCTCTCCTATGTGCGGCCTACTCTGGGCCGCACTACTCGCTGCTCCTTCTGAGCAGCTTTGAGAGGAGTCGGCGGCGCTCCTTCTGAGCGTCGTCCTTTGTAGGATTTTTGTGGTTGGATACGACCTCGGGGTCGATTGTCAGGTGTCGGGTGTCGGAGGACGGACCCGGGTCAGCGTAGGTGGCCTGCGGGCTGTTACCGGAGAGTCGTTACCGGAGTCTGTTACCAGAAGACGATTACTGGCTGGACTGCGGGAAAGTCTCTGGGAGAGGCACGGGAGGGCCCGGGAGAGCTGCAGGGGCACCGGCGGGGCGGCGGGAATGTCTTTCCGGGGGCCGATTATCGGGCATAGACTTCCGTGAGTCGAGGTTTGAGGTTTTTGATGGATTGTGGGGGGCCGGACTCCGAGGTGGACTCTCGGGATCCGGGTCACCAAGACTGGCGGGCCGGAGGAAGGCCGCGCGCTTTGTTGTCTATTGTCTTGTTTTTGTCGTTTTTGTTGTGTTTACTTGTTGTGGGTTGAGCGAACGAATGGTTCCAACGGTCTCCTTGGAGAAAGTTGGACCCATTCGGCCAACATCTTGTAGGCAGGAGCCCCCCTTTGGGGCCCTGACTTTCCTATGTGCGTGCCTACTCTGGGCCGCACAACTCGTTGCCCCATATGGGCAGCTTTGAGAGGAATTGGCGGCGCCCCTTCTGGGTGCCGTCCTTTGTGGGTTTTTGTTGTGGGTTACGACCTAGGGTGTCGGATGCCGAGCGTCGGGTGTCGGAGGACGGACCCGGGTCAGCGTAGGTGGCCTGCGGGCTGTTACCGGAGAGTCGTTACCGGAGTCTGTTACCAGAAGACGATTACTGGCTGGACTGCGGGAAAGTCTCTGGGAGAGGCACGGGAGGGCCCGGGAGAGCTGCAGGGGCGCCGGCGGGGCGGCGGGAATGTCTTTCCGGGGGCCGAGTGTGAGGCTTTGACTCCTTAGAGTTGAGGTTTGGGGACTTGGTTTGAGTGGGGTCGGAAACCGAGCCCGAGTCAGATTTGGTCTGGGTCTGAGTCTGGGTCGGAGTCCGGGTCGCTAAAGAAGGGCAGGCGGGCTGGAGGAAGGCCGCGCGTTTTTGTTGTGTTTGTGCTGTTGTAGGGGATGCGGAGACTTGTCTCTGCTGGACCGGAAAGTGGGGCGCTTGCAGATGCAAGTGCGTGTGTAGTAGGGCATTGGCATGGGTATCTGACCGTACCCTCCCAAATGCCCAGGGTCGGAGGGCCAGAGTGTCTTTGTCTTGTGTTGTCCTGTTTTGTCCTTTGTAGTATGTCTTTTGTGGGTTTGCGTGCCCATAGAGGGTGGGCACGCTGTTTATGTTGTGCCGTGTGTAAAGTCGCCCGTGTGTCGGCGCATGACCGCTTGCGGTCATGAGTTGGCACACGGGCGACGGGGTGACGGGTTCGCGTGGTTAATCCCCAGTGGAAGGTCCCGTGACCGCCACCTCAGCCTTCAGCTTCGGATTGTGGGCCTCCAGGGGTTTAGTGGGTATTCCCCTCCGTCTCGCCCTCCCAGCCGGGACTTCTTCCTGGCAGCTGACTTGGAGCCTCTCTCCTTGTCAGTGGGTGTGGAAAGGCGGACGGGCGAGTCCCACATAATCGGGTGCCTCTTCAAGGTCCGGTAGTCGTAATGACTTCCCCTGGGAAAACAAAAAAAAAAAAAAAAAAAAAAAAGGTTAGGTTAGGTTAGGTTAGGTTAGGTTAGGTTAGGTTAGGTTAGGTTAGGTTAGGTTAGGTTAGGTTAGGTTAGGTTAGGTTAGGTTAGGTTAGGTTAGGTTAGGTTAGGTTAGGTTAGGTTAGGTTAGGTTAGGTTAGGTTAGGTTAGGTTAGGTTAGGTTAGGTTAGGTTAGGTTAGGTTAGGTTAGGTTAGGTTAGGTTAGGTTAGGTTAGGTTAGGTTAGGTTAGGTTAGGTTAGGTTAGGTTAGGTTAGGTTAGGTTAGGTTAGGTTAGGTTAGGTTAGGTTAGGTTAGGTTAGGTTAGGTTAGGTTAGGTTAGGTTAGGTTAGGTTAGGTTAGGTTAGGTTAGGTTAGGTTAGGTTAGGTTAGGTTAGGTTAGGTTAGGTTAGGTTAGGTTAGGTTAGGTTAGGTTAGGTTAGGTTAGGTTAGGTTAGGTTAGGTTAGGTTAGGTTAGGTTAGGTTAGGTTAGGTTAGGTTAGGTTAGGTTAGGTTAGGTTAGGTTAGGTTAGGTTAGGTTAGGTTAGGTTAGGTTAGGTTAGGTTAGGTTAGGTTAGGTTAGGTTAGGTTAGGTTAGGTTAGGTTAGGTTAGGTTAGGTTAGGTTAGGTTAGGTTAGGTTAGGTTAGGTTAGGTTAGGTTAGGTTAGGTTAGGTTAGGTTAGGTTAGGTTAGGTTAGGTTAGGTTAGGTTAGGTTAGGTTAGGTTAGGTTAGGTTAGGTTAGGTTAGGTTAGGTTAGGTTAGGTTAGGTTAGGTTAGGTTAGGTTAGGTTAGGTTAGGTTAGGTTAGGTTAGGTTAGGTTAGGTTAGGTTAGGTTAGGTTAGGTTAGGTTAGGTTAGGTTAGGTTAGGTTAGGTTAGGTTAGGTTAGGTTAGGTTAGGTTAGGTTAGGTTAGGTTAGGTTAGGTTAGGTTAGGTTAGGTTAGGTTAGGTTAGGTTAGGTTAGGTTAGGTTAGGTTAGGTTAGGTTAGGTTAGGTTAGGTTAGGTTAGGTTAGGTTAGGTTAGGTTAGGTTAGGTTAGGTTAGGTTAGGTTAGGTTAGGTTAGGTTAGGTTAGGTTAGGTTAGGTTAGGTTAGGTTAGGTTAGGTTAGGTTAGGTTAGGTTAGGTTAGGTTAGGTTAGGTTAGGTTAGGTTAGGTTAGGTTAGGTTAGGTTAGGTTAGGTTAGGTTAGGTTAGGTTAGGTTAGGTTAGGTTAGGTTAGGTTAGGTTAGGTTAGGTTAGGTTAGGTTAGGTTAGGTTAGGTTAGGTTAGGTTAGGTTAGGTTAGGTTAGGTTAGGTTAGGTTAGGTTAGGTTAGGTTAGGTTAGGTTAGGTTAGGTTAGGTTAGGTTAGGTTAGGTTAGGTTAGGTTAGGTTAGGTTAGGTTAGGTTAGGTTAGGTTAGGTTAGGTTAGGTTAGGTTAGGTTAGGTTAGGTTAGGTTAGGTTAGGTTAGGTTAGGTTAGGTTAGGTTAGGTTAGGTTAGGTTAGGTTAGGTTAGGTTAGGTTAGGTTAGGTTAGGTTAGGTTAGGTTAGGTTAGGTTAGGTTAGGTTAGGTTAGGTTAGGTTAGGTTGGGGTGCGAGTCAGATGACCTCCACGTGGTGCATCCTGGGCAACGAGTGGTCCCAACGTTCTCCGTTCGGAGAAAGTTGGGCCCAATCGGCGAACATCTGGCTAGGCGGGAGCCCCTTCTGGGCCCTGCACCTCCATGTGCGTTCCACTCTGGAACGTACACTCGCCGCTCCTTCTGAGCGGCTTTGAGGGGAGTTTGTTTGTGTTGTTTTGTCTTTGTAGTTTTCTTTCTGTTGCAGGTGACAAGGAAAAGTCGTGAAAACCAATTTTGTCATGAGTGCGTCTCTCAAAAACAAACTACCCCAGGAGGGTACCCGTCGGGAGACGGGAGAACCCCTCCCTGGGACTGGTTCATCGGCCAAGGTCGATGCTCCGGTTCCAGGCTGCCCCACCGTTTCTGGGGGGGGCAAAGAAACGCCAGATGCGAAGAGGAGGAAGGTGGAAGAGGAGGAGAAGAACGAGAAGAGCAAGGTTGAGGAAGACTTGGAGTATGAAGAGTGGATGAAGGAAGTGGAAGAGGCAATGGAGGTGTTCAGGAAAAAGAAGAGATTGCTCAAAAAAGGCGAAGGACTGCCTGAGGATATGGCCCAGCTGAGACGGGACCATCGGGACCTCATTCAGAGCGGCGGGCTTTTGTTGGAGTTTATCAAGAACATGAAGAAATCTCTTGAGGACCTTGGGTATCAAGGTGTAATGGCCAGGAGGGAAAAAGAGGCCTTTCGAAAAAAATTAGTAAATGCAGAGGAGGTTAGACTCCTTGCGGAGGAATTGGCCAAGGAAAATGTCGAGCGCCTTTTGGAGGCAAAGGCTGCAGAAGAGGCCAAGCGCCTTGCGGAAGTCAGGGCTGCCCCTCCTTCTACATCGGAGTTGGACGATGGTGTAACGGCGGTTCTGACGGCGATGCAACGCACACTTGAGGGGATGGACAAACGGCTGGACGGTCTAGAGGCGAGACTTCCATCGCCCGAGACGAGGACTTACAGTTCGGTGGTTGCGTGCGGTGGTGAACTAGCACCGGTCCCTATGACGCCTGTCCCATCTGGTGAGGTGTGGACTGCCGGAACACGCGGACGGAGAAGGAGAGGGGCTGGGCCCCCCGCTCAGAAGAAGATAGAGACACGGACGGTGCCCAAAGTAGGACCGACGCCCCCGAGAGTGCCAAGGGAGAGGAGAACCCTTAGGCAGCCCAGTTCGGCGGCGATTACCCTCCAGCTTAGGCCGGAGGCGGTCGCCCGGGGGTTGACTTACGCGGGTGTCATTGACAAGGCCACGGAGGCAATTAAATTGGAGGAGTTCGGCATCATGGGAGGGGTGAGAATGAGGACTGCCCAATCCGGAGCCGCACTTATCGAAGTGCCAGGGGAAGACAGCGGGGAGGCCGCCGACAGGTTGGCGCTCAAGATGACGGAGATCTTGTCGGACGTGGCGGTGATTGCCCGCCCGGAGAAGCGGGCGGACATCCGCCTATACGACTTTCACAGCTCGGTGACGTCGGAGATGGTGGCTGCCGCTGTGTCGGCAGAGGGGGGATGCCTCAAAGAGAAGGTGAGGGTGAGCAGCATCCGATCGGGCCCGAGTGGTTCCGCATCGGTGCTGGTTCAATGCCCTGTGAAGGCGGCGGGGAGACTCGCCAATATGGTAGATCTCCAGTTGGGGGGATGGCACTCGGCCAAAGTGGAGGTGTTTGGACCCAGACCCATGCGCTGTTATAAGTGCATGGGGATGGGCCACACACGGCCGATGTGCCCTTCTGAGAAGGACAGAGCGGGGTGCTGCTTCCGCTGTGGCAACGACGGCCATCAAGCGGGAGCATGCACTGGACCGCTCCACTGCCTGGTGTGTGCCGAGGCGGCGCTGCCCCATGAACATATCATGGGTAGTAGGGAGTGCCGGCCTCCGGCCACACAAGCGAGGGGCGTGCAAGCGCAATGAGGCGCAAGTTTTTTTTTTTTTTTTTTTTTTTTTTTTTTTTGTATTGATGAAGTTGTTGGGCAGGAACCCAAAGTAGGGGGGGCATCGGTATGGCTATCGTGTTATAGCACCCCAGATGCCCCCGGGGTCGTCGATGGATGACAAGTTGTGTCGTCCTGTATTTGTGATGTGTCTTGGTGTGGCTGATGCGGGACCTTACATACGAGCGATGTCGACGACAGAGTGAGTATGAGGGGTCCCGGATTAGTTTAACTTGTGTTGCTGTTTTGCTTGTTTGTATGTTTGCTTGTTTTGCTGTATGTGTTGTTATTGTGGTGTCCGCATGCCCAGAGAAGGGTGGGTGTGCTGTTTATGTTGTGCCGTGTGTAAAGTCGCCCGTGTGTCGGCGCATGATCGCTTGCGGTCATGGGTTGGCACACGGGCGACGGGGTGACGGGTTCGCGTGGTTAATCCCGAGTGGAAGTGTCCCGTGACCGCCACCTCAGCCTTAAGCTTCGGATTGTGGGCCTCCAGGGGTTTAGTGGGTATTCCCCTCCGTCTCGCCCTCCCAGCCG
Source organism: Eudonia lacustrata (assembly GCA_947562085.1). NCBI lineage: Eukaryota > Metazoa > Arthropoda > Insecta > Lepidoptera > Crambidae > Eudonia > Eudonia lacustrata. Next base: position 13,358,578 of record OX387336.1, read on the forward strand.
GGACTTCTTCCTGGCAGCTGACTTGGAGCCTCTCTCCTTGTCAGTGGGTGTGGAAAGGCGGACGGGCGAGTCCCACATAATCGGGTGCCTCTTCAAGGTCCGGTAGTCGTAATGACTTCCCCTGGGAAAACAAAAAAAAAAAAAAAAAAAAAAAAAAAAAAAAAAGGTTAGGTTAGGTTAGGTTAGGTTAGGTTAGGTTAGGTTAGGTTAGGTTAGGTTAGGTTAGGTTAGGTTAGGTTAGGTTAGGTTAGGTTAGGTTAGGTTAGGTTAGGTTAGGTTAGGTTAGGTTAGGTTAGGTTAGGTTAGGTTAGGTTAGGTTAGGTTAGGTTAGGTTAGGTTAGGTTAGGTTAGGTTAGGTTAGGTTAGGTTAGGTTAGGTTAGGTTAGGTTAGGTTAGGTTAGGTTAGGTTAGGTTAGGTTAGGTTAGGTTAGGTTAGGTTAGGTTAGGTTAGGTTAGGTTAGGTTAGGTTAGGTTAGGTTAGGTTAGGTTAGGTTAGGTTAGGTTAGGTTAGGTTAGGTTAGGTTAGGTTAGGTTAGGTTAGGTTAGGTTAGGTTAGGTTAGGTTAGGTTAGGTTAGGTTAGGTTAGGTTAGGTTAGGTTAGGTTAGGTTAGGTTAGGTTAGGTTAGGTTAGGTTAGGTTAGGTTAGGTTAGGTTAGGTTAGGTTAGGTTAGGTTAGGTTAGGTTAGGTTAGGTTAGGTTAGGTTAGGTTAGGTTTTTTTTTTTTTTTTTTTTTTTTTGTTTACCCAGGGGAAAACCTGATCAAACGGGTTTAATCGGGGATGGCCAAAGCCGACCCGATAAAAACCCCTGGGGTGGTTACCTCCCACAGACTTAAGATCCGTGCCCTTTTTCAAATTATTTATTGTTTATAAATATCTTACATTTATTTTCCTTACATCTAGACACCCTTTTAACATTTTAGGGTGTTTTATTCGTCACTTTGGAGGGAAGGGCTTCTCCTTCCAATGTGGCGAATAAAATTATACAATAAACTTATACTAACTTATACTAAAAACGTGTTTCACCCGTCCCACAGCTTTTTCCCTATCCTTTCTAACTTATTTTTGTAATTCTTACAACTAAACTTAACTTTTGTGCTAATAATAGCCTGTTTTACAGCATTTCAGGTATTTTAGTCTGTTTTACAGCATTTTTTTTTTTTTTTTTTTTTTTTTTTTTTTTTTTTTTTTTTTTTTTTTTGTGGTTCTGCAATCGTACATTACAGCTTCAATACAATTGAGTATTAGTTTGCTGGCTGCCCGGACACACACATGTAGCCTTTACATGTTAAAACCGATTAAAACTGATTTCTCACTTATTTACTCGATCATCGCCGTCATCGCGCCCCCGACCCCGCGCTCGTCCTACCCGAGTCTGGCATGAGCTCTAATCCTGCCACTAGAGCCTCCAGTCTCTCTCCTTTCTCCTCATAGAGGATAACTTCGTGGTGCTCCGAAGCCCTCAATCCTCCCCGACGATCGGAGGTGGTCGCTCTCTCATGGCTCACCACCATTGCATCCACGCTTATTACCCGCGGCGCTACATCTTCCCTGGCCGGGTTCGCTAGTGCCGCTAGGAGGGTGCTGGCCTTGCTGAAATGGGTCTGGGGGTCGCTTCCCGCTCCCTCAATGAGGAGCACAACCTTGTTGCGTTTCCTCAAGATGCGCAGATCTACCCCCTCCACCGTCGCCTGCAGCAGCTCTCCGTATACTCTCCTTCGCATGGTGGTTTTTGTGCAACTGCCATTTAGGAGCGCCCCCAAGCCAGGAGAGATGGCCACATTGGTTTTCGCCCTGGTCATGCAATAGGCAATGCCGACTCGCTCTCTATTGCTTTTCATAAATGAGGCCACATTCTCCACTCTTAGGCCCGGTGTTCCCATTTCCCCATGCGTGATCAGTCCGTCGATATCAAGCCGGTGTGAGACGTGTGTGTGTGTGTGTTGTGTGTGTGGTTGTGAAGTGTGTGCGTGTTGCGGTTGTGACTGTGATTGTGGGGTGCGTGTCCCCAGTTCGGGGTCAGCCGATGGCGGTTGCGGCTGTTGAGGCTGGTGTCTCTTCGCAGCCACCCTAAAGCAATCCCCAGCAAACGCCAGAAGTTTTGCGCCTCCGCTCTTACTGCCGATTAGCCCACTCAACGTCGCCTTCTCAAGGTGGCATTCGAGCGCCTGTTCCAGGTCCATCCTAGCCAGCGCAAAACGAGGGCACTCCAGCAACACGTGCCAGACGGATTCTGGTACTTCGGGGTCGCACTCACATCCCGCACTGTCCGTGAGCTTGAAGCGGTGGAGGTACTCCGCTATGCCCCCATGTCCTGTCAAGGCCTGGATTTCGACCGGTGTCGGTTTCAAAGCTCTAACCGCCCGGAATGCTAATTTAGCATCCGGGAGGAAGGTCTTCGTTACCGACCCGGTGGTGGAGGATTCGTATCTGGCTTGCCAGATATGGACCGACTCCTCCCTAATCCTGCGCTTGACGTATGACACGGGTATGCTGGAGTATACCGCTCTCGCTTCCGGATCCAGCGCCGCCTCCTTCGCCAGCTCGTCCGCTCTCTCATTGCCCGCCGTGCCAACATGGGCCCTGACCCATGACAGCTTTACTTCTCCGCCGTTTAGCCTAATATTCTGTACGCACTCCTTGATCTGCTTTGCCAGAGGGTGGAATGAGATGGGGTTTTTGAGAAGGTCCAAGGATGAACGAGAGTCGCTCATTATTTGTACCTTACTCAGACCGCTCTCCCTCACCAACTGGACAGCCCTAAGGAGCGCGTACAGTTCCGCCTGGAAGACCGTGCATGAGGCAGCCAAGCCATATCGCTCATGCTTTACCTCCTCCCCGTTTTCCCACCAGGTGAGCGCCGCACCGACTCTGCCCTCGATTTTGCTCCCGTCAGTGTAAATGACAGGGTGCTCCTGGTGTGGATCCCGGCCAGTCAGGTCCGCATGCTCGACGTGGTCGTACTCCATCGATATGTTCTGAGATGGGTGAGGGGCTGCAAGATAGTGCACTCTGCCCTCCATTGCCGCCCCCGGCGGCAAGTAATCCACGCTATGCCCTTTCTTTGCCATGTAGATGTTTGCCGACTCTCCCACTCTTATACTTAGCGGCAAAAGGCCCGACAGCACCAGCGCCGAGGCCAAGGATACCGTCCTGTAGGCCCTGCATATCTTTTGGGCGAAACCCCTCTGCAGCGCGTCGAACTGTTTGCGATTCATCTGGAGTTCCGCTGCAGGGGCCCACACACTCGAAGCGTAAAGGACGATCGGCTCGATCACTGCCACGTAGATGGTCCTGGTGATCTCCCCATTGAGCCCCCACCTCACCTTCGCTGCGCATGCCAGGCGCTTGTATATACCTATCGCTTTCCTACATGTGGCTGCTATGTGCTGCTTGAAGGTGAGGCCCCTATCTATGATCAGGCCCAGAATTTTGACCTCATCTACCAGCTGCAAGGTTTCGCCGGCCATGGTCAGGACTGGTTTGGTGAACTTTAACTTCTTTGTAATTAGCATAGCATTGGTCTTGTGAGCTGCGAAATTCAGTTTGTTCTGCCTACCCCACTCCATGACCGCGTGCAGTGTCGCATTGGCTCTACGCTCTATGTCCTGTGTTTCTTTGCCGGAGAAAACCAGCACCACGTCATCGGCAAAAGCCTGACAGTACACACCCCCGGCCTGTAGCAAGTGAAGGAGCGGGTCGAGTATCAAATTCCAGAAAGTGGGCCCCCCGATAGACCCCTGGACACAGCCCTTTGTGGTGTACCTAACGCTGGTGGCTCTTGCAAAATTAACCTCTATGGACCTATCTTTAAGGTACGAACACACCATCGCATACAAATTTCTTGGGCACCTTTTCGCTGCAAGTTGGCTCTTGAGGGCGGGCCACCACGCGTTATCAAAAGCGCCCTCTATGTCAAGAGACACTAGGACGACAGTGTTCTTGTCCCCTGTCTCGGACCTCACGTAACTCACGAGATCATAGAGGGCGTCTTCTGTACCTCTCTGAGGCATAAATCCGTACTGGCGCGTGCTAAGAAGTGGAAAGATGTGCCATTGTATTCTTGCAACCATCATTTTCTCCACGATTTTTCCCAGCACGGAGAGTAAGCCTATTGGTCTGTACGATTTTGGGTGGGTGTAATCATCCTTCGACGGTTTCCTGAGGATGACTACATGGGCCGACTTCCACTGCTTCGGGAAGTGTGCGAGGGCTAAACATCTGTTGGCAAGAGCCAAAAACAGTGCCTTGTAAGCTGTTATAGCCTCTGCGCATATGTCCGAGGTCAACCCGTCAGCACCCGGAGCCTTTTTGGGGTTCATGGACCACAAAACTCCATATAGCTCCGTGTCGGTGAAAGGCGGGTCGTCCTCCGACAGTCCCTCCATCGTCAGCCCACACCTCTCAATCTGCTCACGGACTTGGGTATGGTATTGTGTGTCGGCATCCACAGAGTCACCCGGGTAGAAAGTGCTCGCCAGAAGACTTGCTGAACCCTCCGGACTTAGCGTCTTTCCATTCGCGTCCCGTAACAGCACATCTTCCTGCCTGCCCTCCGCCCTCCGTATCACTCTGTAGATACCATCCCACATACTCTCCCTATCCTGTTTTGTGCAGAACTGCTTCCAACTCTCCGTCTGGGATGCTCTTGCTGCGTCCGCGTACTTCTGCTTCGCCTCCAGATACTCATCGATTACCGACTGCCTGCGATGTGGGGCCGCATTTCGGATCCTTCTCTTCATCCTCACAGTTTCCCGTTTGAGGTCGTCGAGGAGGTCCGACCACCAAGGCGGCCTAACGTTCCCCTTCGCCTTCCCTATCTTCGGAACTGTTTTATCGCAGGCTTCGTGGATTGCCGCTACGTATCTTCCCACTATGCCGTCCAGATGTTCCGCGATCATCACCCCCTCCACCTCGCCCACTGCCAAGCCTCTAGCGTTCAGAGCTGTACCAAGGGCGGACCTGAACTCAGACCACTTTGCCTTCCCTGTCTTGTACCTCCTTGTGGTTGGGGCCACTAAGGGTGTAAGTGCCTGCCCTGTTTGCAGGTTGAAAAGTAGGGCATTGTGGTCTGAAGTGATTAAGTCCCTGTCCACCCTCCACTCCTGGATTCTGCCCAGTAGAGACTCACTGCAGGCGGTGACGTCCACCATGCTGGAACACAGCCTGCCCCTTCTGTATACTTCAAACGTCGGCACCGTGCCGCAGTTGAGGACGTGAAGGCCTTCCTCATTGAGGAATCTACTGTACGCTTCACCACGCTCGTCATCGGCACAGCTGCCCCACCACTGACTCCACGCGTTTATGTCCCCTGCCACTATTTTGTTGTTTGTGTTTAATTCGTGTAGTGCGTGTTGTGTCACTTGTATATCTCGCTCTATGTCGGCGTCCCCCTCAAAGTAAACTGAAATGACTCCAATTTTCATGGTTCCGGCCTTGATCAGTGCCGCCGCCTCGTTCTCGGTTACCAGCTGTGGGTCATTAATGACTTCCAGCTGGTCCCCGAAAACGAGTATCGCCGCTTTCACCGGCTTGGTCCTGTTTTGGGAGCATTGTATTATTCTCACACCCGCTTGTTGCTTTATGAGTCCGGTTCTTCCTACGTAGGGCTCCTGCACTAAGGCAACGTGGTATCCTCTCTGTTTGGCAGTTTGCAGGAGCTCCGCCGTGGCTAACTCTGATCGCTGCAAGTTAGCTTGAACAAACCTCAATGTACCCCTTCTAGTTTGTTGCAATGAGGAGCATGTTGCATTCTGTGGGACAACCTCAGCAGTACGCCACTCTTGAGCGCGCTATGGCGTCCCACTTACTTCTTTCTTCACATTCCGCGCTAAAAGCCATATGGTGTGTGCTGTTCTCCTCACGCTTCGCCCTTATACAGTTCTTGCAGGTTGGCAGGGTTCCTTGACTCCTGCTCGGACAGTCGTCCCACGAGTGGGGCTCTCCACAGTAACTACAGAGGTCCGCGCTCCCGCGGCACACCACTCTGGTATGGCCGAATCCAAGGCACTTGGTGCATTGCACCAAGGGCGATTGGTCCAGAGCTGCGCACCTCTGCAGCCCGATGTATATCCTGCCCGCCTGCACAAAGCGCTTGTGTATTTCAGGCGAAACCTCCAGGATCGCATGACATTCCAAAGTGTTACGCGCCCTTTTCCTATACTTGGCCCTTATCATCTGCTGAGAGGGCTCTAAACCCTCCAGCAGGTGCTTGTTCTGCCTCCTTATTGCTGTAATGACTTCCTCGTCTTTATGGTAGGCAAGGAGGTCTTTGATCTTTATTAAGGGGTTGTTATGGCGGGCGACTTCAACCTTCAGGTCCTTGTTTGTGCCCATCATCTCCTTTATGTGGACGAGGTCCTCCTTAGTACGGCACGTTAACAAGACCTTACTGTTGCGGGCCTTCCGCACCCTGTCAACATTTGCTTCTGTCTTCTTTGACTCCAGTGTGGTCCTTATCGTGTCAATCACCTTGTCCCCGGTGTTTTTGGGATCAAGCGGTGTGAAGATGAGTGTGTGTTTGGGAGTGGGCAAAGGGGGAGACGCCTGTGTGTGCTTGTGGAGTTGTAGTTGCAGTCCGGATGCCGTCACCCCTGCGTACGACCTCCGAGAGGACCTTAGTGTCATCCCCGGGTCAGCCTGTTCAAGCTCAGACTCTAGGGTCGTTACCGAGGGTGGCGTTCGCTCTCTCGCTTGCCGCATCGTTCTGAGCTCCGAGGAGACAGCCTCTAGCCTCTCCGAAATCGGCCGCAGGTATTCAGCCAAAATCTGCTCCGTGTCCTGTGTGGTGTGTTGTAGGGGCTGTGGTTGCTCAGTTCTCCCCGCAAGAGTCTCCTCTATGCGTTGGATCGAGCCAACAATTCCTCCCATGGTGTTTGTGATAGCGGCCTGAGCTTCGTCGCCGGAATACTGGGCCACAATCCGTGTCGGGTCCTGGCAGGATCCGGCTTCGAACGATTCCAGTTTAGCCATAAGGACCTGACTAGTTTCATCCGTCGTACCTATCTGGCGCTCCATACAGCGTCTTAGTTCGTCCAGTTGCCTGGATACGCTTCCCTGGACGCTGATCAGCACTTGCTGTTCCGCCTTGACTCCTTCCAAGTCCCGCTCGCTCTTTATGTTCGCTATAGCCTCCCCAAGAAGGGTCATACGGGACGCCTGGTCATTCACTGCCTTGTGAACGCTTGCGATGGTTTTATATGGCTCCCTGGTCTCGAATTCAAGCCAAGCTCTCACGGCCCTCACTTCGTCCAGACTGCCCTTAATCTCGCCCCGGGCCTCTGTAAACTCCTGCAGGAGTCTCTTATGCACTTCTTTAATTTCTTTGGAGTGCGCCCGCTCCACCCGTACCAGCTCCTGTGCGTGTCTCACCTTCTCATGCTCCAGGTTAAACTTGTGTCTCGACCGGGAATCGGACAGGCCCAGCACTGTCTCATACAGAGTCTGAATGGACTCGATTACCTCCTGCTTCAGCTCCCTCTTCATATTATTACACCGTTCTAGAGCATCCTTGGCACAGTGGTATTTTTCTGTGGCCAGCTTTGTCGCCATGTCCATCTCGACACCCTTCCTGTGCACTGTAGAGTGCAGGATGCTCTGTCTACGCGATGATTGGGAGGATTGTGAAAAAGCGTTGCTGGAGGCAACCGAGGCGTCATCTTCCGAATCGATCTGTATAGGTGGGCTCTCCGCTTGCTCCCAGTCCAGAACTTTCTGGACAGAGGTGGTTGTGTCCAGGGGTTGCATCTCCTGTTCCGTGTGTGGTCTGTCTTCATCCAGCTCTTGGGTTCTCGGCAACGCCGCCTTCTTGGTCAGAACCTTTTCCCGCAGAGACTTTGACGGTTTGTTCGTCGGCCCCGGGCGCGAGCCCGAGCGCGACGACGACTGCGACGATGACGAGGACATCTTTTTTTTTTTTTTTTTTTTTTTTTTTTTTTTCTTTTTTTTTTTTTTTTTTTTTTTTTTTTTTTATTAGTCAGGTAATGATCAAATAACGATTTATAATATGTTACTACGTAAGACAGCAAAAGAAAAAAAAAAAAAACACGAAAAGTCAAAAACCAACAAAATACAGGTAAAACGCACAAAAACAAAATGGCCGCCAAAACGGTCGGTCCAATTAACATACAATGTATTGGGGTAGTGTTCACCTCCGGCAGCCCCTCAACCCGGTACTAGTCACGAGTCTCTACGACCAGTATCTCCAGAGCTAGCTCAATGGTAAAAAGTAGGGTTCCAAGGGTAACTAGGTAAATATAACTTAAAACTAATGCAAAAACGCAATTGAAATAAAATAGTATAAAAACTGTGATTTAGCAATTCAAATTAGAATAAAATTAAATTGAATTAAAATAAAATAAAACAAAATAAAATTAGATTAAAATAAAAGCAATTCAATAATTAAATAAAACCTAAACTAAATCACAGTATTCCTTAACCTAGACCTGACCTCAAAAGAGGTTCAGGTGTCAAAAAATTTATATATAAAAATGTAGATAAAAAACTTGATTTTAATTTTCCTCGGCTCTATGTGCTCTATGTAGAGTCGCTTTTATTTTCCAGATGTAGAGCGCTACTCTCCGGTCCTGACGGCACCAATTTGGAGCCGATCGGGCCAGGGAGTCCGGAGATATAGGTGAGTACCAGTTGGGGTGGAAATTAGGGGTTGGGGGTGGTGGGGTTTTGGGGTAGATGGGTAGGGTTGGATGTGGGTACCAAAAGTTTTCAAGGAAGCACCGCTATAAGTACTGTGCTTCCTGAGCTATGGAACTTTTGGTTTTTTAGGGGGGATTTGGGTGGGTTTGGGAGGGTTGGGTTATGACAGGGTGGGGTAGGGAGGGTTACCACAAAAACTTTTCGCCAAGGAAGTACACCCGTAAAAGGTATACTTTCTTAGCAATTAAGGTTTTTGTGGGTTAGGTGAATAGGGGTAGGTTTCGGGGGGTGGGTTTTTATTAAGGATTTGGGTAGGGTGGGTGACGATAAACACTTCTCGCCAAGGAAGCGCACCCGTAAAAGGTGTACTTACTCGGCGATAAGCGTTTTCGTTTGGGCTATTTTAGGGGTTGGGGGTAGGGGGGTGATTTGGGGGGGGATGGGTAGGAAAGTAAAAGATTCCCCGGTCCGGCGCGTAAGGCACCACTGGGAGCCAAATTTCGGTCCTTTTTGCTCTATCTCCTATAGTTTAGGAGATAGAGCGAAGACAAGAAATTGGCTCACCCGGGAAGAACCTTGTACTTTTTTTGGGAAGATGAGGAAGGATTTCTCCAAAGGGACTACTAACGGCAAATATGGGGAAATAGGAGAAATCGGGGATTTATTGGATTTTTCAAAATTTTAAAAAATTGGGATTGGGGGTAGGGGGTTGAAAGTTGGGGGAAGGGGTAATAGGGGTGGAAACGCCGCCTTACAGGCCAAACTTTTCTCCGTTTTGCTCTATCTTTTATAGTTTAAAAGATAGGGCAAAAAAGAGACTAGTATGGGCTTCGGGCAACGGGGAATGGGAGGGATGATCCTGGGACCTTTGGGTGGGAAAAAAGGGGGTGATTTTATGATGGGATCGGGTGGGGTGTGTGATTCTGAGGGATTCGTTGGAAGAAACTATACCTGCCAAATGTATAGTTTCTTAGAATTTTGAAATTAAAAATCCAAAAGTTTTGAAATTTAGAAATTTGGAATTAGGGGTAGGGGGATGAAATGTGGGGGGATGGGTTCAGGAAGGCTCGGTTTGACTTCGGTGTCCTATGGACACCTTAAAGCCAAATTTGGCGTCCTTTTTGCTCTATCTCCTATAGTTTAGGAGATAGGGCAAAAGCGACGGGGAATGAACCTGGGACTCTGGAAAGCGGGTGGGATTTTTTGATGGGGATGGGTAGGGTGGGTGATGGGGATGATTTTCTCTCAGGGATGTGTATATGTGGGATGAGTGGAAATGGGAGAAAAACGAGGATTAAGGTGGAGGGGATGGTAAGGATGCAAATTTGGGGTGGGTTTTTTTGGGATTTTTGGGATGAGGGTGAGTGTAGGGAGTGGAGACAACCGGTACGTTAAATTTTGAAAAAGTATAATTTTGAGTTTTTATTTTCGAAAATTTTTTAAAAGCCAAAATTTCTCCACTAGGTTTTTAGGGGCGCTCCAACCCTTATCCCAAAATTTGGGCAAAAACTGGGCTACGGTTCCCGAGTTATGGGCCTCCAAAGATGTAACGTAATTGTAAATATTCACCGAATATTTAAGTTGTCTTATAAGCGCGCGACCTTGAGTGCCTTGCCGATTTCACCAAAAGTGACGGATTTCGGCTTTTGGGGTCGCGCGACTTATATGCCTTTCGGGGGCCCGCGCTCGGAAACTATTGCCCTTTTAGGGTTTCTGCAACTACTATTTTGTAGCCAGTGAAATTTGGCACAAATCTATATAAAAATTTTAATTTTTAAAACTATTCTAAATGGTAAAAATGACTAGATTAAAACGGCAATAAAATTTTTGAAACACAAAAGCCGAGGAAATTTAGGGGTGGGTTTCACCCTTATCAAAATAAACTTAATAGCTATATAGAGCGAGTTAAAGTTGGTGTTATTGCACTTTTGTAATCCTTATTTACTTAATATATGATTTTTAAAATCTAAATAATACTTTGTATAATTTTTTCCAAAAATTTTACAACTTTAGAGCCCTGTATCTTGAAGACGGATAGGGTCTCAACAATTTTGGCTCCGTGGCAAGTCGTTTCGGAGTACCTGCTTTAAGATGCAATTTTAAAATTTTAAAAAAGTCAAAAAACAAAAAAGTGCGATTTCAACTTTCGTAATATTCTACCAACTATTATGCGGGCGGTCGATTCCCCCTGCTCCGCTTTGGGAGGGTGGCGCTTGGGAATCCAGGCACCAACCCTCATATACTTATAACTAAACTAAAGGGGACGAGCTGGGCTTTCTGGTGATATAAAATACGGAATTTATAATTTATATATTCATATAAATTATTACCTTTAAAAAACAAAAACTTTTTTACTCAGCTACAAAACCAGCTGGTTTGCGCTGTATATACTAAATTTTACTGAAATACTACTTTTACCAGATAGCCCACCTAGTTTTCCCTATGTACAGGGAATTCCAGCTTTAGGCTATGTGAAAATAAGGATTTATTCCAATTTCACTAACGGTGGCTGCGGTTTCCGCTGCGCACCGCCGGCCCGGAAAGTGGAATAAATTAAAAACTAAACAATTAAAAATTTCTAAAACTTTACAAAAATGCGACCAGATAAATGTGCTTGCTAGATGAGATTTTTACGGAATTTATAAAAAGCAGGAATTCCTTCTACAGGCAATTTCCTTACGGGATTTTGCCGTGTAAAAACTTAAAATCTACGGACCTTTGTAGCTCCGCTCCTGGTGCTGGGAATTTGGATCTGGAAACTGGGTCGGGCTCGCCTCGACGTCCTCTTCGCCGCTGACCTGGTTCCTGGAGTCCCGGGGCAAGTTTTGGGAAGACTCGGAATTTCCGAGTCTTCAGTAAATCCTCTGTAGGTGCTCCGGGTTTGGAGGAAAAATTCCCAGATTTTGGGAGCACGTGGATGGTGCTCTCCCGCTCCTCGCCACAGTCTCGGTTACACAACTTTTCGCTGATAATTCCGAGAAAAACGCACTTTAACTTTGTATGGGAGTGTAAAATCCCGTTTTCGTCACTTTTCCCGCACAACTTTCACTTTAGGTACCAAGTGTGGTATATTGACGTGACGGGCTCGTTACGCCGCGTCGTTTGGTACCACTTACGATGAATTTGCACACAAAAAACTTTGAACTTTCGTAACTCGGTTGCGGAGCGGTTAAAAATCGTGGCGTTCGGGCCAAGAGCGCGCGGAGCATGGTTAGGTTAGGTTAGGTTAGGTTAGGTTAGGTTAGGTTAGGTTAGGTTAGGTTAGGTTAGGTTAGGTTAGGTTAGGTTAGGTTAGGTTAGGTTAGGTTAGGTTAGGTTAGGTTAGGTTAGGTTAGGTTAGGTTAGGTTAGGTTAGGTTAGGTTAGGTTAGGTTAGGTTAGGTTAGGTTAGGTTAGGTTAGGTTAGGTTAGGTTAGGTTAGGTTAGGTTAGGTTAGGTTAGGTTAGGTTAGGTTAGGTTAGGTTAGGTTAGGTTAGGTTAGGTTAGGTTAGGTTAGGTTAGGTTAGGTTAGGTTAGGTTAGGTTAGGTTAGGTTAGGTTAGGTTAGGTTAGGTTAGGTTAGGTTAGGTTAGGTTAGGTTAGGTTAGGTTAGGTTAGGTTAGGTTAGGTTAGGTTAGGTTAGGTTAGGTTAGGTTAGGTTAGGTTAGGTTAGGTTAGGTTAGGTTAGGTTAGGTTAGGTTAGGTTAGGTTAGGTTAGGTTAGGTTAGGTTAGGTTAGGTTAGGTTAGGTTAGGTTAGGTTAGGTTAGGTTAGGTTAGGTTAGGTTAGGTTAGGTTAGGTTAGGTTAGGTTAGGTTAGGTTAGGTTAGGTTAGGTTAGGTTAGGTTAGGTTAGGTTAGGTTAGGTTAGGTTAGGTTAGGTTAGGTTAGGTTAGGTTAGGTTAGGTTAGGTTAGGTTAGGTTAGGTTAGGTTAGGTTAGGTTAGGTTAGGTTAGGTTAGGTTAGGTTAGGTTAGGTTAGGTTAGGTTAGGTTAGGTTAGGTTAGGTTAGGTTAGGTTAGGTTAGGTTAGGTTAGGTTAGGTTAGGTTAGGTTAGGTTAGGTTAGGTTAGGTTAGGTTAGGTTAGGTTAGGTTAGGTTAGGTTAGGTTAGGTTAGGTTAGGTTAGGTTAGGTTAGGTTAGGTTAGGTTAGGTTAGGTTAGGTTAGGTTAGGTTAGGTTAGGTTAGGTTAGGTTAGGTTAGGTTAGGTTAGGTTAGGTTAGGTTAGGTTAGGTTAGGTTAGGTTAGGTTAGGTTAGGTTAGGTTAGGTTAGGTTAGGTTAGGTTAGGTTAGGTTAGGTTAGGTTAGGTTAGGTTAGGTTAGGTTAGGTTAGGTTAGGTTAGGTTAGGTTAGGTTAGGTTAGGTTAGGTTAGGTTAGGTTAGGTTAGGTTAGGTTAGGTTAGGTTAGGTTAGGTTAGGTTAGGTTAGGTTAGGTTAGGTTAGGTTAGGTTAGGTTAGGTTAGGTTAGGTTAGGTTAGGTTAGGTTAGGTTAGGTTAGGTTAGGTTAGGTTAGGTTAGGTTAGGTTAGGTTAGGTTAGGTTAGGTTAGGTTAGGTTAGGTTAGGTTAGGTTAGGTTAGGTTAGGTTAGGTTAGGTTAGGTTAGGTTAGGTTAGGTTAGGTTAGGTTAGGTTAGGTTAGGTTAGGTTAGGTTAGGTTAGGTTAGGTTAGGTTAGGTTAGGTTAGGTTAGGTTAGGTTAGGTTAGGTTAGGTTAGGTTAGGTTAGGTTAGGTTAGGTTAGGTTAGGTTAGGTTAGGTTAGGTTAGGTTAGGTTAGGTTAGGTTAGGTTAGGTTAGGTTAGGTTAGGTTAGGTTAGGTTAGGTTAGGTTAGGTTAGGTTAGGTTAGGTTAGGTTAGGTTAGGTTAGGTTAGGTTAGGTTAGGTTAGGTTAGGTTAGGTTAGGTTAGGTTAGGTTAGGTTAGGTTAGGTTAGGTTGGGGTGTGTGTTGGGTGACCTCCTCGTGGTACATCCTGGGCAACGGGCAGCTTCAACATTCTCCTTCTTGAGAGGAGTTTGATGTGAGACTGCCCGGCTAACAACCCGACACAGGCGGGAGCCCCTTCTGGGCCCTGCACCTCCATGTGCGTGTCCACTTTGGGCCGCACACTCGCCGCTCCTTCTGAGCGGCTTTGAGAGGAGTTTTGACGGCGCCCCTTCTGGGCGTTGTTACACGGGGGGGAACAGGGTAGTTCGGCGCCCCTTCTGGGCGCCCTTCAAGCGTCTCTGCACGCAAACGTGCGGTATAACGAGGGTCTCATGCCAGCCTTCGACTATGTCTTCGTAGTGTCGCGGGTTCTGTCCCGTCCGCCACAACGACCCCAGCCCTGGCATAAGCTGGGTACGTGGTGGTCCGGGTGCAGTCCCGCAGCCCATCTGGGCGTCGACAAGGAAAAGTCGCTAAAACCCCACGGATACCTCCCGACCTCCGTGGGTATATAGGGCGTGCTTGGCGTGGGGGCTTCGACCCGGCACGAACGACGAGAGCTCCAGACAAGGAAAAGTCTTAAAAACCCGGGAGCCCACCCGTAATACCGCTCAGCACAGAGGTAAAAAGCCGTCAGCAGAGACGTAAAAAGCCGGGGACTGCAACCCGCAAATTGCTCATCGTAATGAATAATGTCCGACAACGAATTGAGTTTGTCATGCGCTCCGGCTGACGCCCGGCGCACGGGGATGACCGGGTCCCCGTGTGTTAAATTGACTACCGATGGTCCCCTTGGGGTAGGCAACCAGGCCCCAAGGTGTGACAATGCTCCTGGAAGACTTAGGAAAGAGCCCGGGAAGGGCGGTGAGAAGGAGAAAGACTTGATCCTTGTGTCGGAGGAAGAAAGGCTAACGTGTTCGGAGGACGAATTTACAGAATGCGCCTCGATGAATGGTATGGATCCTCCAAACGATCTTATAACGGTGACGGAATCGGAACCAGAACCGGAAAGGGAGAGTTCGGTTATGGACACAAGTGTTCCCCTGGGGAACAAAAGGCTTCACGCCGAGACTGACTCCGACAGTGACTTGGCATATGGAGGCCATTCGATGAGAGGTCCAAATCCGGCCAAAGTGGGAACTGCCCAGCGAGGCGGGGGCAAGACAGCGCATCGCAGTGGATTATACATTGGATTCAGTGGTGCCAAAAGAAATATGGGCGACAACAGTAACGACGAAGCACAAACACTGCAGGAGGGTTTGCCGGTCCATGAGGAGACGTTGCCCTGTAGAGAGATGTTGCCACGGGCAGTCAAGGACAAGGACGCAGTGTACGTTGATGATGGGTCTTCGTCCGAGGACATAGAGGTTGCAGATGAAAGCATCAACCCCCGTGACAGGTACATGAAGAACGCCAGAGAGGATCCTAAAGTTCCCAAGGACAGTAGTGGTTCCGCTCAAACTACGGCGAATAAAGAGAATCCCTCCAGGGAAGATATGTTGAAAATGGCGGACGCAGCAATCGCCAGTATAAAACACAATGCCAAAATCTCTGGCAACTTGAAAGGAACGGTGAAGAAGGACTTCAATGTCGCGGCCGATGCTCTTGCCATAGTGGTAGAGGCCTTTAGGACACTGACGCAGGAAGAAGAGGTCCGCCGACTGAACGCACAAATCGCTGTCCAAGCCAGGCAAATCGCCCAATTGGAGAGCGATTTGAAGGCGTTCAAGGAAGGCTATGATGAGTCCAACAAGGCCAATAAGCGACTCAGGACTCCGGCTCCCCCTGTCGTGGTGGATGGGAACCTTCAGGAGGTTGTCAAGTCTATAGGGCAACAAATAAGGTCGGAGATGGAAAAAAGGCTCGCTGAGACCATGGAGACCACGCGCAACATGGTCAGCGCAGTCAAAAGTAGTGTTGACCAGAGGCTGGGTCCGGAGCCTGTGCTCAGGCCTACACTGGCGGGCGACAGAAAGAGAGCTGCCGCTAGTGCAGTATCCTATGCCGCCGCTACCGCCGCAGGTGCCGCCGTCGCTCCTGCTGCTGCCGTAGACGATGGTGCCGTCGCTGGCCCCTCCCGGGCTCCTCATGTCGTGCCTGAAAAAAAAGGAAAAAATTATAAGAGGACTTACCCTGCGGCTCCTTCGAAGAGGGCTCCTGCCCCGGTTGCCCTGGTCGCTCCTCCAGTCGCTCGTGTCCCGATCGCTCCTGCTCCGGCCGCTCCTGCTCCTGGCCATGAGTCGTCGCTTGATGCCGCTGCGGCTACTCCCGCCAACGGCTGGAGAAAGGCTGAGGGAAGAAAAAAGAAGAGGAGAAACAGGAAAAAGAAGTCGGTTCAGGCTGCTCAGACGGGCTCGGGGGGCCCCAATGGGACCCCACCTGCTCCGGTCGGTAAAGCGCCAGTCAAGCTTGTGGTGCCTCGCTCCTCGGTTGTGACCATAACGCTCAGCGAGGATGCCAAGGCAAAAGGGGCGACATACGCCTCAGTCATGGGCAGAGCAGTGGGGGGAATCAACCTGGGAGAGCTGGGGGTTGAATCCTTGAAGATCCGCAATACAGCTGCCGGTGGGAGGAAGCTGGAGATTTCCGGTACCACCAGCGGACCTCTGGCGGACAAACTCGCAGCCAAACTGACTGAGGTGATCGGTGATGAGGCTCGCATCAATAGACCGGTCAGACAAGCGGGAATCCGGCTCACAGGAATAGATGACGTCTTGACCTGTGAGTCGATTGCTAGTGCAGTTGCCCTTAAGGCGAAGTGTCTGGCGAGCGAGGTCATTGTGGCTCCGATCTGGGAAAGCCAAGGGTGGAGACCCAGAACAGCCATAATTAAATGTCCGATCATGGCGGCTAAGAGGCTCCTTGAAATGGACAGTGTTAGCATAGGGTGGGGAACCGTGCAGGTGACGGCAATGGAGCCCTCCCCCACGAGGTGTTATAAATGCCTAGGCACGGGCCACACGCGGCCGACCTGCCCCTCTAAGGTGGACCGCGGCAACCTGTGCTTCAGGTGCGGATCAGAGGGGCACATGGCGGCAGTTTGTCCTGCTGCGGAGCCCCACTGCATGGTGTGTGCGGATAACAAACGGCCAGCCAGGCACTCAATGGGAAGCAGAGCCTGCCGCCCTCCTCCCACCAAGAGTAAAATCCCTCCCTGGAGAGCCGTGGGAGAAACGCCTGCTCGCAGCGAGCCCATGGAGTGCTCAAAAACGGGACCCAATGACAGCACGGCCTAGCTACACCATCCTGCAGGCGAACCTCAACCGCTCCGTCGCCGCACAAAACCTGCTTGTGCAGCAAATGACGGAGTGGGGGGTTGGTGCGGCTCTAGTGGCGGAGCCGCACTCTGTGCCCATCGGGTCCAATTGGATCGGGGACACCAGCGGGCTGGCGCTTGTCGCCACCCTGTATGACAACAGAGCAACCCCCATCCTTTTAAAGGAAAGGGGCCGAGGCTATGTTGCTGTGGCCTGGGGTGACCTTGCCCTGATAGCGGTCTACTTCTCTCCCAACCGTCCGTTGAGTGAGTTCAGACGATTCATGGCGAGACTCCTCGGCGTGGTGCGGCGTCTGTCCCCGCTACAAGTTGTGTTAGCGGGCGACTTAAACGCGAAGTCCACCACGTGGGGGTCCAGTAGAACGGACCACAGAGGAACGGAGGTGGAAGAGTTCGTGGTGGAGAGCGGCCTAGTTCTACTAAACCGTGGCAACGTGAGCACGTGTACGCGGTGGCAGGGGGAGTCGATAGTTGACGTGTCCTTTGCCACCCCCGCCACCGCTGCCCGAATCACAGAGTGGAGGGTCATGGAGGGGGAGGAGACCCTCTCTGACCACCAATACGTGTGGATGAGGGTCTCTCCCGCCTCCCTGACTGTCCTCCGGCCAAGAGACGGAGTCCGAACGGCTAGATTTCAGAAGTGGGCCCTCACGTGCTTAGACCGCGAGGCGGCAAATGAGGCGGCACAGCTGGAAACTTGGTTCCCGGCCCCCCCCGAGTCTATGAGTGTGGACCTCCAGGCCGAAAAGTTCCAGGGGGCACTTGCACGCGTCTGCGATGCCAGCATGCCCAGGATTGGAGATCGGCCCCACCAAAGGGCGGTGTACTGGTGGTCGCAGGTAATTGCCGACTTGCGTACCGCCAGTATACTGGCGCGGCGGGACTATCAACATTGCAGGAGAAGGCGGCACACTCGGGACGAGGAGACCCGGCTATACGCTGTCTACAGGGCCGCTAGAAAAAGTCTACAGGTAGAGATTCTCCGGGCCAAAACATCGGCCTGGAAAGAGTTTCTGGCAGACTTAGATAGGGACCCATGGGGAAGGCCATACCGGACAGTCCGGAACAAGTACCGGAATCCGGCCCCCCCAACAGAGTCGTTTGATCCGGGACTACTAAATAGAATTGTAGACGGTCTATTTCCAGCCCGGCAGATCGATGTGGCGCCGTTTGTTGCTCCAGAGGTGGAGGAGAGTTGGGACGTGGGCTCCATCCCTCAGGTCACTGAGGGCGAAATGGAGTACGCTGTTGAGCGCCTCCGCCTTAAGAGAAAGGCACCTGGGCCGGATGGCGTTCACGGCAAGGTGCTTTCTATAGCCCTAGACCATCTCGGAGGAAGGCTGACCGGCCTCCTGAATTGCTGCCTTCGTCAGGGAAAGTTCCCCAAGGTGTGGAAGGAGGGCCGGCTCTGCCTTCTTAGGAAGGAGGGTCGTCCACCGGACATGCCATCGGCCTATAGGCCGATCGTCCTGCTGGACGAGGCGGGCAAGCTCTTTGAGCGTGTGCTCGCTGCCCGCATCGTCGAGCACTTGGATGCTGGCGGGCCCAACATTGAGCCGTCTCAGTATGGGTTCCGCCGGGGCAGGTCTACGGTGGACGCGGTACTTGCCCTTCGACATACTACCGAAGTGGCTGTTGCGAGAGGGGAGAGGGTGTTGGCGATATCGCTAGACATAGCGAACGCCTTCAACACCCTCCCCTACAGCAGTATCATCCAGGCCCTAAGGTACCACAGGATCCCTTGGTACCTTAGAAGGGTACTGGAGAATTATCTCCGGGACAGAAAGATTCTGTTCCTGGAAAAGGGCGCGGAGCACGTTTGCGCTCGTCGTGTGGTGTGCGGTGTTCCGCAGGGGTCGGTCTTAGGACCCCTCTTGTGGAACATCGGATACAACTGGGTTCTGAGGGGGACATACCTCCCCAGGACGGGGGTCATCTGCTATGCAGATGACACCCTAGTCACTGCACGGGGCAGTGACTACCAGCGCACGGTGAGGCTGGCGTCGGTAATGGCCACTTTGACCATATCGAGAATTCGCCTGTTGGGAATGGAGGTGGCCCTCTCTAAAACGGAGGCCATGGTTTTTCACGGCCCCCGTATGAGACCCTCAGGCAATTGGACGATCGACGTCGACGGCGTCCAAGTCGGGATACGGTCCCAGATGAAATATCTGGGACTGACCCTTGACAGCCGTTGGACGTTCGTGCCACACTTCGCCGAGATGGCGCCTCGGGTTGTGAAGGCGGCGATGGCGCTGGCGCGCGTATTGCCAAATGTCGGAGGTCCGGGCGAGAGCTGCCGGAGATTGTACGCTGGAGTGCTGCGCAGCATGGCGCTCTACGGCGCACCGGTCTGGTCCGACTCGCTCTCCCGCAGGAACATTGCCTTCCTTCGAAGACCACAAAGAGTGGCTGCGGTGAGGGCGATAAGGGGGTACCGGACGGTGTCGTTCACGGCGGCAACGGCGTTAGCGGGGATGATCCCGTGGGAGCTCGAGGCCAAGGTCCTCACCGAGGTTTTCGAGTTCCGCACGGAGAGAGGAGCCGATGGCGAGCGCCCCACTATGGAGGAGGTCCTGGGCTGTAGGCGAATCGCGCGGGAAATGGCGGTGTGGCAGTGGGAACTGAATCTGGAGTCCCCAGCTGCCGGTGCCCGCACTGCCGAGGCCATCCAGCCGGTTCTGCCAAGATGGATAGACAGGCCATTCGGTGCAATGACGTACCATTTGACACAGGTACTGACCGATCACGGGTGCTTCGGTAAGTACCTGTGTCGAATAGGTAAAGAGGAAAGGCCTAATTGCCACCAGTGCGGAGCTGCTGAGGACGGGGCGCAGCACACTCTCCAGGTGTGTAGCGCCTTCGCCTCGCAGCGACGCACTTTGGAGTTGGCATTGGGGGGGAGGGGAAGTCTCGCTCTTCCGGATGTTGTTAACGCAATGTTGGGGAGCGAGACCAACTGGAAGGCAGTGGCGCACTTCTGCGGTGAAGTGATGAGCCTAAAGGAGGCGGCAGAGAGGGAGCGCGAAAACGCGACCGACGCCGCTCCTGCCAGGAGACGTAGGCGCAGAAGGAGGCGCAGAGATGCGGACCTCCAACCGCCGTAGTGTGGACCCTATAGTGTGGAGTTCCCGGCGCCGGGTTCTGTCTCGGTGCCGGTCGAGCCTGCCTGCCAAAGGGTGTGGATGAGTGGGTGTATGCCGGAATTGCCGGCAGATGTGTAAGAACTACACTGTCCCCGTGGACAGTATAGTCTGTTTCGGAGGTAACCTCTCCTGAGGTTGGCCACAGCGTGCCCTCACGGGGGTGCGGTGTGGCTTCGGACGTCGCGAACGCGCACCGCCCGGGTGATCGCGCGTGTCGGCCCTAAACGCACTAAAGTGCGGGGGGGCCGACGCGGGCGATTACACGGGCGCCAGGGTGAATCCCGCGGTTCAATTCCCTCAGGATAGGCCCCGCGGCCTTCACCTGTTTTCGGAGTGTGGTCCCCCAGAGGTTAGTGAGTATCCCCCTCCGTCTCGCCCTTCCCAGCCTTGGGCCTTCCCTTGGCAGCCGACTGGAGACAATGGCGTCTCCATGATAGTCGGTGGGTTGTGGAAAGGCGGACGGGTGAGTCTCACATAACCTGGGGCCTCTTCAAGGCCCCGGGTACTCGTAATGAGTTACTCTGGGTTAAAAAAAAAAAAAAAAAAAAAAAAAAAAAAAGGTTAGGTTAGGTTAGGTTAGGTTAGGTTAGGTTAGGTTAGGTTAGGTTAGGTTAGGTTAGGTTAGGTTAGGTTAGGTTAGGTTAGGTTAGGTTAGGTTAGGTTAGGTTAGGTTAGGTTAGGTTAGGTTAGGTTAGGTTAGGTTAGGTTAGGTTAGGTTAGGTTAGGTTAGGTTAGGTTAGGTTAGGTTAGGTTAGGTTAGGTTAGGTTAGGTTAGGTTAGGTTAGGTTAGGTTAGGTTAGGTTAGGTTAGGTTAGGTTAGGTTAGGTTAGGTTAGGTTAGGTTAGGTTAGGTTAGGTTAGGTTAGGTTAGGTTAGGTTAGGTTAGGTTAGGTTAGGTTAGGTTAGGTTAGGTTAGGTTAGGTTAGGTTAGGTTAGGTTAGGTTAGGTTAGGTTAGGTTAGGTTAGGTTAGGTTAGGTTAGGTTAGGTTAGGTTAGGTTAGGTTAGGTTAGGTTAGGTTAGGTTAGGTTAGGTTAGGTTAGGTTAGGTTAGGTTAGGTTAGGTTAGGTTAGGTTAGGTTAGGTTAGGTTAGGTTAGGTTAGGTTAGGTTAGGTTAGGTTAGGTTAGGTTAGGTTAGGTTAGGTTAGGTTAGGTTAGGTTAGGTTAGGTTAGGTTAGGTTAGGTTAGGTTAGGTTAGGTTAGGTTAGGTTAGGTTAGGTTAGGTTAGGTTAGGTTAGGTTAGGTTAGGTTAGGTTAGGTTAGGTTAGGTTAGGTTAGGTTAGGTTAGGTTAGGTTAGGTTAGGTTAGGTTAGGTTAGGTTAGGTTAGGTTAGGTTAGGTTAGGTTAGGTTAGGTTAGGTTAGGTTAGGTTAGGTTAGGTTAGGTTAGGTTAGGTTAGGT